>CM077671.1:246305094-246690094 GCA_039707655.1 Elymus sibiricus
GAAGCTTCTATTTATCTAGTGCCAAGATGGTCCGGGGGATTGTCCAAGAACAGCCCCTTGTTTCTGTCCAGTTGCCGATTGATCTTCGAGACCCGCAAAATCCAGTGTGGGGTTCATTCCAAAGTTACAAGTGGATCTATCAAGGTAGGCTCCTTACAGATAGATGCAAGAATATCCTTTGTCCCCCACTGAGTTCATTGTTGACTTCAGCTCCGAGTTGCAAGATGAGACTTGGTTAAAAAATAAGAACAAAATGGCTTCGTTATAGTGTTCAGTAAATACAGCAATTTCGAGTGCATCTCTGAAATAAAACTAATCTTAAAAAGAAGAGCGATTGAAATTGACATAACAAGACTAGAAAGTACTAACGCATTAAGAAAATATTAACACCGAAGAGCAAAACGATGTTGTATATTCTGCTTTATCTTGTAATATTTTCAGTAGTCACATTTGAAGTATCAAAATTTCGAGAGCTGACAATCCATAGCTCTTTCTCTTTTTTTCGTTCAGTTTTTTCTTCTTTCCTTGTGTTCGATATGCTGTATTGCACGATTCGTTATCGAAATACACCTAACTAGCATTCTTTGAACCAAATCATACAGCAAGCAGCAAAATAAACCAAACAAAAAAAATCCATTTATATTCCAGCATCTTGCCCAAATAAAAGAATGATTTAGATTAGCTATAGTTTACGAAAGGAGAGAGGAATATTCAGTGATTCCATCATTACCATGAGGGATCTTGCATCCGTCTGCAATTCCAAGGCGAAATCCTAGGTAGCTTCGTAATTCATACTACTGCTGCACTTTACAATCGAATATAGTATTACGTTCAGCACCGGATACTGGTTGCTCATTTCTTTTAGGTGTGTTCCCTTGAGGAGTGCAGAACAATTCAACACTTCCAAATCCCTAAGGCCAATGACACTGCTTGATACAGCATTGTAATATCTAGTCCCAGCTGCCTTACGTTTCCAATATCAAACATGGATGCCAGTGATACAGTTTGTAATATATTGGTATCATCAGTATCATATCACTGGTTGGAGTAACTCTTGAAATTAGGGGTATTCATGCACGGTGTGGATGGTTTGTTCCAAATCCAGTGACCGTAGCTCCGTTGTTTCAAAGGCTTCCAAATTGGATGTCAAATTTTTACACGAGAGAAATGAAGACGTCCTTTTGAAATAATTGTGTCTCTGTTTGCTAAGTATGTAAATTTGTCTGTGCCGGTTGACCACTCCTACATCAGATAGCCTTTACCTGGTACTTGAAAAATACACATGTTGGAGGAACAGACTGAAAATTGCAAATCTAAAGCAATCTAACAAACTAAATTATAGCATTGGAAGTATGAAACTAACCAATAGTCTGCATTGCAGCTTCTGAAGTTTGAGAAGTTCAAATCTAACCAATAGTGTGGAACAGTTCGCGCCATCCTGTCTCCATCATTGTTCTTTCATGATTGCGAAATAACAAATTTTGCAAATATATTTTTATTGAATTGCCATCTTACAGCGACATTATGTCGGAAAATGGAACACCGTAGAAGCTCCAAGCTTTAGGAAAAGACAAACTAATTGCATTGGAAGTAATGACACTTTGCTCATGGCAGCTTGTAGGAATAAGTTCTGCACTGGAACAAGAAAAACTGGCACTTTGTGGCGCCTTTCGTTCTTGGTAAAATCAGATGAACCAATACTTCAACAGACTAAGAAACCGCAAGAGAAATTTTATCAGTTGAGGGGGGCCTTCTACAACCCAAAAGGCATGTCTGTTCTTGCTGCGTAAACCTTTTGTGATCATCGAGGATCATAGCTAAAAATGGATGTTCGCTCATAAGGGGTTACACTTACACAGGAACCCTGAGTTCAGATTCTTCTCCCAGAAGTTTAATCCAGGTCGGCATGGATTGGAAGCTGAAGCGATCGAAGAGCGTGCCTAAGCTGAAGAACGGATCGCCTACGAGTCCAACTAAAGGTAATTCATTTGGTTGTCCACTTCCCTCTACTCTGCTTTAGTTTATCCTCTCTTTTTCTCTATGCAAATGAAACATCTGCGGTGCAAAATTATTGAGATCACAGATGATTCAGCTTGCCAAACCAAACCAGATAGATGAAGGATTTTGTTTTTCTTTGTGCAATGCAAACTTGATACTGAAGCGATACGCTCAAACCAAGGAAATGTTTTTGGGCACAATCAGGGAGGTCAAAGCAAGTGTTCTTGGGCTTGAATACTAAAGCAAGTTTTTTGTTTGGAGATCCCAAGGCCGCTTAGCTGTGCTTAGTTTTTTTAGTTCTGGCGCCAGAATTCATCGTTTCTCCAATCTCAACATTACACGAACATGTTTACTGTGCTGGTCCCTCCTCAAACTGAGATTTCAGTATTATTTTCTGGAAAAAGGTATTACCTTATAAAATTAGTCGTGATATGATAATATTGCTGGTTACCACCGTTTGGAAAACACTTGACGCATTGAGGAGATGCCCTTTTCCAAAAACAGAAATGACCACTAGGAAAACATTCAGAATAACCCCTGTAACCAGGCAAATAGATCGAAACTGAAATTTGATATGAATTGGGGTTGCTTTCTTAAATTTGTTTAAATCTGGTTTATATCCTATGAACTCCATTTGAATTTTACAGCCTTGCATTCGGATCCGAGATTTTATATGAATACTTTTAGCAATTACCTGTCGATATCTCTGCTTACTGCGGCATCTGCATTATTTTCTGCCAACAAAGAAATAGATTACGTTATACGCATCATCTTAATTATTGCAGTTTCCAGATGCAATGCACCATGATATTCATGGACTCTACGTGCAGTGCTCTGCTGGCTTAGCTTGCATCCTCCTGGTCAACGTGTTATCCCTCTTCCTGGTTTTTGACTTTCAGGAGCAGTTAGGTAGAATACACAAAATAATCCTTGTTAAGGGCAGCATGTCAAAGATCTATTTAATCCCCTAGATTCGAACATATGTCAGCATTTGACCCAACAGGAATAGTTTCAAATTATACTAGTGCATCAAACAAGGATCCACATAATCAGTCATTCTACTTAATCCTATAGATTCCAATGTAGGAAAATGTCAGATTGACAACAAGAAAAGAACCTGTAATTTTATAGTGCATCAAATAGAAAAAATGATAAACACAAACAAAATTTCTCTGTTTTCGGTGAGGTGAGAATGATTACCGTTTGAAAATATCCCACACTCCAAAGTCACATGCCACAACCTCTTTGATTCGCATGAATTCAAAAAATGCACGATAGCAGCAGTACGCTCCTGATTTGGGTCGATTCGAAACCATATAAAAATCAAAAGGATAGTACGTTTCATACACCGCATCATATAGACAACAACAACAGAAAAACTAATGAGACATATGAACTTTTCCGAAGAGGTTAGCGGTTTGGCGACCATTTTTCTTCTTCTTTTAAAATCGACTGCATGCATAGTGGACCACAGGAAAAAAATTAGCAAGATCTCAAACCCTACAAATCAAATAAGGAAACCCTATTGAACCAATGAGAATTGCCTCTCCGTCTGGCCGGTGAGCATAGTTTAGCTCCTTTGGAGTTTCCCCTGGCATGTCCGGGCTCTGGTTTTGGTTTCTGCACCGGAGCCTCCTCCTCCCAGCATACAAAAATGGCCAGTTGCTGGCTGCGGCGGCCAATATAGGGATGTTAAGTCGTGCGCGCATGGAACCAACCCCGTCATCCCATATCGCGTCGGTAGCTCTGTGCCAAACGTAGCGTTCCTTGATCACCCCTCGCGCGCCACCGCCGGGAGGAAGCAAGGCCATGCCCAGCGACGCCGCCTTCTCGCCGCCGCCGCCGACCGGCAGGAACAACGGCGGCGGCGGCGGCGGCGGCAAGATGCAGAAGCTGCTCAAGTCGGCCTTCAAGCGCGGCGACTCCCCAGCCCCGGCGGCTGGGGAGGAGCCGGAGCTCAGCCCGTCCGCGTCCAGGGGGTCCGGCTCGGGCAGCGGGCGGACTTCGTCGGGGAGGCGTGTCGCCCGAGGCGACGACGTCGGCGACCGGTCCAGCCGCGAGAGCGTCGAGCTCGACGCTGAAGGTGAAACAAATCTCGTTCAGCTATTGTCTCGGACACGAATGCAACATCTTTTTGTCAACAATTTACACTTTTAGGTGTCTAATGTCTCGTCGATTGAGAATCCGTTAATTTTACAAATGTAAACATACACACACACACACACACACACACACACACACACGACACATCAAAAGCATTGTTCATCCTTTTAGAATACCTTGCTGCCAAAAAAGGGAGGGTATTGTAGTCGAAAAAAACAGCATTATCCCATTTTCTTTCAGCGCCATTACATACATAAAGATTTATAAATATATTATATTTTTGCGAATGAAGATCTATACTCGTTATAGTTTCTTTATCTAGTAAAACAAAAATGTAGTATTTGTTCACAAAATTTAAAAAGTGTTAAATGTTGCATGGATCACAACTATCATCGACAGTTCTTGGCGTCGACCGAGAATTAAGAGAATTGGCAAAAAGAAGATTTGATTTTTCTCATTGTAATTTTCTACCGAGTTTTCCTATTACGGGGCTCTCCTGATTTTTGTTTATGCTTCACTGACCTGATTCTTTTGTTTAACTAGGAAATTTCGTCATAGCAGCTTAGGAATATAACATACTGACATCATTCCAATGTGGCTACGATTTTTGATCATCGTAATTTTCAGTGACTAGTTGACATGGTAACCAACGATTAAGCAACAGCTCCTTCTCCGCTTCAAAACAAGAAGGAGCCTAGAAATGACCATGGCAATCACAAGACGGTGTGTCATAAACCAAAACCCTTTCTCGTTTATAGCTCATGCAAAAATTTGCAACTCAAGAGGCCACTGAAGTTCTTCCTGTCCCAGCAAAGCCAGGTCGGGGGGACATGACGAAAGGGTCCCTTGCCCAACACAATTTCTGTCAACATGATTTTGTTTACGAATGCTCGCAGATCTCCAACACGTCAGCACGATTTCCTATATTTGCTGCAACGTTTGCAGCTCAGAATTCAAATTAAAATGCCACTTGCAAGCATATGGTTGTTTGACAGATCACCGGTGGAGGCCAAAGAACCAAATGCCAACATTGCATCTGCTCCAGTAAACTATTGATCGTTTGTTAGATAAATATATTGCTGTTTAATTCTACTAGATCCATTTGGGCATGCAGCTGGTTCTACTATTTGTCACCTCACATTCTTCCGTCAGATTTACACTGTTCAGTAGTTGAACGTTTGAATCGAATTTACTTTTGGTGAAACATTCTCACATGAGATGAAAGTAAATTGGAGTGCAAATTAGATTAACTTTGGAAAGATTTGATGACGTGAACTGAAGGTTCCAAGAACGACAAGATGCTGGCGGCGCTGCGGGATTGGAAGATCGCGTCGGCGTACGAGACGTTCCCGTGGGAGAAGAAGATGAAGTCGCTGCTGCCGGTGCCGGAGTCGAGCCGGTTCCTGTCGCTGCTGCTGCTCCCCAAGGCCACGGACGGCACCCACACCCGCTACAACACGCTCGACGACACCCTCGCCCGCGCCGACGCCTGGCTCGCCTCGTCCCGCGCCTCCGGCGTCCCCGTCGAGCTCGCCAGCGTCCAGACGGAGGCGCTGCTCACCAATATCTCCGGCGAGACGGCGGTGTCCACGGTGAACATGGGGTCCCTGTCCGACCTGGCCAACATGTCCAACGTCAGCCTGTACGGGTTCGAGGACTACCACGGCGTGGACATCGGCGTGGTGCGCGCGGTGCGGCTGTGGTACGCGCCGTCGGGCCCCGGCGGCGAGATGGCGGTGGAGATCGCGCTGCGGCAGGGGGACACCAGGCTCGGCTTCGCCATCAGCCGGACCGAGGAAGGGTTCATCTACGTGTCGTCGGTGGCGGACGAGAGCACGCCCGGCGTGGCGTCCACGCGGTCGGGGCTGCTCGAGCTGCACCGGGCGGCGAGGCGGGCGGGGCGGCTGCTGGTGGTGTCGAGGGTGGGAGGGGAGAAGGTGCTGCCGTGGATGGTCTCCACCGCCGGCGACGTCAGGTGCTACGACACCGTGTCGCTGAGCCAGAAGCTCTCGCTTCACCGCCACGCGCTCCGCCCCATCACGCTGCACTTCCTCGCGTGGGAAGAGGGCGTCCTCGCCCTGCCCCCGCCGCCGGCGCCCACGCCGCTGCTCATGCTGTCCTCTGAAGGCGACGACGAGGAGATCGATGGCGACGGGCCGGAGGTCGCGGCCGGCAAGGGAGGGAAAGGCTCGTCCTTTAGGTTCCAGAACATCGGACTCCCGGATAGCTGGCTGTGAATGAATCCATGGATCAGAACGGACCTGCCTGCTATACGTCAGTCGTGTAATACTGATAGTGCATCTCCTTTTGTGTATTTAGCTTTGTAATTTGCTATAAGATGAAGGAAAAAAACGCCTTTTGAGACAAATCTTTGCTAAGAGCACTAACTCTTGACTGAATGGACAGCTTGACTGAGAGCACTAGATGGTGGCACTTACACACACACACATCCGACAGGCCATCGGAACGCCCGCACACATTCGGACGTAGCTGTCTAGACGCGGTTTGACATCCAACCCGTCGATCTATGAATGATGTTCGAAATCCCGTAAATTGGACACAAACCAGGAGGGGCTTTGCGGCTGTCACGACGCGTCCAAAGCCTTGGACCAATCCAAAAACTACTAGTTATCCCTTCATCCACTCAAATGTTGGCGCCACGGACATTTCAGGAAGCGTGCTCCTTTTGGCCCCACAGAGTTCTTCAAGCAACTCTTCACCAATTGGCATTGGATATTTGCTACTATAACATCATTAAGTTGCCAATAATCAACACAGAACCTTCACGACCCATTCTTCTTGCGCACAAGTAAGATTGTCGGTGCAGGTGCAGATGGATTAGAGCTCAATCGAATGATATCATTGCATATCATCTCTATGATTTGTTGTGGGGTGTAATTATACGACCATGCGCTGACAGTATGTGAAACTTGGAACCAATGTAATCTAATGATCATGGGGTCGCCGAGGTGGTAGGGATGTAAGTTCCTAGAACAAAGAACTAAGCTCATCCAAGATCTGCTGCACTGCTGGTGGAAATAGTGTTGCAGTGATTTCTGTTAATTCCATGGTGCAAAGATCATGTTCCTGGTTAAGAACTCGCTTCTGAACAACATGCTGAACTGCACCTCGGCGTAATAGACCTTGATGCTTACGCACTGATACCAAATGACATGAAGCATGTTTTTTTGAAACGGTTAGGGGGGGGGAGACTATATTTCAAAAAGAAAATGATCCAGTTTATAAGGAAAACCGGATCGAAAATCAAACATGATCAACTAGTTTATAAGGAAAACTAGGCCAAAAAACCGCACAAGCGAGAAAGCCTCGTCGACCACACGACACAAGGCTACACCCGCACCAAAACACACACCCTCGGATCCGGAGCAGCCGCTCTGACTTCCACCACTTGTACGCGAGCCGCACCGCTGCACAATACTGACGCATGTAGCCCATGCTATACCAAACGCCCGCCTGCAGACCACAAACGATGCACCAAAATTCGAGGCCGCTACCTCGACGTACCAGCCAAACCGACCCCTCGGGTCACGTCGACCGGGTCGACGAACTCGCTACTCACGCAGCACCAGGTCGCCACCCACACAATGCAAACCACGGCATTGCCCCATAGAGTCGTGAATGCATTGCAATCCGAGGCCGTCGCCTCGACGCACATCCACCGTCCGGAGTCGCCACTCCGGCATCCACCAACCTGAGCGCACGGGAACACTACCATCGTAGACGAAGAGCTCCATCAACCGAGATCATCCATGATGCCTGAAGGCTATTGGTGCAACCGAGGGCAATGTGCAATAGAGTCCACACCTGGACGAAGAGTGACACGCAGCCGAGGCAACATCACAACAGCGGCACCGCCGGCGAAGCCGAAGGGCATAAAGGAGCCGAGTCTACACCCGGATCACTTCACCTTGAACACAAGCTCCAAAGGCACTGCCGCTGAACCATCCCTCACCCACCCGCACCACCACCAACCACACATACCTCCACCAACAACACCACAAAGCCCAACTCCACCAACAACCAGGCACTCCTACAACTGCCGACAAGACTCCAAAGATGGCGACTCTAAGGAGCAAGTCATGTCAGGACATCACCACCACCTGAGCGGACCACATCCACTCTAAGGTTTTCACCCGGAGCCTGAGACCGAAAGATTGGTTGTAACAAAATCCACAACGGCGCCTCCAAGGAGGAAAACCATGCCCGTGGACGTCATTGCCGTCGGCATCGACAAAGTCGTTGTAAGGTTTTCACCTGGATTTGAGTGGTGAAAGGACGCGGATGTCGCCTAGAGGGGGGTGAATAGGCGCTTTAAAATAATTACGGTTTAGGCTTGAACAAATGCGGAATAAAACTAGCGTTTAATTTGTCAAGCACAAAACCTAAAACAACTAGGCTCACCTATGTGCACCAACAACTTATGCTAAGCAAGATAACAACTAAGTGATAGCAAGATATATAACAAGAAACAATATGGATATCACAAAGTAAAGTGCACAAGTAAAGGGCTCGGGTAAGAGATAACCAAGGGACGCGGAGACGACGATGTATCCCGAAGTTCACACCCTTGCGGATGCTAATCTCCGTTTGGAGCGGTGTGGAGGCACAATGCTCCCCAAGAAGCCACTAGGGCCACCGTAATCTCCTCACGCCCTCGCACAATGCAAGATGTCGTGATTCCACTAAGGGACCCTTGAGGGCGGTCACCGAACCCGTACAAATGGCAACCCTTGGGGGCGGTCACCGATACCAGTACACTTTGGCAACCCTTGGGGGCGGTCACCGATACCCGTACAAATTTCTCGGGGCAATCTCCACAACCTAATTGGAGACCCCGACGCTTGCCCGGAGCTTTACACCACAATGATTGAGCTCCGAGGTACCACCGACCGTCTAGGGCGCCAAGGCACCCAAGAGGAACAAGCTCTAGCGTGCACAAACACCCAAGAGTAATAAGCTTCTCAAACTTCACTTCCATGTATCACCGTGGAGAACTCAAACCTATGCACCAAATGCAATGGCAAGGGCACATGGAGTGCCCAAGTCCTTCTCTCCCAAATCCCACCACAACAACTAATGCTATGGAGGAAAATGAGAGGAAGAACAAAGAAGAACACGAAGAACTCCAAGGACTAGATCCAAGGGGTTCCCCTCACATAGAGGAGAAAGTGATTGGTGGAAATGTGGATCTAGATCTCCTCTCTCTTTTCCCTCAAGAACTAGCAAGAATCATTGGAGGGATTGAGAGTTAGCAAGCTCAAAGAAGGTCAACAATGGGGGGAAAACTCGAGCTCAAAGGATAGGGACCATTGGGGAAGAAGACCCCCTTAAATAGGTCCCCACAAATCTGCCCGTTATGTGCAGAATAGCACACGGGCGGTACAACCGCTAAGACAGCCGGTACAGCCGCTAGGACCGAGCACGGGAGGTGGCGAGGCAGAGTCCCGAGCGGTACAACCGCTCCGGACACTGGTAGTACCGGTCAAAATGAATTGACCGGAACAACCGGGCCACCACCGCCAAGAACCGCACCACAACAGAGCTGAGTCCAGTGGTAGGGCAGTGCTGGGCCGGTACAACCGCCTGAAGCCACTCACCAGGGTTGGCCAGATCCTGGGCGGTACAACCGCCCAGAGGTAGCGGTACAACCGCTGGCATCAACCTGTGAGCAGCGACCCCAGGGTATCACCCCTGGGCGGTAGTTGCACCGGACGTACCGGCCAAGCGGTACAACCGCTCGGACCAGTGGGACAACCGTATCAAGAAACCAGGTAAGACCAGAACTGCCATAACTTCTGCAAATGAGCTCCGAATTGAGCAAACTCAAGCTTGTTGGATTCAGGACGACAAGAGCTATCCAACAGCGATATAGAGATGTGAAACCTCTATGAATGAAGAACCGGCAAAAACTCCAACATCGAAAACATCATAGAAGATGCATATGGACTCCGTTTTCGATGAACACGAGCTTGTCATGAAGATGACCATAAGCTCTAAAACTCACAAGGAGAAACACCGAACAAGAACCAAGAAAGATGATGATGCAAGGATGCAATAGGTTTGAGCTCTCAACGAACGATACGATCAAGCTACTCACTTGAGAGCCCCCCTTGATAGTACGGCGATCGATCCTGTAACCCGATCTCCCAACTACCACCAAGAGACCGGTAGAACAGAAAACCTATCAAGGACAAACCTATACCTTGCACATAGTCCACTTGAGCTAGATGATGACGATCTTGACTTCCTCAAGATGGACCACCTTTCTTGATTGCGTTGGCTCGATGAAGACTAGTTGATTGCTCCCCCATACTCCACTATGGGTGAGCCACTCTTCGGCACATCTTCACAAGTCCATTGTCACCACAATGGACGGCAAGCTTCAAGCATGATCTCTCCGTGATGCTTCACTTGAACTTGCACACCGCAACCTTGATGACGATCACCACTTGATGTCATCTTCCATGGGTTGTATGTGATCTTCCTATTGATGCAAGCCCATGGAAATATACCTAACCCCACAAAGAACACTCACGTAGACCATGGGTTAGTACACAAAGCGTAATGGAAAATGCTTACCATACCATGGGATCACTTGATCCCTCTCGGTATATCGTGTACACTTTGTGTGTTGATCAACTTGGTTCACTCTTTGACTTAGTCTTGCTCAACCTTGTATCTTATCTTCTCTCTTCATAAAGATGATGTCTTGAAGGTAAACATGAATGCTCACACAATCTTCTTCTTCAAGACACGCTTGCAATAAGCTCAACTCTCACATGACCAATATTTGGATAAAACCTTGAATACCACCTTGGTCACCATATAAACTCCTTGAAACCAACAAATGGACTTCAAGAACTACCTACCGACAAATCCTTCGAATATAACTCAAGGCAACCATTAGTCCATAGGGATTGTCATCAATTACCAAAACTACACATGGATAAATGTGCTCTTACAAGCGGCAAACCAAACCTGCAGAAGAGAAAGGGCGGAAGCACACATGCAAATAGCTGCAAGTGGAGCACCACGACACCACCGCGAACCTCCGCCACCGGAGCCGTGCGTCGTTGATGCAGATCCACCGCCACATGGGACCAGCCCACCCGTGGCCAGATCCACCCGTCAAAGCCCATCGGCACTGCGCCTCCACCGCACGCTCACCACGCCACCACCACACACCAGCGAAGCAGGGAGCCAGCTCCGTCGGCTGACGCACGTAGCTGCTAGCGCCAACCTACCAGCCAGATTAGATCTGGCCCGGTCTGAACCTCCCGTGACAAGATGCGCCGCATCAGCCGCTAGCTCCCATCACCACAGCACTCGCGCCGACCACTGAGCAGCGTCACCCCGCTCCGCCGCCTGCCTGAGCACTCCAGCCACCGAGATCTGACATGAAGCATGTGGCTTGTCATGAACACCCACCAATGTGATGTGATGCCCTTGATGATTCAATAGCATCCAACAGTTGTGCTAATGAACCCATATAGGACTATGATCCTCCAACCAATCAGCACCAACAAATTAAGTCATAACTGAAAGGATCGATATGGTTGACTAGAGGGGGTTGAATTGGCAACTACCAACTTTTAGCTTTTCTTTAACAAATTAGGTTTAGCAACAAATAGGTTGTCTAGGTATGCAACTAGGTGAGCAACCTATATGATGCTAACAACAAAAACAATAATAGCAAGCAAATGATACAACACAAGTAAAGTTTGCACAAAGTAAAGGTAAGAAGTAATCACAAGTGGAACCGGTGAAGACGAGGATGTGTTACCGATGTTCCTTCCCTTTCAGGGGAAGTACGTCTCCGTTGGAGTGGTGTGGAGGTACAATGCTCCCCAAGATGCCACTAAGGCCACCGTATTCTCCTCACGCCCTCACACAATGCGAGATGCTGTGATTCCACTAGTGGTGCTCTTGAAGGCGGCGACCGAACCTTTACAAACATGGTTGGGGCAATCTCCACAACTTAATTGGAGGCTCCCAACACCACCACGAAGTTTTGCCACAATGGAATATGGCTTCGAGGTGACCTCAACCGTCTAGGGTGCTGAAACACCAAAGAGTAACAAGATCCGCAAGGGATTAGTGGAGGGAATCAAATTTCTCTTGGTGGAAGTGTAGATCAGGGCCCTCTCACCCAAAACCTAGAAGAGCAACAAGTTTTGTCGGCTAGGGAGAGAGATCGGGCGAAAATAGAGCTTGGAGCATCAATGGAGCTTTTGAGGAGGAAGACGTGGTCTTCTTGGCGAAGAAGACCCCCTTTATATAGTGGGGGGGGGGCAAATCCAACCGTTACTGTCGTGGTTTTGTCACGGAAGATGCCCGAAGGCTTAGGTTCGAGGCCATCGCTAAAGAGGTGGACTCAAAGGGGTTAAACGGGACAAGGGACACGAGTTTACCCAGGTTCGGCCCCTCACGGTGGAGGTAAAAGCCTACGTCCTGCTTGTATTGTATTGACTGTAGTATCGATTACAAAGGGGCGGCTTGCTTGCCCTAGCTCTCGATTACTTGGTCTCTCTCGCCGTAAGGCTTGTCTGTCTCCCTTAACTTGTCTAACCCGCCGCAGGGGCTCACCTTTATATACATAGGTAGAAACCCTGGGCTTACAAGAGTCCGGGTCGGGTTACACAACGTAACCGACCCCGGTTCTACTTTCCTAGTCTTACAAGGTAAGTCTTCACGTGGCGGCTTACCCTTTCGGGCCTTGAGTCGTCACCAGGCTTTAGGCCTTCGACTGGCCCATCTGTAAGTCGTCGTCTTCACGTCTTGCCTTCCTGGGCTGGCTTAGGCTCTTGCACTATGAGTCGCCAACAGGGTTAACCGCGGGGTTATATCCCCAACATTAGGCCCCAAATTGATTTGAACCTGTTCATGTCAATTTAAATTCTTCAGTTGGCGAGTCTTCTGCGGGTCTTCTGGAACTGCAACTTTGACTGGTCTTCCCTAACCCGCCATATCCAACAGTGACGTCACAATGAATCTTTCATTTACCCGCCATCCGAGAAACGAGGCGCCATCTCAGCCATGATAACTATATCGCCTCCTCGATCTCCGGGCTTGCCGTTTCACTACCCCACCTACCCTTATAAATGGGCACAGGGTCGCTCCTTTACCCTGTCACTTCTTCTTCCTCCTCCCGACGCCGTCGCGACTACTGTAGCAAACAGCCCCGCCGCCGTCGCTCCTCTCCAGCGAACTCGAAACGGGCCACTGCACCAACCCAATCGGGACCAGAGAACCGCGGTGCTCCTCCGCTCTTCCCTCGAATCATCAAGGTAAAGCTTCTGCCTCTCCCTGGACTCGTATTAGATCTGTACTGTTCATGGAGCTCGCCGGAGTTCATCCCTGTTCTTCGCGTTCTTAGGGCTAGGAACGGTATTTTAATTCAAATCGAGTCAAAATACATTGCGGTAGTGATCAGCTCCCCCTTTGTATCTTGTACGGATTGATTCTGCTTCAGCATTAACGAGTCCCTGATCTATCTGTTCTTCCACTGTCTGCTAGGGTTAGTGTTTTTCCCCCTTTCCGAACCGCTCGTAGATCCAAAAATGTTGCCGCAGATTGTGAAATCTGTTTGTCCCATACTTAGTGAAATCTTGGGCCATCTTGGGGGTACTGACGACTGACCCGCCATTGATCTTTCGGGCGGCTTAGCACATATGTTTGTAACTCGCCATAACGTTTGACTATTGCTTCTTTCACTTAACCCGCCAACATACCTCTGGCTTTTAAATTTCAGCACTTAACCCGCCAATATGTCAAGCGCAACATCGTCTTGTGACTGGGTCCAATCCGGAGTTACCGAAGATCTACTGTTAGACTATGTGAAGATAGGCATGTTACCGGCTCGGGACGTCATTCAGTGACGGGCTCCCGGGTTAGAGAAAAGACCCAGACCTCAAGACGGAGAAGTCGTTGTTTTCGCTGAGCACCTCGTCCGCGGCTTCAGCCCGCCCGGGTCTAAATTCTTCCGAGATGTTCTGCACTTTTTTAAGCTTCACCCTCAGGACATAGGCCCCAATTCAGTCACCAATATCTGCCAATTCCAAGTCTTGAGTGAGGTGTATCTGCAAGAAGAACCTTCTGTGGACATTTTTCGTGATTACCATTATATCAACTGCCAAACTAAGAAAGCAGGCGGCTCAAGTCTGGAACTCGGCGGCGTGACTATCCAGAGGCGGAGAGATGTGCCTTACCCATCTGCTACCCTGCCAAGTCATCCTAAGAACTGGAACAGGACCTGGTTTTATTGCAAAGACACTTCTCCGGAGGGTGAAAATCCGCTGCCGGGTTACCGCCCTACCCGGCTTCCCAGCTCCGGAAAACTTCCCGACAGGCTATCCACTACTGAAAGAGCGAAGTATGCCCCTTCCATTGCCAAGATCAAAGCTTTGATTGCAAACGGATTAACTGGTGTCGACCTGACCCGCTGCTGGGTCAGTTGGCAAATATCGCCCCTGAGCCGGCGTGACCGGCTTATGTTTGAATACACGGGTGAACCCAATGACCACCTCTGCTTCTCAAACACCCAATTGTCACAACAGGAAATCAGCAATAGCGTTAAAAATCTTCTCAGCGAAAAACAGGAAATTTGTGATAAAATTGGGCTGAGACCCTTCTATGCCCAGAACCCGGCTCCGCCTGTAAGAAAAACTTCTGGAAACCTTACAATCTTCGTCTTGCTCGTTTTAATTTGCATCTTTTAACCTCTCTGGCGGCTTGTGCGCAGGCCGGCTCAGATTTCTGGAAGAAAAAACTCAACCCGCCCGTGAGGAAGCCCAGGGCGGGTAAAACCCTTGCTCATAAAAGGAGAACCACCGCCTCCTCCATTCCTGAGTCTAATGATTCAGAGGTAAAGCTTGACTTCTTCTGACCGTCTCTTTATACAGCTTACTGATGATATTTATTTCATAGGTTGAACCAGAGACCAGCCGTGTGGACGCTCCTGAGGTAATCAATATTTCCTCCGATTTAGAAAATTCTCCCCCAAAGAAGAAACGGCGGGTTATCCGAAAAGTCCCATTCTCTCATCCTCTTGCTTACTTGGACTGCCATTTTCTTTTGAAAAAGCAACAGCACACCTCCAGGCGTCAGACCCGGAGTGCCGGCTCTAAGGAGCTGATGGGCGGCTTACCCAACTCCCCGGTTTCCCGGAAGCGTCCTGCAGAGGTACTTTTTACCCAAGTCTGATCATCTTAAAAGTCTTGTCTTGCAACCTTACTTTACCTGAAGAACTGTAACTTTTCCAGGACTCGCCCCCTTCGTCTGGCGACTCAACGGCCACTAAGCTACCTCCATTGAGAATCAACCCAGAGTATGCATTTTTCCTTTGCACTATATTTTTCTTCAATCTTGTCTTTTATTTGACAGTTGTTTTTGCTCTCTAGGGCTCAAGCGAAGCGGAAGAAAACCGGCGGGTCTGAAGCCGCCCCCACTGTCCAAGAGCCGGAGAAATCCAAGCCGGCTTCCCCTGTACCTCATGCTGAGCCTACAGAAGCTATAAAAGAAACACCTGCCGATGATCCTCAACCCCACGAGCCGGCTGTTCATGATACGGTCGCTCCTACGAGCCCTCCACGAACTGACTTCCAAACGTCGAGCTCTCCAGCTACCAAAAACGTCGCTCTTACTGGGGCGGGTTATCAATTGACCTCTCATGTGCTGACAAGACACACCGGCGAGGCTAAAGAGAACTCGCCAGAAAGATTCGACTTTGCATTGCCCTCGTTGGAAAAGATGTCTACAGATGATCTTCATGCCGGCTATTTAAATCGCCTCAGCGCAAGCCACAACATGGAGCGAAAACTTGTTAGCCTTATGAAGTCCAAATTTGAGGTACTGCTCCTTTCTTGCTTTCCTTATACCCTTATGTAGCCCCCAAGATCCGGTTTAGTCTTGCAAAATAGTAGACCGGGTCTTATACTTCTTGTCATACTTCAAATTATAATACCTGTAGCCCCCAAGTATCGGGTTAATACTGATATTGAGCCGGTACTTAGTTGAAAGGGTTGATCCAAGTGTAGCCCCCGAGTTCGGGTCATGACGATGAGCCAGAATTCCATTGTAAACTTTGGAGAGCTCTGTGTAGCCCCCAAGTGCCGGCTTAACTTTAACAAAGATGAGCCGGGACTACCATGTAGACTTAGAGAAAAACACAGGCATTAGCCCCCAAGTGTCAAGTATATTGCTTGCAATCTGCTTGAGACTTATAACACAATAGTTTCACCAATGTGCGAATCATATCCTGACTGAAAACATTTGAAACTGTCTTTTGCGTAACGCAGGAAGCTTTAGCAACTGCTGAGTCGAATTTCGCTGTGCAACAAGCCGCCAGGGCTGAGGCGGACAACAAATGGCGAGTTGCCGTGACAGAGCTGGAGAAAACCCGGGCTAAACTCGCTGCTTATCAGAAGACGGCTGAGGCGGAAAAAGCTGCTATAACCCAACGAGCCAACGACACTGAAAGCCGGCTTAAGGTTGTGTCCGATGAGCTGCAAACTCTCAAAGACCATATCTCCAGAATGACCTCTGCGATCTTCGGTAAGTGCCAAGCACTTGAAAATTACCTTGTCTTGTTGAATAACTCATACAGGCGGCTTACAATACTTGACTATCTTGCAGGTGAACGGAGCCGCCAACTCGCTTCTGACAGCGTGATTAAGCTGAAAGCCATCTACTCCTTAACCAAACAGTTATATTGCGGGACCCTCTGCACCATGAAGGCGATGCTGACCGAGAAATGCATCCCAAAGCATATGAAGGGGGTGATAGAACTTCTATCCACCCTGCCCAAACAGGTTGGAGAACTCAAACGGTCAGCCGCCAGGCAGGGAGCCATGGCTGCTTTAAGCCGGTGTCTTGCTTTTGCCCCGGAGTTAACTACAGCAGAAATGACGGACGGGTTCCCAGCCAAAAAGGTCGACGGCTCAGATTTCACAGAAACCGACTACGTCAAATGTATGAAAGATTCCCGGGTGCTGGGCTCAAGTCTTGCCAATGAGTTAGACCTTTCCACATACCAGGCGGCTTATGACGCGAAAAACAAATGCGTGCGCGGCCCAACCTTTGAATCGAGGAGCCTGACTCCCGCACGTCGTAAGCAGCTCTTCGCTCCTGACCTTGATGCATCTCCCTTCTTCGACCAGACCCAATTTGAGGCCTTAACACGCTGCAACTGGGATGTCGACAATCTTCAGATCGAAGAGGTCGAAGACCTGGCGAAGGATGACTAGCCAGCGAGCTGTACTTTCGGCTGAAATTGATAACTCGGCCTTGTCTGAGCCGCCAAGGCTGTCTTTTGTAAAAAACTTTAATCTTGCCTTGTCTTGTACTCCATGGGGAGCTTTTGTAATAGCTGTAGAGACATCTGAAATGCCTGAGTCGTGCCTTCGTGCACGTATAACCCTTTTTGAATAGTCTTGCTGCAATGATATCTTTCATATGCTTTTACTCTCAACCATGCTTTCAAGGTCCATGGCGGCTTATCAGAAAAGATAAAACCTGCAAAATAAACAAGACAGAAAACTTCTGTATTGTTGTAAGGGCGGCTTATAACAGCACAACCCGGAGATGTCTTTCATGGTCTTGCGTCTTGTTTCATAATCTTTCCTTGACCCGGCTTGTCAAAACCGGAATGATATGTAAGTGTGATGTATGATGCAATGCATGACGTATGATGCAATGCACGATGCATGATGCAATGCATGATGTATGATGTTCTCTGCTCTTACAAGTCATCCAAAAAGGGGGTAAGTGGCCAACTCGTTGCACCCCAATGTTGGAGAGGTTATCAAAAGAGGGGGTGAGTGGCTAACTCGCTGCACCCCAATTTTGAAAAAAAGGTCATCAAAGAGGGGGTAAGTATTCAACTCGCTGCACCCCAATTTGAAAAAAATCATCAAAAGAGGGGGTAAGTTCTCAACTCGCTGCACCCCAATTTTGGAAAAGATCATCAAAAGAGGGGGTAAGTTTTCGACTTGCTGCACCCCAATTTTGCAAAGGGTCATCAAAAGAGGGGGTGAGTGTTCAACTCGCTGCACCCCAAGTTTGGAGAAAGTCATCAAAGAGGGGGTAAGTATTTAACTCGCTGCACCCCAATTTAACCTTGTTGACTTTTTTTTTTGGTTTCACAACCCGGCTTACAGTGGCTGAAACGCCGATCAAGAGGGGGTAAGTATACAACTCGCTGCACCCCAAATGACATTGTCGTTGATCTTGACTTGTGCAAACTCCACGGTCTCGCTTGTCGAGGCTGGTTGTAAAAACATGGTACTGACCCCCGTTGAGCTGTTTCGGGTTACTCTCCTGCTGGCCTCCGCCGCCAGACTATTAATTATGACCTCCATGGTTGTCTTGTCTCTGGTAACCGGACCCTGAGCTGCCAGTGCCACATTGATTAATTTCGATTTTGTCAAATTTATGGCAACCAATATGTCCTATTTTTAGCAAAGGTCATGCCGAAATTTTGTATTTTATATATGAATTAATAAGTATATGTGCTATTTGTTTTTGTAGAGGTCCAATCAAATGAACGATGCGCAAGACTCTTCTTTGACACATTCGGCACACGGCGGTGATGCATTTACGGACGCGCAGGGACAAGAAGATTATGATGATGAGCTTAATCCAGATGACTACTATCTGAGAGGCAGAGGCCACAATGTTCCTGCTGTTGCGGACAGTAATCCTAATATGGGCACTGATGGAGAGGACACAGAGGAGTATTCTCCCGTAGAAGTGGTGGATGTGGAGGTTGACGAGCATGTTTCAAAATCCAAGAAGCAACGGAAACCTAGGAGCTGAAATGCTATAGGCACCGACAGGCTCGTCGTCACACGAGTTAACAAGACTGGTGAGCATGTTAGTCCGCGGAAAGCCGCTGCTCACTATGGCAACGCCCTAGGTGTTATCCTTCGAGAAGTTTGCTCCATCAAAAAGACAAATTTAAGGGATATGGAGAAAGCTAAGCTGCGAGAACTCCTCATAAGAAGGATGCACGCAAGATTCAAGTTTCCTAAGGAGTATGACAACCTATCGTACCCAAAGAATCAGGTAAACAACCATGCAATCCATAAGTTCTCGAAGAATTTGAGTTCTTGGAAATCTACAGCAAGAAAAGACACTACAACGAAACCCGACATAGATATCTCGGAGATCTAGCAGAAGTGGCCTACCATTAGTGTAGATGATTGGAATATTTTCAAGATACAAAATCAGGAGAACTCAGTGATGACCCAATTGTCATGGGGGAAGGAAATGCAGTCGAAGACATTAAGTAACCACACCATCGGCAGCCATGGTTTTATTGGGAAGATGCCCGTATGGGACAAGCAGGACGCTGCACTTGCATCAAAGGGCATCCCAAACCACTTCGCACAATTCAAGGACCCCCTCGAATATAACTATGTTAGGGGGGTGGTACCATTATGATCATAAGACAGGGGAATTTTCCACGGATCACCAAACAAGGAAACTAGAAGAAGAACTGGCAAGGCAGCATGCAGAACCTCATAGCTCGCAAGGGTCGTCGGCTAGGTGGAACAATCCTCTTAACCGGTCGATCAACATTACCCTTGGAAAGGAGCCGTTAGCACCGCCGGCGGGTGGCCATATGAACGGTGCTGGATGCGTGACCAATGGGACTATTATTATCCCAAAGACTAGGAGCTGCCACGGCAGAGAAGGAGAGCCAACAAGCGGAGCATTGAACATCAAATAATGGAAGCCACAGCCGCAGCCACCGCTGCAGCCACAACCAACATTGAAGAATGCATCAACATTCAAAGCCAAGCCCATGCCCAAGCCATGTTGCCTTAAATAATCAAGAGCGTGAAGAGTTGGATCAAGAACGACGAACTAGGAAACGTTGTCATCCAAACTAATTCGGCCAAGGATAGCAGCCAACATTCTGTCTCTTTCATTGGTAACCCGTCGCCAATGGATACTCTCAACGCTCTTACTAAAGACACTCCATGCAGTCTCTTAGCTTATGTGCATGATGAACTGGTTAAAGTTGCAATTGGGTCGATCATTCGCCCCAAAGATACCATGATGCACGGAGTGCCCATGCCTGAGGAGGTCTTCAAAGTTGAGGTGTCTGTTGTCGTAAGTGGTTTCGAAGATATTTCTCCTTTGATACAACCTCTGGGTGCGGATAGCCAGTTGACCCCCTCAGGATGTTTGGGTGCCAGCTCCTGAGCCGCCTGATGAACCATTGCCGTTATTACGATACTGTTGAAGGCTGTAATCCCGGAACTGTCGCATAATCCTGCAATCTCTCCATGCATGGCGTGCCGGCTTATCGGGCCGGCTGTGCTCTGGACAAGGTTTATTGAGCATCTCTTCCAGGTTAAAAGGAGTTTTACCCTTGTTTAAAGGCTGCCTAAAGTTTCCAACGTGAGCTTCTTCTGGGCGTTTATTCCGGTACTGACTCTTGAATCTCTTGCTATCATTGTCAGCGCTGTCTAACCCGCCATCCGCCGGCTTACGCTTCCGGTTGCTGTGTCGATCTCCTGGGCTCTCATCATGCCTCAGATGACCCGGCGTGACGCTTGGGCGAGTCTCCAGTTGCCCAATTTTGGCTTTCAACCCACTTAATTCCTTATACACCCAAGCTTGTGCTTCCTTCATCTGTTGCTGAATGCTAGCTATTCTTGCGTGTAGCTCTATTAACTCTGCATTGCGTTCCACCTTTCTCTTAGCTTCCGGATTGCCAGTGATGACTCGTGATCCGTCCGTTGTAACAAAAGCCGGGTTTTCCGGGTCGTAAGGCTCCGGATCAATGTCTCCATCAGAACAGTCCCCAAACTTCGCCTCACAAGGCGGGTGAAAAAGAGCGGTGTAACCACCCAGCTTAGACCTTGACCCGCCATTGAGGAGGGCGAGCTTACGCTCTGGGACCTGATATCCTTGCTCATTTGAATGGAATTCCATCCCCTGACCTTCATGACTCTCTGGCTTAGAGTAAGGCTCGACGTAGCCCCCAAGCCCGCCGTTCTGAAGCCGGTAGGTCGACTCCGTCTCTTCATTCGAGGATCCATCCTCTGAGCAGATGAGAGTTTCCTTCCGCGACACAGAATCTCCAAGCTCCGTGCCTCGGGTTAAGTCGACGAAGGTATGCTTCTTGTCCGGGTTAGCACGGACAGTTTGCACGCGCCGGGCGGGTTGATCTCGCCGGGTGGGTTGCTTGCGTCGGGCAGGCTCGTCGATGTTGTTGCAGGTGTCTGGCCCGGATTCAGATCCGCCAATCTTTCCGATGAAGACTTGGTCTTCGCCGAAGGGGACCCGGGAACCATACTCGATTGAGTCGGCCTCGGGGACCCGGCCGGCGTCGTCGAGGTAAAGCTTTCCATGTCGACTCTTAGTCATCTCACCAACAACGTACCCCTCGCTCCCAGAGAGAGAACCCTTTGAGAACTCAACACCATCAAGCGCTAGCCCCACGGTGGGCGCCAACTGTCGTGGTTTTGTCACAGCAGATGCCCGAAGGCTTAGGTTCGAGGCCATCGCTAAAGAGGTGGACTCAAAGGGGTTAAACGGGACAAGGGACACGAGTTTACCCAGGTTCGGCCCCTCACGGTGGAGGTAAAAGCCTACGTCCTGCTTGTATTGTATTGACTGTAGTATCGATTACAAAGGGGCGGCTTGCTTGCCCTAGCTCTCGATTACTTGGTCTCTCTCGCCGTAAGGCTTGTCTGTCTCCCCTAACTTATCTAACCCACCGCAGGGGCTCACCTTTATATACATAGGTAGAAACCCTGGGCTTACAAGAGTCCGGGTCGGGTTACACAACGTAACCGACCCCGGTTCTACTTTCCTAGTCTTACAAGGTAAGTCTTCACGTGGCGGCTTACCCTTTCGGGCCTTGAGTCATCACTAGGCTTTAGGCCTTCGACTGGCCCATCTGTAAGTCGTCGTCTTCACGTCTTGCCTTCCTGGGCCGGCTTAGGCTCTTGCACTATGAGTCGCCAACAGGGTTAACCGCGGGGTTATATCCCCAACAGTTACCCCCGCTCAGCCCGCACACAAGCGATACTACCGCTCCTGGGAGCGGTACTACCGCTTGGGCGGCAGAGAGGCAGTAGGAAGCGGAGGCAGAACCGCCTGAGTGGTACTACCGCTGCCGGGAGAGGCACTACCACTGAAAAGAGTAGTACCGCTTCCTACTACCGCTCATGGCTTACTGAGGGTTCCAGGCCCGAAAAGATGAGCGATACTGGCGCGGTAATAACAAGCGGTACTACCGTAGAAAAGCGGTACTACCACTCCGTACTACCGGCCAGAAACTGCTTAGTCCGACACGAAAAGTGTCAAGGCCCCGAGGCCAGCGGTACCGCGCACGGCACTGGGAAAATGCACTACCACCCATAAGTGGTACTACTGCTGACCAGAGTGGTACTACCGCTGACCAGAGCGGTACTACCGCTGATAAGAGGTAGTAGCGCTGCCATGCGTGGTACTACGGCTTGGTTCTTTCCGAACCAGAACAAACGCAACATCGGAGCTCCAATGAAGCGGGAAAGGGACATGGGTGCAAATGAGAGTGTACGTGTTGACTCCACCCAACCTTTCCAATGCGGACCCCCTCTTAATAGTATGGTTCGCCTACGACTCGCATCCACCGAAAATGAAACGCAGAAAGTAAACCATCTTCACTTTAATCCACCGAGGGGCTAGAATCGGCTTTTGCCATATGTCTGAAAGGCTTAATGCACACGATTAGTCCCCAAGTGCATTGTCATCAATCACCAAAACCACTGGGGTATAAATATGCCATTACAATCTCACCCTTTTTGGTGGATTGATGACAACACGGGATTTGCACAAATAATATCATCAGGTAGAAAACAAACCCCAACATCTACAAAATATAGACGGGCTCCCCCTAGATGTGTGCGCTAAACTTGATATGCTTTTGGAATGCAAAGCACACACACTAGGATCAACACTCCCCCTATATTTAATAGATAGGCACTACTTTCATTAAGAAAATAAGAGATAAATATAAATGCAAGAAGTGACATGTGAGCATAAACATAGGGCACAAGATAAGCATAACTCACATACTAAGACATAAAAGGATAATAAGGGTAGCATATGTCTCACACCATATGACGCGGTCTTTAGGTCTCACAAACATAAACCAAACCAAAGCAAATGATAAAAGAGTTCACGAGCAAAGAAAACCAAGCAACTAAAACGCACTCGTGACTCGGCAAATCCCCTAAACTCTCTCCCCCTTTGGCATCGATACACCAAAAGGGCAAAGAGAACTAAAACGACCCGAGGTGGTAGTAGCAAACGGGACCATCTTCAATACTCTCCAGACTCGGGGCTGAAATCTATGGTGCCAGATGGAGCTAAAGGGCCAGGATGGTCATCCTCTGAATCCCACTTGCAGTTCCTAGTAGTCCAGACGTCCTCATCAGTGATAGAGTCCTCAAACCCACTCCGTATCTCCAATCCTAGGTGCCTGCTCATCACCTTGTGACGGCTCCTCGCCTCCTTCTCTACCACATGAGCTTTGTATTGCCCATGTGCCTGCATGCAAAACAGCTTCTTCAGCTTCTCCTTGAGCTTCTTAGCCCAAGATGGCTTAGTAGTAGAGGGCACGTAGCTAGAAGCAGCGCCACCCTCAGCCACAAAATCCTCATCGTCCTCGTCATCCTCATCCTCAGGCAGATCCATCTCAGGAGTAGCATGAGTGGCCCACTTGTATTTCTGTCTCAACTGAATAACCTTATGGGGAACCAACTCACCACACTTAAACAGGACTCCTGGAAAGGTTTTGTACCAGGTCGTCTCAATCAGATGCATCAAATACGGGCCATATATAGGGCACTTGCGCTCAGAAACTGCAGAGAGAAGCTCAGACCACATGACATGTGAAACATCCAAAACCTACACCTCATCAAACTTCCTCCCAAACTGACAATAGAGCAGCATATCCACCAGATAGGAGTGTACCATATCCAAGTTCCCAATACGGGGAAAAAGAGTGTGCCTGAAGATACGATGCATAATGTCAAGAAATGGCTCAAGAACATAGGTTGACTTGCCAGTGGTGGAGGAGATCTTCTCAGAACTGAAGGGCCAGAGATTGCTCTTGTGAGTGGATGCGGTCTCCTTATGGGGGCGAAAATAAATTGGGTTCTGGAGCCCCTCATCCGCATAGCCTAGCAGACTCGTGAATTCCTTCCAAGTAGCAGACACCAACTTTCCATTGGTCATCCAGGTCAAGGTCTTGTCCTCATTGTTTCCAAGGTGGATTGTTGCGTAGAACACATCCACCATCTCAGGATCAAAGTCCTTGTTGAACTGCATAAGGTTGGTAATACCAAGCTTCTCACAGAGGTTAAGAGCACCACCAAAGTATTCGGCATTCTTCCGCATATAGTCCATATCAATGGACTTGACATTGGGTACATACAGGTTCTCCTTGTGCTTGAGCACATCATGATAGATAGACACCTGTTGTCGGGTCCAGAAGGGACGGTTGCGAAGAGATGAATCTTGAGGTTTAGTATAGGGGTTGCGATGGCGGGCAATCCAGAACTCTTTGCTGGGCAACTGAGCAATAGAAGTAGTCTTCCTGGGCTTGGTTGCAACCGACTTGGTCTTCTGCTTGGGAGTAGAACTATCCTCCCCTGAGTTGCATTAACGTTTAGAGCTCTCATGACTCGGGTTCATCCTACGTTCAGAGTTGCCACCACCTGGAACCCAAAACACAAAGCGAGGGAAAAGCAGGTGTAAAAGATATGCATAAGCCAAAAAGAAAAGAAGGAGTAAATCTAAAGTGGAAGAGAGAAAACATGTGCATTTGCCAGCACAAGCGGTAGTACCGCTGACCAGGGCGATAGTACCGCTAGGGCGGAAACCACAGGGGCAAACACTACTGCCGGTCAGATCCGGTACTACCCGTGATGCCAAATGCAAATATTTTCTACTAGAACTTCAAATCTACTCCCTAGTCGCCTTCCACATCCTACTCATGCCTCGATTTGACTAAAAATCAGGGAATGCATCTCATATTGCCCTAAAACCTAGATTCAAGAAATGGAACCATAGGAGAGAAGAACAGGGGAAATACTGGCATCCATAGCAAGAGGAGAGGGTGGGGATCGATTCCACCGGTCGGAATTGCGGACGAACGACCAGAAACGGAGATCCGGCGGTGGCCTCCGGAGCCCTTGGGTCGCCTGGAGAGAGAGCACCACGGGGAAGAAGGGGTGAATGGGTATGGGGAAGTGGAACTTCCCCTACCCCGCCCCATAACCCCCCCGTGGGCACACGTAAGCGGTAGTACCGCCCGGGAGGGTCGTAGTACCGCCCCGGTACTACAACACGACAGGAGGCCGGGTAGTACCGTTGGTGGAGGCGGTAGTACCGCCCACTCCCCCGGTAGTACCGCCCAAAACGACCATAAGGAAAAAAAGACTACAAATGGCGGCTTATGCATTTGATGAGGCTGTAGATGAGAGAAGGCTTGGGTTGGAGACTCAAAAACCAGCAAATGGGAGGGAACACTCCAAGTTCAAAGATCAAAAAAAGAAGAAAAACACACTTGGAGTGACACACAAACACGAATAAGCTCTCAAAAGCAAATACCTCACTAGGAGGGTGCATTGGCCGAAGCCACCTATGTTTGAGTCAATTGGTATGGCACCGCGAAGATTTTACCTTGGGCCCATGACCAAAACTCGTCTTTGAAGGACAAGTACCATAAAATGGCTAATGTGAAAGACTTGATCGATTTATGCATTATAAGGGGAGGGATAGTGCATTGAGAGAACAACACTTCCCATATGTCCATGCCTACATCTAAACAAGACATACTGATGAGTGTGGTGGGGTGTGCAATACTTCAAGCCACATTGCTCAAATCAATGATATTTAGCTCATGCCTTAACTCACAAAATCTTGCTTCATCCAATGGCTTCGTGAAGATATCTTCAAGTTGATCATGAGTGTTGAGATGAATAAGATCAATCTCCCCACGCTTGATATGCTCCCGGATGAAGTGATGACGAATCTCAATATGCTTCGTCTTGCAATGTTGAGTCGGGTTGTTGGAGATCTTGATAGCACTCTCATTTTCACAGTAAAGAGGCACTTTGTCACAAGTGACACTATAATCCTTTAAAGTTTGTCTCATCCAGAGCAATTGTGCACAACAACTTGCTACAGCTACATACTCGGCCTCGATGGATGAGAGAGAAACGCGGTTTTGTTTCTTTGAAGACCAACTCACCAAAGATCAACCAAGGAATTGGCAACCTCCGGAAGTTGACTTCCTATCCACACGATCTCCCGCCCAATCCGAGTTCGAATATCCTATGAGATCAAATGAAGCGCCTTTGGGGTGCCATAAGCCAAAGTTTTGGATATGAGCCAAATATCGAAAGATTTGCTTGGCCACCACATAGTGACTCTCCTTAGGTGCGGCTTGAAATCGTGCGCAAATTCCCTCACTCAACATAATATCCGGTCTAGATGCACAAAGGTAAAGCAAGGATACAATCATGGAGCGATATACCTTTTGATCCACGGCTTTACCATTAGGATCAATGTCAAGTTGGCATTTGAGAGGCATAGGAGTATTGGCTTTGGCCGGCTTGACATCATCCAACTTGAACCTCTTGAGCATCTCTTGAGTGTATTTTGCTTGGTTGATGAAGGTTCCTTGACTTTGTTGCTTGCTTTCGAATCCAAGGAAGAACTTCAACTCTCCCATCATTGACATCTCAAACTCTTTGGTCATTAGTGTGGCAAACTCATCATTGAAAGCTTTGTTAGGAGAACCAAAGATAATATCATCAACATATAGTTGGCATATGAACAAGTCCCCCATAACCCTCTTTGTGAAAAGAGTGGGATTGATTTTCCCAATTTCAAACCCACGGTCTTGCAACAATTCATTAAGGTGCTCATACCACGCACGTGGGGCTTGTCTAAGACCATAGAGTGCCTTATCGAGCTTCTATACATGATTGGGGAACTTGGGATCCTCGAATCCCGTAGGTTGCTTGACATATACCAACTCCTTTATTGGACCATTTAAAAATGCAGTCTTAACATCCATTTGTTGTAATTTGAAATCATGATGAGATGCATATGCAAGAAACATGTGAATAGATTCAAGATGAGCAACGGGAGCAAAGGTTTCACTGTAGTCGATACCCTCGACTTGGGAGTAGCCTTGTGCCACCAATCTTGCCTTGTTGCGAATGACAACACCGTTCGCATCTTGCTTGTTCTTGAAGATCCATTTGGTCCCAATGACATTGTGATTCTCCTTTGGTCTTGGTACCAACTGCCACACCTGGTTGCGCTCGAAGTTGTTGAGTTCATCGTGCATGGCTTCAAGCCACTCCATGTCCGCGAGCGCTTATTGTACCTTTAGGGAGCAGAGGTTTCACTGTAGTCGATACCCTCGACTTGGGAGTAGCCTTGTGCCACCAATCTTTCCTTGTTGCGAATGACAACACCGTTCGCATCTTTCTTGTTCTTGAAGATCCATTTGGTCCCACTGACATTGTGATTCTCCTTTGGTCTTGGTACCAACTGCCACACCTGGTTGTGCTCGAAGTTGTTGAGTTCATCGTGCATGGCTTCAAGCCACTCCATGTTCGCGAGCGCTTATTGTACCTTTAGGGGTTCAATACAAGAAACAAACGCGTTGAAAGGATCCATATGGTTGACTAGAGGGGGGTGAATAGGCAACTACCACTTTTTTAAACTTTTCTTTACCAAATTAGGCTTAGCAACAAATAGGTTGGCTAGATGTGCAACTAGGTGAGCAACCTATATGATGCTAAAAACAATAACAATACAAGCAAGGAGATAAAAAATACAAATAGCTTGCACAAAGTAAAGGTAGGTAGTAACCACAAGTGGAACCAAAGGAGACGAGGAAGTGTTACCGGAGTTCCTTCCCGGTGAGGGGAAGTACGTCTCCGTTAGAGCGGTGTGGAGGCACAATGCTCCCCAAGAAGCCACTAGGGCCACCATATTCTCCTCACGCCCTCACACAATGCGAGATGCCGTGATTCCACTAGTGGTGCCCTTGAATGTGGCAACCAGACCTTTACAAACAAGGTTGGGGCTCTCTCCACAACTTAATTGGAGGCTCCCAACGAAACCACGAAGCTTCACCACAATGGAATATGGCTTCGAGGTGACCTCTTCCGTCTAGGGTGCTCAAACACCCAAGAGTAACAAAATCCACACAAGAAAGTATGGGGGAATCAAGTAGATCTAAATCTCCTCCTTCAATCCCTAGCAAGACAACAAGTTTGGGTGGCTAGAGAGAGAGAGATCGGGCAAGAAAGCTTAGAGTGCATCAATGGTGGAGAGAGAGAGGTAAGAGATAAGATAGAGGTGGAAGAACCATCCCTTTATATAGGTCCCCCACTTTCCAACCATAACAACCATTTTTACATGGCAGCGGTACAACCGGTGATGCGGGCGGTACAACCGGCATGACCGGTACAACCACCCAACCACCTCCCAACCACCGGACCACAACAGAAACGTGGCCGGTGGTTACACCACGGTGCAACTGCTCAACTCGAGCGCTGGACACGACAAAGTCCCAAGCGGTACAACTGCTTGGAACACCGGTAGTACCGGGCTATATAAAATAGCGGTACAACCGATCCACGTCCGCCCAACAACCGGAGCTCAACAGAACTGCGTTCAGTTGAAGCCCGGTGCTGGGCCGGTTCAACCGCCCAGGGCTGCCACCCTGGGTCACCCAGGTGTGGGCGGTACAACCGCCCGGGGGTAGCGA
Source organism: Elymus sibiricus (assembly GCA_039707655.1). Taxonomy (NCBI): domain Eukaryota; kingdom Viridiplantae; phylum Streptophyta; class Magnoliopsida; order Poales; family Poaceae; genus Elymus; species Elymus sibiricus. The sequence continues at coordinate 246,334,019 of CM077671.1, forward strand.
TACAACCGCTAGGGACCACTCAGTGGCAGCATCCCCAGGGGTATCACCCCTGGAGTGGTGGTTAGACCGGATGTCTGGAGCGAGCGGTGCAACCGGTCGGGACAGCGGTACAACCGACAAGCATGGAAGGAAAGAGGGGCCTCTCTCTCTTTGATGCGATGGAACAAGTTGGGTGCTTAAGGATGTGAGAGAGAATTGATTCACCCAAGAACTTCCAATGTGGATTCCCTCTTAATAGTACGGGATCCCTACGACCAAAGAGAATAAACACGTAGAGAACACCGTGTTCGATCTTTTCCGTTTGGAGGGAATACTTAACCGTCTTGTGTCTCACACATAATACCTGAACAACTTGACACCCGGTTAGATAACATAGTGAGGTGTCATCATCACCAAAACACTTAAGGTAAGAGAATGCCCTTACAATCTCCCCCTTTTTGGTGGATGATGACAACAACACGATTTGCATTGATGGTCTATAAAATAAAAGTGGAGCTCCCCCTCGTTGTGTGCCCCAGATGAGACAAGTACAGGAATTGGAGCTCCCCCTTGATTTTAGAGACCAACCAATGTGTACAACAGAGGGAATAACATTAAGGAGCGATTGTACGAGATAATAAGTAGAGCTTAAAGACAAGGGTAAGAATAAACTCAGTCTCTACTGAAACGCAAATAGTCTTCACATAAGATAGGTCCATGACCGACTAAAAGCAAATAAGAGTTCAACTGGGAAGCAAAACGAAAGACACGAACGACAACCATAGCTCCCCATGCAAATCCCGTCATAATATAGCTCTCTCCCCCTTTGGCATCAGGACACCAAAAAGGAAAAGAGCGATGCTAACTCCCCGGTGCTCAGTAGACCTCGTCAGATCCGTCAGTCTCCTCGGAATCAACACTAGCAGACCCATCATCATCATCATCACCATCATCATCATCACCATCATCAACAGCAGAGGAGGAGGCAGCAGGATGACCCGAGATCTCATCATCAGTCCCAGTACTATGTGCGTAGATCCACTGCTCCTCGGGAGTGATGGTCTTCTCAGAACCACTGGCGGCCTCAAGATGGAGAGCCCACATAATCTGAATCTGTCTGCGTCTGGCAAGCTTCTCGTTGACATGGGATTCATAGAGCTTCTTCTGAACATGAGTCTGGTGGCAAAAGGTCTTCTTTAATTTGTCGGAGAGCTTGGAGACCCAAGATGGCTTGGCTCCTGCAGGAAGCTCAAAATCACTGTCACTAGAAGTAGCAAAGACATCCTCAGGGTCGTCAGTGGGGAAGCGAGGTGCAAGATGCTTCTTCTTCCGGAGTTGCTTGACCTCATGCTCAATGAGGTTGTCTGGAGAAGTGAGAAGCTCACCAGGCCTACGAACTGCCCACACAGAGTTGAGGAAACACATGATGAAAGAAGCATATGTGGGGACCTTTCTGTAGAAGACCGTGGAGTACATCTCCTCCTACATCCATTTGGAAGCATCAAACATAGCCCCAGAGCCAGATTTAGTCCTCATGGCAACAAGCAGATCAACAAAGTATCCATGAATCTCATCTTGATTTCCAACCTTGGGCAGAAGAACATTCCGAAAAACACGGTGTAAAATATCATAGACCTACTGCAGGTCCTTAGAGGCTCCCGGAATCCCACGCCCGGGAATGTACAAGGGGGCTAACTTCTTCTTATCCATAGGAGTAGCCCGATCATGAGGACGGATGCCGCCATTCCCAGTGAGGCCAGTATCATCATAACCAAGTGCATTGCAAAAGGCATGCCACGGGACCTGGAAAAGCTCATCACGACACATGAAGGAAAGGGTACGAGCCTCATCAGTGCCAAAGTGAACAGTGGCATATAACTGGTGAATGAGCTGCACATCAAAGGGACAGTTGATAGTCATGAGCTTGATCAAGTCAAACTCCTCACATAGTGCTAAAGCCTCTCCAAAGTAATCCATGTTGTTCTTCCAGTGCTCAATGTCAATTATCCATTGCTTGGAAAACTTGTTCTTGTGATGGTCATAGAGCTCGTGCGCAATCCGCATTTGTAACTCATTCCGGAACTGAGGGGTGGTCCATGTGGGAGCAACGGGGACCTCATAAGGATTTTGAAAACGAACCCGCTCCCAGTCAACTTGCTTCCAGGAGTGCACTGACTTGGCAGTTTTTTGCTTGGCAGCCAAGTACTTCTCACGGCGAGTTGGCTTGGTAGGGATCACAACTTCCTCTTGCTCAGGGTCATCAATGATCCTACACCTACGAGCTCGTTTCTTGGACTTCTTCTGAGGAGCAGAACGAGAGCTAGAGCCACCTACAGACACACACAAGAGGAGCACACAAAAGAAACCCAGAAAAGATGAGAGGATTGTATGCAAAAGTAGGAATAAATTAGGTGTGAAGAGGAGAAAAAAGAAACAGTGGGGCAGGAATCAGAGAGTCCCGTTGAACCGGTCACCCAAGCGGTTGTACCGCAGTAGCGGTTGTACCGCTGCTGGGGAACTGGTGCATCCGGATCTGAGAAATGTACCACTATGTTTAGTTTCTAAGCATCACAACTAATTGAAATAGTATATAAGATCACATCCCTCCAATAGTTTTGACTAGAAAACGCGGGAACCGAGCAATACCCTAACAACGATGGATTCAAAGGAAAGAATCCATGAACAAGAAGAAATTGGGCATTACCGGCATCCATGGGAGGAGATCGGGGGAGGGAAGGGCCTCCACGGAGCAAATCGGAGAGGAGGCCACAGATCCGGGGTGCCGGAGGCACTTCGGGGCGGTGAAGACGGCGGCGGTGGTTAGGGCACCAAGGGGGGAGTCGGGCACGAAGGGGAAAACTGAATACCCCTTCGGCCCGACCCTCCCCTTTAAGTGCCTGCTGACGCGACCGGTTGTACCACTCAGATGAGCGGTTGCACCGGTCCTGGTACAGGACCTGGGAATAAGCGGTTGAACCGCGTACATCCCCGGTTGTACCACCGGGGCGGGACAACTGGATGATTAGCGGTTGTACCACATGGACCACCGGTTGTACCGGGACAAAAGAATGGCCTGCGGTTGTACCGCTTTTACCACCGGTTGTACCGCCCGGCCACAGCCACCACCACCGAGATTTCAAAGCGTACAATTGGATGAGAGGGGTTTCGAGATGAGGAGAGCTTGGGATAAAGACAAGGCACAGGAGTATGGTGGGGTAAGTTCCATGGTTAACAAGAAGAAACGCAAAAAGACACACCATGAAGGACACCCACACCTAGGTCTTAAGCAAACTAGAAGAGCAAATAAACACCAATAAGGCACATTTTTTAGAAACACCAAAGACAAATACCTCACTAGGAGGGGGCGGTGGCCGAGGCCACCTATGTTTGAGTCGATTAGTATGACACCGCGAAGATTTTAACCTTGGGTCCATGACCAAAACTCGTCTTTGAGGCACAATTACCATATAGTTGGCATACGAACAAGTTCCCGTTAACCCTCTTAGTGAAAAGAGTGGGATCGATTTTCCCAATTTCAAACCCACGATCTTGCAACATCTCGGTAAGGTGCTCATACCACGCACGTGGGGCTTGTTTAAGGCCATAGAGTGCCTTATCGAGAACGTATACATGATTTGGGAACTTGGGATCCTCAAACCCTGGGGGTTGCTTGACATATACCAACTCCTTAAGTGGACCATTAAGAAAAGCACTCTTCACATCCATTTGATATAAAATGAAATCATGATGAGAGGCATAAGCAAGCAACATGCGAATAGATTCAGGGTGAGCAAGAGGAGAAAAAGTTTCACCGTAGTCGATACCCTCGACTTGGGAGTAGCCTTGAGCCACCAGTCTTGCCTTGTTGCGAATAATAATACCATGTTCATCTTGCTTGTTCTTAAAGATCCATTTGGTTCCAATGACATTGTGCTTCTCCTTTGGTCTTGGCACCAATCGCCACACTTTGTTGCGCTCGAAGTTGTTGATTTCATCATGCATGGATTCAAGCCATTCCTCGTCTTCGAGCGCATCTTGTACCTTGAGGGGTTCAAAACAAGAAACAAACGCATGATGTGCACAAAAGTTTGTTAATTGATGACGAGTAGTTACCCCTCTCTTCAAACTTCCATAAACGTTCTTTAATAGATGTTGCTTGACTCCGAGTTTGGAAGCAATCTTGGCAGCTCGTCTTTCAAGAATTTCCTCCATGGAAAATTGAGGCTTGGTAACTTGACGAACTTCGGTGCTAGCACCGGCTTGCTCTTGATCTTGAGCATGATCTTGATCTTTAGCTTGACCTCGATCTTGAGCTTGATCTTGGTCTTGAGCTTGATCTTGGTCTTGAGCTTGATCTTGATCTTGAGCTTTCACGGGGTTGTGAACTTGATCTTGAGTATCATGTGATGTGGAGTCATCACCATTAAGTTGATCTTGTCCTTGATCTTGTTCACGAGGTTGAGGGCCTTCACTTTGTTCTTCGGAAGCGCGTGGGTCTTGTGTCGATGATGGTTCCACTTGAGTGGAACATTGTCCTTCTCCTTTAGCCACAAGGGGTTCCTCAACGGGTAGGAAGTTTCCCACGCCCATTCTTCTTATGGCTTGGGGAGGAATTTCATCACCTACATCACAAAGACCACTTTGTTCCACTTGGGAGCCATTATTTTCATCAAACTCTATGTTACACGAATACTCAATGAGTCCCGTGGACTTGTTGAGGACACGGTAAGCATGAGAGTTTGCAGCATAACCAACAAATATGCCCTCATGAGCTCTAGATTCAAACTTAGACAAGCAAACACCCTTCTTGAGAATGAAACACTTACAACCGAACACCCTGAAGTACTTGAGGTTGGGCTTGTTCCTGGTAAGTATCTCATAAGGAGTCTTGTTCAAGCCTTTACAAAGATAGAGCCGATTTGATGCATGACGCACGGTGTTGATGGCTTCGGCCCAAAAGTTGTACGGAGATTTAAACTCTGCCATCATGGTTCTTGCCGCATCCATCAACGTCCGGTTCTTCCTCTCCGTAACACCATTTTGTTGAGGGGTGTAAGGTGTGGAATATTGGTGCTTTATCCCCTCATCACTGAGAAATTCATCAAGGGTGTAGTTCTTGAACTCAGTGCCGTTGTCACTTCTAATCATCAAAATCTTTGCTTCATGTTGGCGTTGGACTTCATTTGCAAAGTTGATGATGGTCTGTTGGGTCTCACTCTTCCTCTTGAAGAAATATACCCATGTGTATCTTGAGAAATCATCCACAATCACCAAGCAATACTTTCTTCCTCCAAGACTGTCAAAAGATGGAGGACCGAAGAGGTCCATGTGAAGGAGCTCTAAGGTCCTCTTTGAGTAGATTGTAGTAGTGGGACGATGAGCCTTTTCATGAAGCTTTCCTTCGATACAAGCACTGCAAGCACGATCTTTAGCAAAACTCACATTTGTTAGTCCAAGAATGTGATCCCCTTTGAGGAGACTTTGCAAAGATCTCATATTGACATGGGCTAGTCGGCGATGCCAAAGCCATCCCACATCAACTTTAGCCATTAGGCATGTCGCGGTCTTAGTGGGTCGCTCCGAGAAGTTAATCACATAGAGACCGTTTTTGACATGCCCAACAAAGGCTACTTTAAGAGTCTTGCTCCACAAAAGAGTCACGGTATCAATGCCAAAGAAGGTACTAAAACCCAGAAGTGCAAGTTGACGAACGGAAAGTAAATTGTATGCAAGGGTCTCAACAAGCATGACTTTCTCAATGGTTAAGGTCGGAGAGATAACCACCTTGCCAAGACCCAATACCTTTGAAATTGTGTCATCGCCAAAGGAGACTTGAGTGGCCACGGATTCAGCGGGTCGAACGTCCACCACCAAGTCCTTGCTTCCGGCCATATGATTTGTTGCTCCACTATCGAGCAACCATGAGACTCCCCCGGAAGCAAACTCCTACAATAGATCAATGCTTGAATTTAGGTACCCATTCTTTAATGGGTCCTTTCATGTTAGTGACAAGGGTCTTAGGAACCCAAATAGACCACTCAATGTACTCATAAGAAGAACCAACATATTTGGCATAAACATGCCCATCACTAGCACGGCACAAGATATAAGAGGGGTTAAAGTTGCCGGCCCTATTGGAGGGAGTGGTCTTGCCCTTCTTGGCACTACCACTCAGAACCTTGTCCTTCTTCTTCTCATGAGTAGATCCCCCTGCTTTAACAAACATTTCCTTGAGCAGGGGAGCTTGCTTGGTCTTCACCTTCTTCTTCTTTTTGGACTTGGGTGCAAACCCAATTCCTTCCTTTGCAACCACTTCCTTTTGATTGATCAACAAGTCATTGAGAGTCTTCTCACCTTGGATACATGTCACAAGGCCTTTCTCAAGCTACTCTTTTAGCTTAGCATTTTCATCCACAAGATGTGCATGCTCACAACACGGGTTAGTAGCAGAGGCATTATCAATTAAAACAAAAGGAGGACACGTGGCAATTTCCTTAGTGAGTTTTACTTGGAGTTGATCATGCGACTCCTTAAGAGAAGCATGAACACTCTTCAATGCCTTGTGAGCATTGTCAAGTGAGTCAAACTCATCCTTGAGTCGATCATGACCAACCCCAAGTGCAACCTTTTCAGATTTGAGCACACGGTTAAGAACGATAGCATGATCATAATCTTTACGTAATTTAGCAAGGTCATAATTTTGTGACTCCTCAAGAGTCAAACGAAGACCTCGCTCTTCCTCAAGAGCAATAGAAAGATCTGCTATCTCGTCGGCATAATCACGACTATGCCCTCTCAACTCCTCAAGGTATTCTTCTTGAGACTCAATAGTGCCATTGGCCTCACCAAGTTGTTCCAAGAGAGCAACGAAGTGCTTCTTGGATTCTCCCTTGAGTTTACACAAGAACTTGTCAAACTCATTCTCACCCTCTTTCGCCTCCTCATGTTCATCCACACAATCTAACAAAGACGGAGTGGAAGAAATAGAAGTATTAATGTTTGAGGTTTTGGCGTTGGAGGTTACCTTGGTGATACCTTTGGCCATGAGGCACCAAGCAATGTGGTTCTCGTTGGGGGCGTCGAAGAGTGACACCTTTGATGGGGTAGAGGATGCAATAGCTACAGATGCCATTGCGATTCCTTCACCACTTGTGTCTTCGTCATCAACATCATCATCGGAGACATACTCTTCAAGAGCCACCAACCCTTTGTGAGGGGCCTTCTTGGTGAAAATGCTCTTGTTGGGGAAAGACTTGGCCTTATCTTTGCGGATGAGCTTGCCACCATTGTCTTCCCTCTTCTCATATGGACAATCCACCACGAAGTGACTCACATTACCATAGTTATAGCAGGTCCTCACACGTTGCTTGCCCTTTGACCCGCTTGAGTTGTTCTTGGAGAAGTTGGGCCTTGTGTTTCTCTTGTTGCCCCGAAATTGCCTAGACGCTAGAGCCATATGCTCATGGTAAGCATATTTGGTGTCTTTGGGGCAAACCTCTTCTTCTTCTTCTTCTTCTTCTTCCTCTTTACTGACCTTGGCCTTCAAAGCAAGGTTGGGAGATGATTTCTTTGACCGTTGCACACAAGCAAGAGCATTGTCTGCGGTCATGTTCAAGATGTTCATTGCAATGAATTCATCCAACACATCGCCAGAGGACAAGGTGTGAAAGTCCGGTCTTTGGCGGATGACGGCAGACATGGCCTTGTTGAAGGGCATGATGGCCTTCAGAAACTTATGCTTGACCCAAGTGTCATCCACATCCTTGCTACCATAATCTCGGAGGGCAACGGCAAGAGTAGTCACCCTCCTATAAAGCTCACGCGGTTCCTCATCTTCTACCATTACAAACTCATCTGACTGATCAAGCACTACCTCATAGTTCGACCGTTGAATGCTTGAGCTGCCCTTGTACATGGAGACAATGTGTTCCCAACAATCCTTAGCAACAGTGAAGGGACGCAAGTGTGCTAGATCTTCGGCAGGAACTGTACCTTGGAGTATGAACAAGGCGGAGGAATTTAGCTGTTTATCAGCCTCTTCTCTTGGGGTGAGGTTGCGTGGATCACGAGGATAGTATCCTTGTTCAATGACTCGCATGAGTTGAATTGAGCTGTGATCCAAATGAGACTTGATACGAAAAACCCAATTAGCAAAATCATTCTTAACAAGTTTAGGAGGGGGGCCGAGATTAACTATAAGAGGTGGGTGCACCGGTCCTCCATAGACCAATGGAGGGGGAACCGAGGCAAAGGTCCCCGACCCATTAATTCCTTGAGAACGAGTGTCCTTATCAGCACTAGCCCCCTCCTTGCCGGAGTTGACATCCGATGTCGAGTTAGTGGGATTAGCCACTTGCACCGCATCGGTGGAAAGTTTAAGACTATCAAGGAATTCTTTAAACATGGATTTGACCTCGGTCGTCATGGAGGATTTAAGTGAGGACAAAGCATCATTCAAATCCTCACGTGAGCCCTCGGGAAGATTAACAACCTTCTCCCCGTAACCATACTCTTCGGGTGGTGAAACACTCAATAAAGAGAAGTAGCTCTGATACCAATTGAAAGGATCGATATGGTTGACTAGAGGGGGGTGAATAGGCAACTACCACTTTTTTTAACTTTTCTTTAACAAATTAGGCTTAGCAACAAATATGTTGGCTAGATGTGCAACTAGGTGAGCAACCTATATGATGCTAACAACAATAACAATACAAGCAAGGAGATAAAAAATACAAATATCTTGCACAAAGTAAAGGTAGGTAGTAACCACAAGTGGAACCAAAGGAGACGAGGAAGTGTTACCGGAGTTTCTTCCCGGTGAGGGGAAGTATGTCTCCGTTAGAGCGGTGTGGAGGCACAATGCTCCCCAAGAAGCCACTAGGGCCACCGTATTCTCCTCACGCCCTCACACAATGCGAGATGTCGTGATTCCACTAGTGGTGCCCTTGAAGGTGGCAACCGGACCTTTACAAACAAGGTTGGGGCTCTCTCCACAACTTAATTGGAGGCTCCCAACGAAACCATGAAGCTTCACCACAATGGAATATGGATTCAAGGTGACCTCTTCCGTCTAGGGTGCTCAAACACCCACGAGTAACAAAATCCACACAAGAAAGTATGGGGGAATCAATTTTCCTTTGGTGGAAGTGTAGATCTAGATCTCCTCCTTCAATCCCTAGCAAGACAACAAGTTTGGGTGGCTAGAGAGAGAGATCGGGCAAGAAAGCTTAGAGTGCATCAATGGTGGAGAGAGAGAGGTAAGAGATAAGATAGAGGTGGAAGAACCATCCCTTTATATAGGTCCCCCACTTTCCAACCGTTACAACCATTTTTACATGGCAGCGGTACAACTGGTGATGCGGGCGGTACAATCGGCATGACCGGTACAACCACCCAACCACCGCCCAACCACCGGACCACAACAGAAACGTGGCCGGTGGTTCCACCACGGTGCAACCGCTCAACTCGAGCGCTGGACACGGCAAAGTTCTGAACACCGGTAGTACCGGGCTATATAAAATAGCGGTACAACCGGTCCACGTCCGCCCAACAACCGGAGCTCAACAGAACTGCGTTCGGTTGAAGCCCGGTGCTGGGCCGGTTCAACCACCCATGGCTGCCACTGTAACAGCCCGAGACCGACGCTCCAGAAGATTCCCCTTTTATTCCGTTCTCGTCATGTGATTCTTTTGTTTGCCGCAATCATCGTCGCATCATTCGCATCATCTGCATAACATCATCACTCGTTTTTAAAAACTTGCATCCGTTCGTAGTTGCCGTCTCTCTCCGTTCGTGTCGTCGACCGTTTCGAGACCAACCACACACGCACGCGCCCGCGACATCGTTTAAAAAAATGTTTTTAAAAGCGCGCGAAAAATATATTCTCGGATTGCGTCAAAAGTTGGCGTGCGGTTTTGTTATATTGTAGGTAGACCGCCTGCCAAATTTCGTCGCAATCGAAGGTCGTTTGCTACCCGAACGGTTGACCGTAGCAACACAGTCATCAGTTTATTTATCAGATGTTTTTCGGTTTTAAAACTCGGTGTTGGGCCACATGTTCCCTCTCGTCTCAGCCACCTAGCCCACCTACACCACCCACCCGGCCGGAGCCGTCCGATCGCAATCGAGCGGCTCCGAAAAGCCCCAAAAGAGCTAACCCTAGCCTCCCCTACTATAAAAGGAACCCTCCCCTGCCATTTCGAGCCCCTCTCTCTCCTTCATCGGGATCCGCGCCGCTAGCCACCTCTCCCCGCCGCCAAGTGTCGCCTCCACCGCCGCCAGCCCGCGCCCGCCACTTGGCGGTGCCCCAACGACTGCGCCGCCACCAGGCACCAGCCTCCAGCCAACTGGAGGGCGCCACGTCGCCCTCCAGCGCCCCCCACCGCCGCGGCCCTGCGGTCCAGGCCAGGCCCGCCCAGGCCCAGGACGGCCGCCCCAGCGCCCCGCGAGCCCCGCGGCCAGCGCCGCCCGGGAGCTCGCCAGAACCGTAGCCGCAGTCCCTCCGCCGGCCCCGGAGCTCGCCGCCCAGCCGCCGGGAGCTCGCCGGAGCCCTGCTGGTCGCCTCCCATGCCAACTGCCGCCCTGGCCCCACAGCACGCCGCCGCCTCACGGCGCCCGTCGTCGCCGGCCCGAGCTGCTCGCCGGTTGCCCCCCGGCCGCCCCGTCGCCGAATCCGGGCCCGCCTCGCCGGATCCCGCTTCCGTCCCCGGATGGCCAGAGCCCTCCAACCAAACGCCGCCCCGGATCTCGCCGTCCCTGCTCCGCGTCATCCCAGTTTTCCGCGAGGTGAAATTCCACCAAGTATTTTCTGTGTCAAAATCATCATATTGCCATGTTAAAATGCTTGTATCTTGAAACCGTGCATCGGATCTAGATAAGTTATATACGAAAATTGATCAACTCATTGCACTCTACATCATGGTTGTATTGTCACGCATGATAGGATTCATCTACTTGCTGTAAAATGTGTTGCAAAAGTGCATTCCGTCGTAGTTTACAAATCTGTTAATTTATTCGATTTCGTGCGGATGATTGCATCTAAACCGTAGCTCCTTTGCATGTGGTGTCTTCATGAGATATGCCCTATAATATGTCTACTATCATGCCATGCCTATGGTTGCTAGGTAAACATTATTATCATGTTTGTTTGTTGCTCTAAAGTCGCTACCGCGTTAAAACTGAAATATGTTAACATGGAGTTCCATTTTGCGATGCTCGTATTAAGCAACCCATGCCTCCTTTTAGTTGAGTCTTTGGAGTGTTGTAGTATGCCATGTATACTTGTTGTTGGTAGGGTTGCCATGCCATGACTATTGTGATTAGCTGTAGATTTCATCATGAGAACAAGCATAATCTATGTTGCTGATTTGAGATGCGGAAATAATTCTAAGTCTGAAACAGTTATTTTGTTGCCATGTTGCCATGTGATTTGCTATTGATCTAGGAGTCTTTTGTGGTTGCCACCAAGGAGTCTTTTGTTAAGCATGTTGTTGCCTACAAGGTTGTACCATTTGTTGCCATGTATAGAATTTGCATCATGGTTATTTGTGTTGTCCAATATGTCAATCTGTTAAAAACTGATGCACATGTCTACTCTAAATTTCACCAAGTCTGAGAAGCTGTTTTCTTCATAATGCCATATTGTGTTGAGGCTAGCCAGGATTCTATGCATAATTAGACCTTGCCATCATGGAATGAATTGTAGTGCATCATGTCTACTACCATGATGTTAAGTTTCATGCCAATATATGACCTGTAGCATATAGTTTTACTACTGCCAATATGCCTCCATGAAAATCTGCTATGCTAAAAACTGTTATTTTCACGAAGTCCTAATCTGTTATATTTTATTGCCATGTTGTGAGCTTCCTACCATGTGTTCCATGATTCTTTTGAGTATGATATGTGAAGATGAAATGAAGTGTGTGTTATATGCTACTGCCCCATGCTTAGTTTGTGCATTTTAGAATCTTGTAGCTTGTTGTTTTAATGTGTGCAATATGCTATGTTGCTGTTTTGGGCAGATTTCAAATAAAACTTGTGTTGGGTGTTGTGGTTGAACCGTAGCTCCGTTTTGCACATGCCATATATGAAACTTGCTTAGAATTCCATGTAGTTTCATAATATCTTGTTGCATACATGATTTGACATGTTCTTGGTGGTCGTTTGCATGCATTTGGCATTCATGACACATTCATGTTGTGTTGATCGTATCTTTTAGACCGTAGCTCCGTTTCAAACGTCCTATATATGTAAATCGACTAGAATGACGTGTAGAATTGCATGGTATACTTTATTTTACTGTTTAATAAATATAAAATATGGTTAGTTCAGATCTGGGCCAATTTCGAAATTAACCTATGGGGTCGTTTCGGAAATACTATAAGTTGTTTCCAACCTCATTTAAGATGCCTAGATAGTGTAGTTTGTTTATGATTCACCTCTTGTCATGTTTAACAACATTTAATATTATTGTGTACCTAAACGAGAGCAAACTAAATAATTCAAGCTTGGAATTTCGTCAATATGCAACTCGTTGCATATTGAGCTTCACTTAATGTGTAGTATTCGACTGTTGTGCTTTGTCATGCCGTGCATCATCGCATGGACATGCATCATGTTTGTTTGCACATCATGTCATGCATATGGTGTGGTGTTTATCATGTGTTGATTGTTGTTTCCGGATTGCTTCTTCTCGATAGAGTTCCGAAAGCGTTCGCGGTGTGAGGATTCGTTCGACTACGTTGGTTCGTCTTCTTCATGGACTCGATCTTCTTCCAAGCGGGATCTCAGGCAAGATGACCATTTCCCTGGATACCATTACTATCATTGCCATGCTAGATGTCTCGTTTCTATCGCTTGTCTCGCTACCTACCACTTGTTTGTCAAGCCTCCTAAAATGCCATGATAAGCCTCTAACCCCTCCACATCCTAGCAAAACATTGTTTGGCTATGTTACCGCTTGCTCAGCCCTTGTTATAGCGTTGCTAGTTGCAGGTGCAATTGTTTCCATGTGCCCACATGTATATCCTTTTGTTATATCACAATATTATTGCTATTTAATTTAATGCACATATATACTTGGTAAAAGGTGGAAGGCTTGGCCTTTTGCTCGGTGTTTTGTTCCACTTTTGCCGCCCTAGTTACTTGTGTACCAGTGTTATGTTCCATATTTTGCACTCCTAACATGCTCGGGGTTGTTATGGGGACCCCCTTGACCATTCGTTTTAGATTAAAAATTGTCTGGCAAGACCCAACATTGGTGCTACATTTGCCTAATAACTAATAAACCTGCATAGGGAGTAATTAACCCGAGGATCTTTAATCAACCCCTCCGGGCCAGTGCTCCTCATGAGTGTTGGTTCGAACTAGAGCACTGTGCGGGGCCAACCCGGGGCAACTCGGGAGATGTCTATCAGGCCCTGTACACTAGCTTATCCGGTCATGTCCTGAGAACGAGATACGCGCCTCCTATCGGGTTCGTCGACACATCGGGCGGCCTTGCTGGATTTGTTTTACCTTTCTTGACCATCTTGTGCGCGGGATTTCGACGACACTTCGGGCTATCTCGAAGTTGAGATTTTCCATCGGAATTACGCAAATACTATGGGTCATCCCGCAGTTGAGGAGTTCCTACGCAGCTTGTGGTTAGTTTGTGATGGATGAGTTGGAGCACCCCTGCAGGGTTAAATCTTTCGGAGGGTCGTGCCTGCGGTTACGTGGCAACTTGGAAACTTTGTTTAACACCCGGTCATAGCAAACTTGAAGTAATCCCAAATAAAATACACCAACCGTGTGCGTAACCGTGACTGTCTCTTCTCGTGATTTCTGAACCGAGAGAGAACACGGTGGGGTTATGTTTGTTCGTAAGTAGGTGTTCAGGATCTCTTGGAGATCATTACTAGTTCACGTCCATTTATGCAACGATCATCCCCCTTTATTCTTGTACTCGTAAGTTAGCCACTCAAATAAATGCTTAGTGCTTGCTGCAGCCTCACCACTTAACCATACCTCACCCATTAAGCTTTAATAGTCTTGATACCCTTGGAAATGAGATTGCTGAGTCCCTGTGGCTCACAGATTACTACAACACCAGTTGCAGGTACAGGTAATGCGATGCTTTGACGTGAGACCGATGCTTTGTTTGATTTGGAGTTCTTCTTCTTCTTCTTCATCGATCTAGGATGGGTTCCAGGCCGGCAGCCTGGGATCGCAAGGATGGATGTCATTTTATCGTTTGATTTCGTCTGTAGTCGGACCCTGCTCTTCTGTATGATGATTGTATATGTTGTTGTATTGATGTGATCTTGATTTAGCTTGTGGCGAGTGTAAGCCAATTCCATATACTCATCTCTTCTTTACATTTACTTGTAATGATATCCATTCTTGCGAAACGACGAGATGCGCTTCTATCCCTGTCGAGGCCCTCGAGCCAAAATAAGGATAGGATCGCATCTTGGGCGTTATAGCCACCCTGGGTCACCCAGCTGTGGGCGGTACAACCGCTCGAGGGCAGCGGTACAACCGCTGGGGACCACTCAGTGGTAGCACCCCCAGGGAATCACCCCTGGAGTGGTGGTTAGACTGGATGTCTGGAGCGAGCGGTGCAACCGGTCGGCAGCGGTACAACCGGCAAGCATGGAAGGAAAGAGGGGCCTCTCTCTGTTTGATGCGATGGAACGAGTTGGGTGCTTAAGGATGTGTGAGAGAATTGATTCACCCAAGAACTTCCAATGTGGATTCCCTCTTAATAGTACGGGATCCCTACGACCAAAGAGAATAAACACGTAGAGAACACCGTCTTCAATCTTTTCCGTTTGGAGGGAATACCTAACCGTCTTGTGTCTCACACATAATACCTGAATAACTTGACACCCGGTTAGATAACATAGTGAGGTGTTATCATCACCAAAACACTTAAGGTTAGAGAATTCCCTTACACGCGTGATGCTCACAAAATTTTGTTAATTGTCTACGAGGGGTTACCCCTTTACTCAAGCTTCCGTAAACATTTTCCAAAACATGTTGATGAGTTCGAAGCTTGTTAGCAATCTTGTCGGCACAATGCTCTAATATTTCCTCCATAGTGGGTTGGGGAGGACCATCTTCAGAACTTGGAGCGCCGTCATGAGCTTGCTCTTGATCTTGAGCTTGCTTGGGGGAAGGAACTTGATCTTGGGCATCACTTGGTGCATCACCATCATCATGAGGTTGATCTTGCCCTTGATCTTGTTCACTTTGTTGAGGGCCTTCACGTTGTTCTTCAGAAGCGTGTGGGTCTTGTGTCGGTGATGGTTCCACTTGCATAGAACATTGTAGTTCTACTTCGGCCACAAGGGGTTCCTCAATGGGTAGGAAGTGTCCCACACCCATTCTTCTTATGGCTTAGGGAGGAATTTCATCACCTACATCACAAAGACCACTTTGCTCCACTTGGGAGCCGTTATTTTCATCAAACTCTATGTTACACGTCTCCTCAATGAGTCCAGTGGACTTGTTGAGAACACGGTAAGCAAGAGAGTTTGTAGCATAACCAACAAATATGCCCTCTTGAGCTCTAGGTTCAAATTTAGACAAACGACCACCTTTCTTGAGAATGAAACACTTACAACCGAACACCCGGAAGTACTTGAGGTTGGGCTTGTTACCGGTAAGTATTTCATATGGAGTCTTGTTCAAGCCTTTGCGAAGGTAGAGCCGATTAGATGCATGACATGCGGTGTTGATGGCTTCGGCCCAACAAAGGCTACTTTAAGAGTCTTGCTCCACAAAAGGGCCACGGAATCAATACCAAAGAAGGTGATAAAACCCATGAGTGCAAGTTGATGAACGGAAAGTAAATTGTATGCAAGGGTCTCAACAAGCATGACTCTCTCAATGGTTAGATCCGGTGAGATCACGACCTTGCCAAGACCCAATACCTTTGAGATTGTGTCATCACCGAAGGAGACTTGAGTGGCCAAGGATATGTTGGTTCGAACGTCCACCACCAAGCCCTTGCTTCTTGTCATATGATTTGTTGCTCCACTATCGAGGAACCATGAAACTCCTCCGGAAGAAAACTCCTACAATAGATCAATGCTTGGATTTAGGTACCCATTCTTTAATGGGTCCTTTCATGTTAGTAACAACGGTCTTAGGAACCCAAATAGACCATTCAATGTACTCATAAGAAAAACCAACATATTTGGCATAAACATGCCCATCTCTAGCACGGCATAAAACATAAAAGGGGTTAAAATCGTCATCTTTGTTGGAAGGGATGGTGTTGCCCTTCTTGGCAATACCACCCACAACCTTGTCCTTCTTCTTCTCATGAGTATCCTTTCCCGCTTTGACAAAGGTTTCCTTGAGCGGCAGAGGTTGCTTGGTCTTCAACTTCTTCTTCTTCTTAGAATTGGGTGCAAACCCAATTCCTCCTTTTGCTACAACTTCCTTTTGATTGCTCAAAAGGTAATTGAGATTCTTATCACCTTGGATACATGTCACAAGGCCTTTCTCAAGTTGCTATTTCAACTTAGCATTTTTCCTCCACAAGGTGTGCATGCTCACAACAAGGGTTGGTAGCCTTTGCATTATCAATTAATACAAAAGGGGGACATCACTGGTGCAACGACGTGTTATACAAACGGTTTTAACCCCTTTCCGTGACGTAGTTCCAAACCGTCACCTTGCATGTGTGGCCGATAGGGGGGGTTCCATCCCACACGACACCGCAAACCCGTCGGCGATAGTGGCCAACGAACGCAAATGATTTGCAAATATAATCGTGTGCGGTGCAGGAACAGATCGCACACATAATCTTTTCGGCCTACGTGTGGGATTTGGGATCAATCACACCCGTCCAAGACGAATGAAACGCGTCTAATTGCTCATGGAAAACAAATGGAGTTTGACCTTTGACCGTTTGTGAAACGTTACCTAATCCACATGGGCCATTGTAGACATTGTGTGTGATATCTTCATCATCGCACACGAGATTTCTCTGGGAACCGTGTACCATGTATAACATCATCGGACATGTTTCCCGGAAATGTACGCGTGGGATCGTTTTTGCATCGGGCACGGTTTCCTATTGGCTCACGTGTGAGATACGGTGCTATCGCAAATGATTGAGTAGCTTCTACGCACACGTACAAGTGTTGCAAACCATTTGCGATTTCTTATGTATCACCGACGTTTTAGATTATTTCTCGTGTGCTTTTCCTGTGGATCACATGCGGTTGCGCTATGAATTGCGTGTGATTTCCATTCTGGACCGCACACGCTTAGTTGCTTGAACCGTGTGTGCTAAAATTGCCAGGTTATTGTAAAATATCGCATTTAATTCACCCTGCAAATACCAAATTCGCCACAATATGCAATCGACAAATAGTGTCCACATGAAGAACATTAACATTATTCGCCACAATATGCAATTGAACGAATAGTGTGCACAAGCAAAGGATTCATCATAACTCACGACAATATATGCAATTGAGAAAATGCTAGCTAAATTCCACAGCTGTTAAACCGACATATCCAGTACATAATCATAGTGTATGAAATATGAAGACATGATCACATGGAAAATAATGCATCCATGTGTATATGTTTAGCTGATAACACTATATGAATGCGTACTTATTTTTAGGAGATTTGAATCTGGAAATCTTCGACGTCTTTAGAGGGCTTGATATAGTGTTTCACAAAGAAGGTGCTGATAAATTTCCTAACAGACAACAATTCATCGGCGGCGAGCGGTTCAGAAGTCATCGGTGCCAAGATCAGCTGCATGACTTTTAGATTAGAATGTGACATACGTGTGGAGTAGAAGATAGTAATTAAGAAGCAGACTTACTGGTTTTATCCTGTCAGCATCGACACCACATTCAGCATGTCTGCATAGGTTCATCATGTGTGCACAAACGTAGTATCCACATAGGCTGGTACCTTGTTGTTGCTGAGGACACTGAAATTTTTTGTACAGTATTAGTCATGTATTTGCCCTGTTAGGAACAACCTAACCGGTGTAAGTTGTTTTTTTCTATGGAGAGAAATAGAAAGAGGTTTACTTAGAAACTTAAACATCTGACTAGCATTTTCTGAAAATAACGGATTTCGTTGTCTTACCAGAGAAACGATCACATGCTGTAGAGGTAGTTGGCGGTCGAACCTTACCCCCCCTAAAGTTATGTTCTTTGACAATACACTGCAAATGAAGATGAATTTTCACACACTCAATTCTATAACCAGATATGAACACAACGCATTAACATCAAAGAATTCAATACCTATCCATGAAATTCTGAAGATGACTCAGATCCTGAGGCGCATTTGACTCTCTGAGAGAATCCATGTAGTAAACTGTGTTGCGTTTTGGAACAATGACCACCAAGATCCAGTGACCTCTACAGTTTAAGAAAACCATGAACGTATGAACTATGTCTAAAACTGAAAGACGATCAATGTATGCGTGGTTGTATATTTATACTTACTGTTCATGATATGGCCACATGAAGAATTCTCCTATCTGTAAGTCGAACAAGATCTTGGCGACAAAACCAATGGAAGCCATGCGTGAGTCATTATCTTGTAACAAAACGCCGTTTGCTAACTTAGGATCTATGAAATACGCATGCTCCCTTATTGTTCTCTGCGTCGTCAATCCCCTGAGAGGAATACAGTACAGTTAGTTTTTTTGTCATTTACAACCTTGTATGGAGAAGATGATCAGAGTTTGTGAAGTACTTACAACATCAAGCATTTGACAAGAGTGGCAGCAAGCTCATCAAAGTTGAAGAAGAGACGAAAGTCCTCGAATTTCACACTAATGGTACCTGGAACGTGAGAGAAATGCCATTGGTCGTAGTGCAATTCCACAATGTTAGTATCTTCTCCTTCCGACATTCTGTCCATGCAATATTTATGTAACTTGTGAGCACTAGAACTGCACTCGTCCCAGAAATCGCCAACAAGGAATGGCTGGCCATGTTTGTACTTGCATTTCTCAAATGTGTCTAGTTCCATACTAGAAAGTTGCTTTTGAAGGTCTACTTCAGACATGTGGTCAGAACCGGGATTACCCAGCCCTTCGAAAACCTTATTGTTAATTTGGGTACGGTCGATGATTGGTTGTAGAAGGAGGCTCTTGGTCCCATCCCTCCTCGCTCTTTGGAGGCCCAACTTCCTGTGTGCAACCATGCCCGCTTCTGTCTTCTTAGCTGAAGCACTTCTTGTTTGACGTCTGGTTTCATCAACGACATGCTGCTGAGAAGCATGTGAAGGTACGATGGACTGCTGAACAGATGATGCCGATGTGACGGACTACTGAGCTGTAGTGCCAGAGTCGACGGACAGCTGACCAGCCGTTGAAGCTATTCTGGGCTTCTGAGCAGCTGGTGCCAACGTGTCGGCGTGTTGATGCGGCTGTGACAACGTGTTGGTTTGCTGAGCAGGCAGTGCCGACACATCGGTATGCTTATCAGGCGGCTGCGAACCGCTGGACTAATGAGCAGGTGGTTCCTGACTTTCGGAGTGCATAGCAGGCAGTCCCGGACTTTCGGCCTTCTTACCAGGTGGTTCCAGACATTTAGATTCCTTAGCACGCGGTTCGGTCGGGTTTATCTGGTGAGCATGCAGTGCCAATGTGTCTGCACTTACTGCTTCCGTGGCCGGCATCTGAACCGATGATACATCTTCTACAGTTGTAGGCCTTGCCACAGGCTGCTCAGGACGGGACGATGACCTGGCCTCTATGGCAGGAAGTCGGTAGGGCTTATCACAGGTTGATGCCTCGGGCATCTGATTCCCAAGAGTATGTTCATCAGGGGAATCACACAAGATCTGCTGTGGCGAGATGAGAGTCACCGGTTCGAGGGCGACATTGGTTGCTTTTCGGGGGGGCTGGAGGGGTCTCATCCAGGAAGTATATTTCTTTCCGTGGCCACTGGATATGATTTAACCGTGTTTCTTCCAACGTCCTCTGCTCATCAGGGTCCCCAAGGACAATCTTCAGGGCAAAATCACTGAATCCAGGCTTTATTTCAGTCACGTAGCACTTCACACAACCCGGCTTCAATGGCACATTGTCCAACAAGAGACCCCCGTCAAAGTCAGGGTTGTAAACCCACGCTGTTGCACATTTTAAAGTACCTTCATAATGTGTAAGCACGGCCGTCACTCTCTCCTCCTGTCCATATAGATCAGATATATCACCATCATGTCCAGCTGCAGCATCATTGTCGCTGGGGTCAGCTGATGCACAGCTACTCTTTTGCGGTGTTGCCATACAATAAGTGGCATCATCCATGCCGACATCCCCTTGCGTCTCCTGGCTATCTCTCAGCATTTGTGTCTTCTCCTACATATATGACTCCTCAACTTCCTTTCGAACTACAGGATACATGTCCCTCTTAATCTTTTCGCGCAAGTCTCTCTGCTTATAATCACTCCTAGATTTTTTTCACGCTGAGCCGCTCTTCTTTGCTTAGTGAGAAAGCCCTCTTGTGTGGGACATTGACCCCAATACCCCTAGCACGGCCAGGGGGCTCTTTGGTGGTCAGAGCCTCGGACAGAATGTCACATGGCTCTGAGTTCCTGTACAACCTTCCAGTGTTTTTGGAACCCTTTGCCATCACATCATACAGTTCTTGGTTTGCTGAGTTTTCAAAGTAATAAGAACCATCTCCATGCCTCTTTGCACGTGCCCGCAAGTAGTCCCTAGCGCGAGTGCCCCTAATTTCACTAAAGGCCTGTTTGCCACCCACAACTACTGCTTCTTTGTCCTCCTGCTCCCATATCGGTTTCATGCCGTAGTATCCTGCCACACCCATACGGTGGGTGCGTGTGTTCTTCTTCTGAAGTTCCGATTGCATGGCACTCTTCTTAATAAACTCTTCACTGGCCCTGACCCTTTTGAATCCTGTCCAATCTTCCATTGTAATTTGGGGGTACGAGGGGATAGGGTCCTTGCCTTGACTCAAGAGTTCTTGTACAACACATGCTTGCAGTTTCTCCAAGCATCCCTGGCCTTCTTCAGTGCAGCGTGTTCCACCTGCTCTCTCCACTCCTCAGGAACATTGAAGTGCGCCATGATCTCATGGACTATCCTCTGCCGTGTTTCTGTACCAGCCTTCCAAAACCCTGGCAAATTAATGTTGAGCCTTGCCCTGCCAACAAATCCACACACACTCCTAAACCTCATGCGTGCTTTATCAGGTTTAGTTGGAGCCCAAGACTTCAAATCGATGTCAGTTACTTCGTATACACCTTTAGGC
This sequence comes from Elymus sibiricus, assembly GCA_039707655.1. Lineage (NCBI taxonomy): Eukaryota > Viridiplantae > Streptophyta > Magnoliopsida > Poales > Poaceae > Elymus > Elymus sibiricus. The sequence goes on from CM077671.1 coordinate 246,355,255, forward strand.
TGGTGTGTGGGCTTTCTTGGAGCGCTCTTCTGGCTCTTGACCGGATGGGTGATTGTGGCAGCTCTATCCCGTTCATCATTTCTTGGTACACGATCATCTGTTGCAGACATGTTGGCTTCAGACTCAGATGAAGATACATCGCCAGACGTATGACTGTCGTCGCTGCTAATAGACATCTACAGAGTACACATGCGAAATTCAGAAAAGGGGGATAAACATAAAAAAATGTAACAGCTTGGAAGCTAGCTGTCTAAACATGGCATGTGATCATTTGGAAATGTACGGCTAATCTGTTCATTTAGTGTGACTCGTGCGCACATGATATGTAATTCGACAATAACTAATTGGAACAAATACAGCTTATATATTAGAAGGTAGATGATGAATATAAATACGCTCTCCATTATTTTATAATAATTTTGGGGACAAACCGAACCAAATAGGAAAAGGGATCGCAAGATAATAGACCTCACCGCGATGAAGGGCAGCAACTGACCGGTTTTTTTTGTTTGCAAATCCGGCAGGAGAGGCGAGGGTACATGATCAATATGCTCGACGGTGGCTGGCGAGCAAATGAAGACGGCGAGGCGTGGGCAGCCGCGTGTTCGGAGCGGCAGTGAAGGGTAGGGTTGATGCTAGGAAGCGGGTACATGGCCGGGTTGAGCACGACGGTGCCGGAAAGGGTTCTAGTGTGGATCTGGGGGACGGGAGGGGGGAGGGAGCTAGCTGTCGATGGACTTTGGGTAGAATATGTGGACAGATGAGCGAAACGGGGGAGGGCGCGGGTTTGTGGGGAGGGGAGGGGGCATGTTGGCGGCTTCGGTAAAAAGGGTGAAAAAAGATCGTCGTGCGCCCCGCGGAAAAAACATTGCAAACGGTTTCATTTAGTAACCCGTGTGCACAAGCAGCACAAACCTGTTTGAAATGAAAACCTGAAAACTTTGAAATGTAGACGTGACCTCATCGTTTTTTGTCTCGAAATTTTTCCCACGGTACGCAGCTATCGTTGTACCATAATATTGATTTTCTGGCGCATGTCTGGGCTCGCCTACTAAATTTCAGCATTTTTTATCATTTATGGGGCATTTATTGCATATAAATCAAATCCCAACTTCAACAGCGTGTGTTGACGAGAGGTATAAGGACTGCCGTTCGATCTGGGTAAATCCTACGGTGCAGACGCACGATCCGCGTGGTTTGGGTTTTTTCCAATCAGAAAGCAGGACTCACGTTGCGCGCATTAGGTTTAATAGGCCGCGATTTAGAAAGCACACGGTTCTAGTGAACGAACCGTGTGCGATTTGTCCATGCAGAACAGTCATATTTTCATTTCAAATGAATTTGGGACTTCATCATTTTGCCTCGAATTATTTTCATCCGCAGACAATCAACTATTAGCCCCTGTATTGATTTCTGGCTAAATTTTCATGACTTGTTTGCTAATTTGAAGACATTTTTCCACCAACATGGGGCTTGTTAGTAATTTAATTGGAGGAAATGCAGATGTATTACGAAAATTACAAAAATGGGTGTGTCACCGTGGCATGGTGTGAAGACCCCGTGGGAAAAATTTGTAATGTCTGGCGGAAGTTGTGATGCCCTGCCCTTTGAAAACGAATGCATCTCACACAAAGGATCATGGTTTATGAAAAGTAGAGTTGGCATTTCGGACTCCAATCGGTGTCAACCTCATCCTTTCGCCTTGGTTTTTTCCATGGTATGCAAACATCATTGTACTCCTAATATTGATCTTCTGGTGGATTACATGTCTCGTTTGCTATATCTAAGTCATATTTTGCAGTTACCATGTTAATTAGTTCTTATAAATAAAATATCCCAACATGAATTACGTGTGGATGGTGGCAAAGAATCTCTTACAAATCATTTGTGTGCCACTTTGCGTGATTTTTGTCATTGTGCAACGAATGAGAAGAATTGTCAAGCATTTCGGATGGGAGATGTGTCCACCTAAATAAATGTCAGTAATTTAATTACAGGAAATGCAGATGGACTCGGAAAATCACGAAAATCGGTGTGTCAACGTGGCGTCATCTCGAGACACCGTGGAAAATTTTAGGTAAAATTTGGCACAAGATACAATGATCGCTAGTTGGAAACCATAGCATCTGAGTAGAAGGATCATAGTTCCAAGGGGAGAAGTGGCAAATCGAACTCCAATCGACGGTGTCTTCATCGCCTCTCCTCCAAATTTTATCCCACGGTAGTCAATCATAATTATACGTAGGGTTTGATTTTCTGGCGCATTTATGGGCTCGTTCGATATTTTTCAACATTTTTTATCATTTACGGGCCATTTATTGCATATAAATCAAATCCTAACTTCAACAACGTGTGTTGACGAGAGGTATAAGGACCGTCGTTCGATCTGGGTGAATCCTACGGTGCAGACGCACGATCCACGTGGTTTGGGTTTTGTCCAATCAGAAAGCAGGACTCACGTTGCGCTCATTAGGTTTCATAGGCCGCGGTTTAGAAAGCACATGGTTCTAGTGAACGAACCATGTGCGATTTGTCCATGCAGAACAGTTATATTTTCATTTCAAATCAATTTGGGATTTCATCATTTCGCCTCGAATTGTTTTCATCCGTAGACAATCAACTATTAGCCCCTGTATTGATTTCCGGCCGCATTTTCATGACTTGTTTGCTAATTTGAAGTCATTTTTCCACCAACATGGGGCTTGTCAGTAACTTAATTGGAGGAAATGCAGATGTATTACGAAAATTACAAAAATGGGTGTGTCACCATGGCATGGTGTGAAGACCCCGTGGGAAAAATTGGTAATGTCTGGCAGAAGTTGTGATGGCCTGCCCTTTGAAAACGAATGCATCTCACACAAAGGATCATGGTTTAGGAAAAGTAGAGTTGGCATTTCGGACTCCAATCGGTGTCAACCTCATCCTTTCGCCTTGGTTTTTTCCATGGTATGCAAACATCATTGTACTCCTAATATTGATCTTCTGGTGGATTACATGTCTCGTTTGCTATATCTAAGTCATATTTTGCAGTTACCATGTTAATTAGTTCTTATAAATAAAATATCCCAACATGAATTACGTGTGGATGGTGGCAAAGAATCTCCTACAAATCATTTGTGTGCCACTTTGCGTGATTTTTGTCATTGTGCAACGAATGAGAAGAATTGTCAAGCATTTCGGACGGGAGATGTGTCCACCTAAATAAATGTCAGTAATTTAATTACAGGAAATGCAGATGGACTCGGAAAATCACGAAAATCGGTGTGTCAACGTGGCGTCATCTCGAGACACCGTGGAAAATTTTAGGTAAAATTTGGCACAAGATACAATGATCGCTAGTTGGAAACCATAGCATCTGAGTAGAAGGATCATAGTTCCAAGGGGAGAAGTGGCAAATCGAACTCCAATCGACGGTGTCTTCATCGCCTCTCCTCCAAATTTTATCCCACGGTAGTCAATCATAATTATACGTAGGGTTTGATTTTCTGGCGCATTTATGGGCTCGTTCGATATTTTTCAACATTTTTTATCATTTACGGGCCATTTATTGCATATAAATCAAATCCTAACTTCAACAACGTGTGTTGACGAGAGGTATAAGGACCGTCGTTCGATCTGGGTGAATCCTACGGTGCAGACGCACGATCCACGTGGTTTGGGTTTTGTCCAATCAGAAAGCAGGACTCACGTTGCGCTCATTAGGTTTCATAGGCCGCGGTTTAGAAAGCACATGGTTCTAGTGAACGAACCATGTGCGATTTGTCCATGCAGAACAGTTATATTTTCATTTCAAATCAATTTGGGATTTCATCATTTCGCCTCGAATTGTTTTCATCCGTAGACAATCAACTATTAGCCCCTGTATTGATTTCCGGCCGCATTTTCATGACTTGTTTGCTAATTTGAAGTCATTTTTCCACCAACATGGGGCTTGTCAGTAACTTAATTGGAGGAAATGCAGATGTATTACGAAAATTACAAAAATGGGTGTGTCACCATGGCATGGTGTGAAGACCCCGTGGGAAAAATTGGTAATGTCTGGCAGAAGTTGTGATGGCCTGCCCTTTGAAAACGAATGCATCTCACACAAAGGATCATGGTTTAGGAAAAGTAGAGTTGGCATTTCGGACTCCAATCGGTGTCAACCTCATCCTTTCGCCTTGGTTTTTTCCATGGTATGCAAACATCATTGTACTCCTAATATTGATCTTCTGGTGGATTACATGTCTCGTTTGCTATATCTAAGTCATATTTTGCAGTTACCATGTTAATTAGTTCTTATAAATAAAATATCCCAACATGAATTACGTGTGGATGGTGGCAAAGAATCTCCTACAAATCATTTGTGTGCCACTTTGCGTGATTTTTGTCATTGTGCAACGAATGAGAAGAATTGTCAAGCATTTCGGACGGGAGATGTGTCCACCTAAATAAATGTCAGTAATTTAATTACAGGAAATGCAGATGGACTCAGAAAATCACGAAAATCGGTGTGTCATCGTGGCGTCATCTCGAGACACCATGGAAAAAATTTGGTAAAATTTGGCACAAGCTATAATGATTGCTAATTGGAAACCATAGCATCTGAGTAGAAGGATCATAGTTCCAAGGGGAGAAGTGGCAAATTGAACTCCAATCGACGGTGTCTTCGTCACCTCTCCTCCAAATTTTATCCCACGGTAGTGAATCATAATTATACATCAGGTTTCATTTTCTAGCGCATTTATGGGCTCATTCGATATTTTTCAGCATTTTTTATCATTTATGGGGCATTTATTGCATATAAATCAAATCCCAACTTCAACAGCGTGTGGTGACGAGAGGTATAAGGACCGCCGTTCGATCTGGGTGAATCCTACGGTGCAGACGCACGATCTGCGTGGTTTGGGTTTTGTCCAATCAGAAAGCAGGACTCACGTTGCGCGCATTAGGTTTCATATGCCGCGGTTTAGAAGGCACACGGTTCTAGTGAACGAACCGTGTGCGATTTGTAAACCAAACTGCACATGTTCAGTTCGTACATATCGGAGTGAGATGAACTGAGCGTTCTAGCTATATACAGTACATGCGAAACTAGATCAACATAAGGCCGTGCATACCTCGCAATACAGTACATGTGAAACTTATAACAGAACGAACTCAGTACACATCCCTCACAATTCAGTACATGCAACAATTCAGTACAGTAGACATAAGGACTAGTTTTTTGAATCAATTCCCATGTACATGGGGTGATCGCGCTCATTAGGTTGACCCCGAATGAACTTAGGATTTCTGATGATTTTATGCTTCTCCTCTTTTAAGTCGCGTGGCCCCTCAGGTGGCAACTCATCATATTGATTGTACTCCTCCTCATCACCAACATTCTCGACACCTAGTACCCTCCTCTTCCCATACATCACTACATGGCAGTTGGTATACAAGAGGTCTGGCACAAAGAAAATCTGGGTAGCATCGCTGGCAAGAATAAATGGGTCCTTGTGATATGCCATAACTCTGCGATCAGCATATGTCTTCCTGCTGTAAGCATCAACCTTTACGCTACTAAGAGGGACCCATCTGCACTTGAATAATGCCACCTTCATTTGCACATAGTCAAGCTCCCAAATCTCTTCAATGGTTCCATAGTACACTTGTTTATCATATTCCTCTATAGTTAGGCATTCTATTCGAACAGAGCTGTTCTGATACGAGGTCTTAGCATCACGTTCCTCAGTGTAGAACGTGTTGCCATTTATGTCATACGCTTGGTACTTCATAATCGTCATTGATGGCTTTTGTGCCAACCACGTTGCAAGGTCTTCTTGGGGTCCGTTTGTCAAACGATCCTTCAACCATCTTATATAGTCCCTATTGTGTGCATTTGTCTTGGCAACTGGTGATAGCACATTGCGTAAGTTGCTTCATCGTATCTCCTCCATGTGTTCTGCAGCATGAGCATCGAGTATCAGGCTGTTAAGCAATACCGTCAAATGGGCTTTATCGGCCATATCTCTAGGTGCACAAAACTGCGAGCCAGCAAGGACCGGCTTACCAGCCAGCCTTCCTTCATGGCGAGAGAGGGGCACACCTATAGGTCTAAGTTTCATGTATTCAGTGCAAAACTCAACCACCTCCTCCGCGGTATAACCTTGTAGGATGCTTGCCTCTGGATGACATCGGTTCCGACAATATCGCTTCAATATTTCTATGAACCGCTCGAAGGGATACATGTTACGAAGAAACACGGGACCACAATACTTTATCTCGTCGACAAGGTGCACAGTGAGATGGACCATGACATCAAAGAATGACGGTGGGAAGAACATCTCTAAGTTTGACAATATCCTTGCAATATCAGCTTGCATATTATCCAGTTCTTCAACATCTACCACCTTCTGCCATAGTTTGTTGAAGAAATCACAGAGATCAATCAATGTGTTTCTTATGTCTGTGTCCATCATATTCCTTATGTCCACCGGGAGGATTTGTGTCAACATTACGTGGCAATCATGTGACTTCATGTGAGACAACTTCTTTTTACCCAAGTTGTCATCCACGAGACTTCTGATGTTTGCGGAGTAGGAAGAGGGTGTCTTAATTGACAACAAAAATGCGAAGAACTCTTTTACTTCTGCTGCGGTGAAATTGTAACTCTGGTGTTGGTGGAGCAATTTGTCATCATCTTCTGCTTCATCATGCGTTGTGATTGATCACCAAGCATATCGAGTCGTGCACCGTCACCATCCTTTCTTTTGCCTTTAATCTTGAGCAGAGTATTCCTTTTATTTTTTGTCCAGAATTGAACAAAAAAGAAATTATAGAAGATGTTTTCTTCCCCCATTAAGTCCGAGCCATAGAGTAAGAGTGAGATGAGTTTTCCAAATTCATCATAGCTTTCACAGACATTCTTCTCTAAGTGCATGACATCAATGCAATGACGTACACTTAGGAACTCCCAATAAGGTAATTCCCAGAACACTGATTTCTTCTTAAACACTTGGTCCCTGGGTGTTATTTTTGACGTCGAACCAGATCCCTTGCCAAGCACAACATTAATTTCTTTAACCATGTTGTGGACTTCTTTCCCATCATAGGGTCTTGGGCCCATTCCTTTCTCTACTGTACCATCAAATTCAGCAGTCATTTTTCGGTAAGGGTGATTTCTCCTTAAGAACCTACGATGACGCAAATACACGATTTTGCGCGAGTTGGAAAAAGTCTACTCTCTGTCCTATCCATGCATGTGACACATCCTACTGGTCCCTTTGTTTTCTTCCCCGAACTGTTGCCTAATGCCGGCATATCTTGAATGGTGTGCAGCAGCAACGCATGTAGACGGAAAAATCCTTTGTGTTGGCATCATAACAGCTCACACCAGACCTCCACAATGTCTGCAGTTCTTCTACCAGTAGCTGAAAGTAAATGTCGATATCATTTCTAGGTTGCGTCGGGCCTTGGATAATCATCGACATCATGATGTATTTTTTCTTCATACACAACCAAGGAGGAAGGTTATAAATGCACAGAAGCACCGGCCAAGTGTTGTGTTTGGTGTTCATATCGCCAAATGGATTAAATCCATCAGTAGACTCCCCTAGCCATATATTTCTTGGGTCCTTTGCAAAATCTTTAAACCTGTCAGCGATTTGTTCCCACTGAGCCCCATCTTTCGGGTGCCTCATATACTTAACCGCAGTTCGCTCATCATGATGCCACCGCAACCTCTTTGCCTCTCTAGGGTTTGCAAACAAACGCTTCAACCTTGGAATTATAGGCAAGTACCAAACAACCTTGAACGGGATTCCTGTCTCTATCTCTTCATCAATTTTGTACTTGTCCTGTGCTCTCCTGCGCTTGTATCGTGCATGCTTGCATATGCGACATGAACGCAAATCTTTGTAATCACCGCAGTACAACATACAAGCATTCACACAAGCGTGTATCTTCTGGACTTCAAGTTCCAATGGACAAACAATTTTCTTCGCTTCGTTCGTGCTTTTGGGGAGCACATTATCTTCTGGAAGAATGTCTTTGAAATGACTCAACAACTGTGTGAAGGCCTTGTTTGATAGACCGTTTTCTGCTTTAAATCTGAGAAGCGTCAGTGTGACACTCAACTTGGAATATTTATTTTTGCAACCTGGATACAAATCTTTCTTGGAGGTCGCATCAATGCTTGGCAGCTCCTTGTACCCGGCTATATCTTTATCTACGCCCTAGAAATCTGCAATCATAGCAGCAAAATCTGGCATATCATCAAGGTCGGTGTTGTCTGCTTCACACTCTTGGTTTTTCTTTGGGTTTTTTGGCATGCCAGTCTTCTGTCTGTAGCTTGACGTCTGAGCCCCGAGGTTAAATTCATCACCCATGCGACTCTGATCGGGGTTTGGTACCTCGCCGACAGGTAGGTTATTACCTTCATCCATAACCGGCTCTTCACCATGTTTAGTCCATCTTGTGTATCCACACATGAATCCCCTTTTGTATAAGTGTAACTTGACCTCATCAATTGGAATTGACACTGTATTGCTACAATCCTTGCATGGACAGAGGACGTAATGTTCTTTGCAATTTCTCTTCTTTGTCCCTTCAGCAAAAGCCATGAACTCCTTCAAGCCATCCATATACCTTGAGCTTGTCCGAACCCCCATCCATTCAGATCGTTCCATCTGCACACGTTGCATCCTTAATGGATGCATAAAGATGGGTGAATAAATCACAAGATTTTATTTTCAAAATTTATGGAGGGCGCTGCATAATGTTACCCAGCCATGCAATGACACTAATCAACTAGTCAATTTACACGCATCGTCAGTAGTGCCATTATATGAATTTAATACCTTAATTAGTCCACTCAAGGAAAAGAATACCTTAATTAATTAGTAGTGGCACGGCAAGACAGCGGGGTCGAGGAGCAGAGCTTAGCGGGCACCTGCATGTAGTCCGGGCTCCACTATCCCACCTACGATCGCCAGGGACGTGCTCCAGTCACGCCGGCGCCGACCACGAGTATTGAGCTCCTCCTATATCTCCCGCCGCCGATCGAGGATTGACCTCCTATCACGCTGCCACCGCCGACCGAGCATTGACCTCCTGTAATGCCGCCACCGCCGACCGACCGAGGATGGACTCCCTATAACACTGACACTAGATTGACCTCCTATTCGTCAGCCGCTGCCTCGGTCGCCGCCGACATCTCTATCAGCATAAAAATTTTCTTTGGGTTTCCGGAGAGCGGCTGTTTACCACACCCATATGTACCGGGAAGCACATCACAAACGGTCATGTTACGGAAACCGTGTATCACGCACGTTCCATCTCACACGATTTGATTTGGGAAACCGTGTGTCGTATACAACAGAATGCGATAAATAGTTCACCCGACCGTTATCATCAGATCCCCATAGTTTCCCCGTCTTTTCCAAATCCCCAAATAGCTTCCAAATCCCTAGCGCCCAAATTCCCTAGCGTGGCACTGACATTGGGGAAATGCGGATGAGTGGTGCTGATGGTTTCAGTGCGGCTGCACTGGTTCGTATAGTCGCTTTTGGCAGCGCCATTGGCGGCGCAACCACGATGGCGGTCACCGCCGAGCACTTGCCTGGGGTCACCAGGAGGCCGGTGTACTAAGGATCCGAATCGTCTTGTCAGGTCCCAATCATTCCTCATCTTTTTAGCATGACACACACACACAGGAAATTGATCAAATGCCGGATCCAGAGTTTGACTCCAGCAGACTCCCGCAACATGAGTTCGATTCCGAGTTTTGCGCCACCGAGAAGTACCAAAAGCTGAGTTGTGTGCACAGACACACTCCCACTTGACGTGTATGCACGGAGGGATTCGACATTGGCAGACGGTTTCTCGGTTGCCCCTTAGAGGTTAGTGATAAGTTCATCCCTTAAGTTCAGTTAATGCCCCCACTCATCCTGATTATTTAACATTCGCAGGGATATGAGGCTTGTGCCTTTGTTAACTGGCTGGATGATGAATGGCATGGCAGGACTCGGAGTGTTATCATCAAGCTTGCAGAAGATAACGTAATGCTGAAGAAGAAACTGACTAATCTGGAGTGTACAATCACTACGATGAAGCAAGAAAGAATCGATCACAGGCAACAGATGAAAGCAAGAGACAAGAAGGAACTAGCATGTGTAGTTGTAGTTGTCGCATTAGCCATCTTCTATGCGCTGTTTGCAATGATCATTAGGGGTTTCGTTTGATTATTAATGGCTACATCAATAAGCAGAGCTCATCTATTGCTTACTAACTGCCCTATGTTAAATGCTTACTATTTCACACCCGTTGTGTTTCATATAAGCGTGTGTGTAGTTAAACAATGCATCTAGCGAACCGTGTGAACTCCTAAAATATACACATGTGAAACATTTGGCATATTGAGAATTGCACAATAACGGGAATTTAGAGCGACGGGCCGGGTGCACACAATTGCGGTTGATTATATCAGAATTCTAACCGCCTGCCAAGGTGCCAATATAATCCGTCAATCCCCCGCTTCAATTGCCATTACTCTTGTCTTCACACCATGCTTCAGTTGCCACCATCTTCATTGTCCTGGCCGGCCACTCTACACTTCCACGCACTCTGCAATCTCGCTTCCTCGCCGGTTGTTTAATTACGTAGCGCAGCAATGTCAAGCGACAGCGAGGACGACAGTTCCGCCAGTCTAGGGTCAACCACAGAATCATCGCGCTCGTCTTCCATGAGTCCGGCATCAATCCCTGACCTCCATTTTATCCGGCTCATGGGAGGGACGCCACCGCCGGAGTCATCGGACGACGACCAGACGGACGAGGAGCCACCGAAGGACGAAGAAGACGACAACGATGAGGAGGAGGAGGAGGAATGGTCGGACAAGGAGGAGGACGATGAGGAGCCTCCGAAGGACAAAGAAGACGACGATGATGAGGAGGAGGAGGAATGGTCGAACAAGAGGACGACGACAAGGACATCAACGACGATGGCGATGAAAATCCAGCGGTCAGCGGCAAGAAGCGTCCACGTCAAGACGATGGCGCGGGGCCATCTAACAACAACAAGAAGAAGTAAAACAGACTGTAATCCTTAAATCTGTTGTCAGTTGCTCATATTTATTCCTTAACTCTGTCTACCTTCTCGATCTCATCGCAAACAGTTAAGAATACAAATTCGTCAGTGATCATTCACAATATCGCACACTTTTTCTTTCTTGAATTGTGTGCCATGTCGAGCACACAATTCAGAACAATAAATCGTATGTGTTGTCCAGAATTATAGCACACAGTTCTGATTATCGAACTGTTTGCAGCCTATCACACACACCTTGTTACGCCGCACCGTTTGTGTTCTGACGTATCATCGCAAACAGTTCATATGAGGGACATGTATGCCGTACATCACACACATCTATATTTGATTAACCGTTTGTGCCATTTTGCCTCATCACAAACAGTTCTTAAAAGTCAATTTTCTGTCATAGATCGCACACGCAAATATTTTCTGAATCATATTTGATGGATCCTACATTGCACACAGTTCATGACATTGACGACGGAGCTTGAACTATACCGCTTGCGATTCATGCATCGCACACAATTTCGTCGAAGGGTCTCTGATTGCAGTGTCGCGTTAGCAGCATCCTGCTGTAGTGCATGTGGCTATTTCCTTAGTAAGTTTTACTTGGAGTTGATCATGAGACTCCTTAAGAGAATCATGAGTACTCTTCAAAGCCTTGTGAGCTTTGTCGAGTGTGACAAACTCTTCCTTGAGTATATCATGATCAACCCCAAGTGCAACCTATTCAGATTTGAACACACGAGTAAGAACAATAGCATGATCATTATCTTTTCATAATTTAGCAAGATCATCATTGTGTGGTTCCTCAAGAGCCAAACGAAGACCTCGGTCTTACTCAAGAGCAATAGAAAGAGCCACTATCTCATCATCATAGTCACGACTATGCCCCTCCAGATTGGAGATGGTTTCCTCATGAGACTCAATGAGATCACTAGCTTCACCAAGTTCTTCCAAGAGAGCAACAAAGTGCTTCTTGGTCTTACCCTTGAGTTTATCCATGAACTTTTCGAACTCATTCTCATCAACGTTCACCTCCTCATGTTCCTCCACATATTCCAACAAAGGAGAAGTAGTGGTAATGGAAGTTTTGATGTTGGAGGTTACCTTGTTGATACCTTTGGCCATGAGGCACTTGGCAATGTGGTTCTCATTGGGGGAGTCGAAGAGAGACACCTTGGTTTGGGAATAGGTTGCAATGGCTAATGTGGCCATCGTCATTCCTTCACCACTTGTGTCATCATCATCATCATCATCATCATCGGAGACATACTCTTCTTGAGCCACCAACACTTTGTGAGGCACCTTCTTGGTGAAGTTGTTCTTGTTGGGGAAGCACTTGGCCTTGTCTTTGCGAATGAGCTTGCCACCATTGTCTTCCCTCTTCTCATATGGGCAATCCACCATGAAGTGGCTCACATTGCCACAATTGTAACAAGTTCTCACAGGTTGCTTGCCTTTAGAGCCACTTGAGTTGTTCTTGGAGAAGTTCAGCCTTGAGTTTCTCTCGTTGCCCCAAAATTGCCTTGACGCAAGAGCCATGTGCTCGTGGTATGCATATTTGGTGTCTTCGGGGCAACTCTCCTCTTATTCATCTTCTTCTTCATCTAGAATTGCCTTGGCCTTCAAAGCAATGTTGGGTGAAGACTTCTTTGACCGTTGAACACGAGCTAGAGCGTTGTCGGTGGTCTTGTTCATGATGTTCATAGCAATGAATTCATCCAACACATGACTCAAGGACAAGGAGTGGAAGTCTGGTCTTTGACGGATAGAGAAGGATATGGCCTTGTTGAATGGCATGATGGCCTTGAGAAACTTACGCTTGATCCAATTGTCATCTGTATCCTTACTCCCATGATCTTGAAGGGATACCGCAAGAATTGTCAATCTCTGGTAGAGCTCACGAGGGTCCTCATCTTCATTCATCACAAACTCATCGGCCTCATCGAGAACCACCTCAAAGTTGGAGCGTTGAATGCTCAAGATTCCCATGTATAAGGAAACAATGTATTCCCAACAATTTTTTGCACGAGTGAAAGGACGCAAGTGAGCAAGCTCTTCCGGAGGCACTACGGATTGAAGAATGAACAAGGCGGAGTGATTGAGTTGATTGTCAGCCTCTTCTCTTGGGGTGAGGTTGTTTGGATCATGCGGGTAGTACCCTTGCTCAATGATTCTCCAAAGTTGAGTTGAGTTGTGATTCAAATGAGACTTGATATGAAAACCCCAATTAGCAAAATCATTTTTCACAAGTTTAGGAGGAGGACCTAGGTTGTTTATATGAGGTGTGTGAACCGGTCCTCCATAGACTGGGGGAGGAGGAACCAAGGCAAAGGTTCCCAACCCATTCTTTCCTTGAGGCACCTTATCCTTATCACTACTAGCCCCCTCCTTACCAGAGTTGGCATCCGACTCCGACTTAGTGGGACCACTAGCAACGGATCAGTAGAAAGTTTGAGACCCTCAAGGAATTCTTTAAATAAGGATTTGACCTCGGTCATCATAGAAGATTTAAGTGAGGCCATTGCCTCATTTAATCCTCACGAGAGACCGTGCTCACCCCCTCAGCCTCGGGTAAGTCCACAACCCTATCCCCGTCGTTAACCATACTCTTCGGGCGGTAAAGACCCTAATAAAGAGATGTAGGTCTAATACCAATTGAAAGGATCGATATGGTTGACTAGAGGGGGGGTGAATAGGCAACTACCAATTTTTAGCTTTTCTTTAATAAATTAGGTTTACCAAGAAATAGGTTGTCTAGATATGCAACTAGGTGAGCAACCTATATGATGCTAACAACAATAACAATAATAGCAAGCAAAGGATACAACACAAGTAAAGTTTGCACACAGTAAAGGTAAGAAGTAACCACAAGTGGAACTGGTGGAGATGAGGATGTGTTACTGAAGTTCCTTCCCTTTGAGGGGAAGTACATCTCCATTGGAGCGGTGTGGAGGCACAATGCTCCCCAAGATGCCACTAAGGCCACCGTATTCTCCTCACGCCCTCACACAATGCGAGATGCCTTGATTCCACTAGTGGTGCTCTTGAAGGCGGCGGCCGAACCTTTACAAACAAGGTTGGGGCAATCTCCACAACTTAATTGGAGGCTCCCAACACCACCACGAAGCTTCACCATAATGGAATATGGCTTCGAGGTGACCTCAACCATCTAAGGTGCTCAAACACCCAAGAGTAACAAGATCCGCAAGGGATTAGTGGGGCGAATCAAATTTCTCTTGGTGGAAGTGTAGATCGGGGCCCTCTCACCCAAACCCTAGAAGAGCAACAAGTTTTGTTGGCTAGGGAGGGAGATCGGGCGAAAATAGAGCTTGGAGCAACAATGGAGCTTTTGGGGAGGAAGAGGTGGCCTTCTTGGGGAAGAAGACCCCCTTTATATAGTGGGGGGGGATCCAACCGTTTCCCCCGCTAAGCCCGCACACAAGCGGTACTACCGCTCCTGGGAGCGGTACTACCGCTTGGGTGGCAGAGAGGCGGTAGGAAGCGGACGCAGAACCGCGTGAGCAGTACTACCGCTGAAAAGAGGTAGTGATGCTTCCTACTACCGTTCATGGCTTACTGAGGGTTCCAGGGCCGAAAAGACGAGCGGTACTGGCGCGGTAGTAACAAGCGGTACTACCGCATCGTACTACCAGCCAGAAACCGCTAAGTCTGTCATGACAAGTGTCGAGACCCCGAGGCCAGTGGTACCGCGTGCAGCACTGGGCAAAGGCACTACCGCCCATAAGCGGTACTACTGTTGACCAGAGCGGTACTACCGCTTGGTTCTTTCTGGACTAGAACAATGGCAACGTCGGAGCTCCAAAGAAGCAGGAAAGGGACAAGGGTTGCAAATGAGAGTGTACGTGTTGATTCCACCCAACCTTTCTCATGCGGACCCCCTCTTAATAGTACAGTTCTCCTACAACTCACATCCATCGAAAATGAAACGCAAGAACTAAACCCTATTCACTTTAATCCACCGAGGGGCTAGAATCGTCTTGTGCCATATGTTGAATTGTCTGAAAGGCTTGATGCACACGATTAGTCCGCTAGTGCATTGTCATCAATCACCAAAACCACTGGGGTATAAATATGCCCTTACAATAACAACTCTGTGTCCACCAGGACAATTGGGCAACCGATTTAGAACGACTCATATTAGCTCCTCCGGCAATTACATGTGTAGTTGCATCAATGCCTTCAGTTGGATGGGCTATCTCCTCGACAAGTGCAACATCCACAAACGAACAATTGGCCCCTGAATCAACCAGGATCAGCACTTATCTCTGCCCAATATTGTCGTGCAGACGCATGGTGTGGCGTTAGGTAGATATATCAGGCGTCATCGTTCTGGTCATCATCATGACTTCGTCGTCTGAGCTGGAGTTAGTCAAATGTTGGGATCGGGGGTTTGGTCCAATTGAAGTACCTCGAGCAATTCTTCCATGACATGAATAGGGACTTTATCTGGGAACTTGTGTCCCCGTGCCCATGGATTGACGCAGGTGAAGCACAAGTTCTTTGCCTTGCAGTACACCCTTAGTGCATGCAGCTTCTTAGACAACTTGCATGATTCATCCGAGGTTGCCGAAGACTTGTGCTTCTCCGAGGACGAGTGACTTTTGGAGGACACACGTGACGATTGCTTGAGTGTGTCAGATAGCGTGTCATTCTCCGACTCCACTTCTTGAAAGAGAGCCAAACAACTAGTAGTATCCACATCCTCGGGGCGATGTAGAATGACAACAGTACGAATATCTAGACATAACCCAGCTATATACCGTACCACAAACAAAACCTCACGTGTGTTGGGATCAGCTAACAAAAATTGGTGGCGCGGAACCTCAAATTCGGTCGTATACTCTGCTATTGTGCCTAATTGACTTCGGAGTAAGAGTTGTTGCATGTCAAATTTGCGTATATCCTTGCCCCACCTAGCCTTGACTGCCTAGCATAACTCTTCCTAGTTTAGGAATCGTTTGCGTTTCTGAACTGTCTCCAGCTAGAGTGCAAAATTGCCCACAAAATTCAGAGAGGCGAACCTTATCTTCATGTGAGGTGAGACCCTAAAAATCTCATAATATAACTCACAATTATAAATCCAGACATAGTAATCCTCCCCATCAAACTTAGCAAAGTCCATCTCCAGAGTACTACCAAAGTGTGAACGGTGTGCGTGATTGTGGGAGCGACACTCATCATAATGATACTCATGATTGAATAGGTTGGGCTCATGATTGGACATGTCGTTGATCGGAAGCAAGATCGAGAGATCTGGTATCCCTCAGAACTAGATGCCCGCCATGTGTTGGAAAACATAATAGAAAACAAAAAAAATCACCCTACGATCAACCAGAAACACTATGAAGATACAATAATGGTTAGGATCGGATTGTTACCAACTCCGAGCTGCAACGAAAGAAGACAAGTCAGTGTAGATCGTTGATGAAGTCCCTTGAACCATAGACGAACGATCCCGCGAACCGCACACGGACAGTCCCTCGAACGCAAGACCGAAAGCACGGTCTCTCTACGAGTTGCAAGCATACGGTCTTCACAATCTGGCAGCGCTTCACCATCCAGAGATAATCGTCACTAGAGAATTAGAGGGAAGAGACTAGAACCACATTAGGCTTCTAATTATGAGGATTTGAGGATCTAGGTCAAGCTCTAATTGATCAACTAGGATCAACTAGAACTAGAATTGGAGGAACTAGTGGAGGCTCCAAAAACTTGTGTTCTAGGGGCTAGCTCTACCCCTCTATATATATGTTGGGCCCTGGGTCGCAAATTAGGGAGGGGGGCTCCCAAAGTCGGTTGGAATGCAAGAAAGAGTCCTTCTCGGATTCCAACACAAAACGCCAAGGTTCCTGGCGTTTCCCGAAATGTCGCGGACATCGGCGTCTGGCCCAGGCCAAACGTCAGGGACCCTGGCGTCTGGTCCCTGACCTCTGCAAAAACTCCCTTTACACCGACTTAAAGCCTCGTGGTCCTTTCCCCTTGGCCCAGCCAATGTGTCTTCGCACCAGGGACCCTTTGGATTTATTCGAAAGGTTCTGTAACCTTCTGAACATCATCAGTAGTTCCTAGGACCTTCCCGGAACTATTCCGAGAATATTTATCATAACTCTCACTCCATTGACACCCAACAGATCATGATTCCCTTGAGCCTGTGACCCTATAGGTCTAGTAAAACAGAGACATGAACAAAACCTCTTTTTCTCAATGACCAATCACTGGTGCAGCGACGTCCTATACAAATGGTTTTTACCCCCTTTCCGCAACAGAGTTTCAAACCATTGCCTTGCATGTGCGTGCGATAGGGGGGTCCATCCCACACGATACAAAAAATCGTCGGCGATATGGAACAAGAACGCAAACGTTTGGTATAACTAAATGTATGCCATGTGTGCATCTATCACAAACGAGAGTCATCAGTCAACCCTTTGAGATATGTCATATTTCCCAAACGGTCCATCTATGCTACTCACATGGGTTTGCATTACCAGCGCACACGCTATTCTGTCATGCACCATTTACGATGTGCGCTGCATCACAAACAGTTCATGAAGATAAAGTGTGTATGATAAGGGGACTATCTCACACATTTAGTTCTACGAGACCGTCCGTGATAGGGTCTAAGAGAGCATACACTTATCCTCATAAAACTGTATGTGAAGGTTGAATCTATCCCACACGCTGCGCTATTGATAAACGTTTGTGGTATATAAAATGTCCCAAAAGTTTCATCCATATTACCCGTGTCAGATGAAGACCTATCACACGCATTCTTCTATGACCAACATTTACGATGGGCACAACATCATAAACAGTTCATGATACCAAATCGTGTGTTATAAGGAGACTATCACAAACACTTGATAAGAAGTAACTGTTTGTGTTGGTGTTGTTAATCTCACACATTATTTCTTGGCTGATCGTGTGTGTAGCAGAGATTCATCGCACACATCGTGAGTGGAGAAACATGTCTGATCCTGAACTTGATCACGGACGTTTTGCTTTCTCAAACTGTGTGCATTGTAATGGCCTGCAGAGCATAATTTATCCCTAATTTAATGACTGCATCTAAAATTCACAGATTTTAAATTTGAAAGTAGGAAATCATTTATTTCATATCGAATCATGTTTACAAATATAGGTTCAAGAACGAATGTACATATACTCAAGAACTACAGAAGCACCAATTCACAAAAAATGGAAAATTACAGAAGCACCAAATAAACAATGATGGAACCACAATTGTATTAAAGACGGTAACGAGAGAGCCGAAAGACATTCTGGTTGATGGAGAAGGTGAAGCGGAATGCCCATATTGTGCCCTCCTCCATGCCTAACGCATGCACAACTCTAGGCCAACACCTAGTGATGGTTTCCCACCCATCCTTCACGGTCTTCATTACGACTTCTCGATACTCATTGTAGTCTCAATGAAATACTTTAACCTGCATTGCATGTCCACCAATCATGTACTTTGCGAGGTAATCTTGAGTAAACTGCTTCGGGAACCACTGCAAAAGAAAAAGATTCAAACATTATTGTGTAACAACTCATTATGGGAGGTACTAATAGAAGGCTACAGAGTTTGTAGTTACCATCCTACAGCTCACTGTTGTCTTGGATAGAGCATAAACAAATAGATTAATCGGCATCGTTCGTGTCTTTTACCTAACAATCCTTATCAGTTTCCTCACTTGATGTTGGTTCATGAATATTTTGTTGCCCCGCACGCAAAAAGGGTCCAGGCGTGGATCTTTACCAAGGACATATGTACCTACAAGCAAAAAGTCAATATTAGAAGCTAAAATGCAATTGTAGAATGATGTAATATAACACTCCCTCAGTTCCACAATGTGTTGCGTATAAATATTCTGAGAAGTCAACATTTACTAACATTGACCAAGTTTGTAGAGAAAAACATATACTGTAAAATTTCAAATACATTTCATTAGATACATCACAAAATTTACTTTCATATTGTATGCATTTTGGTGTGGTATATATAAGTAGTATTCTCTACAAATTTGTTCACAGTTTGCAAAGTTTGACTGTTAAAAAAATCTATATGCACTACATTATGGAACGGAGGGAGTATAAGTAGATGGATAAAACTAACCCGAGTGGAAAACATTTTGCACTCCCATTGTTGTCATGTGTAAGTACATGGAAAGTCATGATAAGTAGAACAAACTTAACATCAACCAAATATAGCCAAGGTAAACAACTTCATCTCCAAATGATAGCTTGAATGTGTTGTTTCAGCATTGCTATTAAAGCAGATAAAAAATGGATGTGGTGTTAGCTACAACAGGCTTAGGAGCAACCAAATATAGTAATTCAAACAAGTATTGTTGAAAATGAACAGAATGTCGCTCATGCTTAAACATCACGTTGGGTAAATGTTTAAAACGGGAGTAAAGGGCATGTGTTAACTACACCAGGATTAACAGGTGCTATTGATGAAATTGAACTGCACAGTTCATACTTGCACATAATGAACATCACATTGTGGATAACTGAAATAAACAAGGCATATATGCTCACTATGACGACCAAATATAGGCATCAAAAACCGTTGCGACTTCAATTTGGGTAAAGAAATTGAAGCAAGGCAGGAGCAACCAAGATCGCACATGGTCCAAACATAATAAATGTGCATGTTGTAACGAAATGCCGCGAAACCACGAATTTTTGAATTGCTCAAGGCGGATAGCTTTTTTCTAAGATTTCTGAAGGTGGGTTGCTGCTAATTAAGCTAGAATTATTTGTGTCCTACATTTTGGTAATCGCACACGGTTCATCCTCATTTTCAAACGCAAACGTGAAATTCATCCTAAATTCCATACGCCCACAAACATATGACAAAAACATTTGGCTAATTTTCACCAAAAAATTCCTAATTTTGTAGTGGAATAGTTGGCATTAGTTCATACGCTCACTAATTTATAAACAGTTCACCAATTTACATGTCTATGAACTGCACAAAATATTCACTATGCTATGGATGCATACAAACGTCGCGCCACCACCGTCGTCGTGACCTTCCTCGGCTCAGAAGGAGTTTTCAGAGGAGCTCGTCAAGTTAATGACCTCCACTGGTTCCACGGCGGCGACTGGTGGGGCTACCTCGACCAGAGCAACCGTAGGGCCTCTCCCCAGGTCTGCCGCAGTCAACGAAGCTACCTTCGCCGTGGCGGCATTCCCCAGGGCAGCCACCGTTATCGACGAAGCTGTCGTGGAGTCCGCGTGGGCCATCGGGACACAGACGGACGCCGCTCTCGCAAGAGATACATCAGTGGTCGCCGTGGCCGCCGTGACGGCCGCTATTGCCATGGTTGCCACCGTAGTTGCAAGGCCTGCACCGGCCTCCTACGTGGCTGACAAGCATGCGCCGGCCTGCTCCTCCATCTTCTAGTCATGCTCCCGTCTCTTTTTGCCCGCCGCATTGGCATTTGAATTCTCTCTCAGCCGCTTCCTCTCTGCACTCTCCGGCCATTTCTGCTGCTGCAGATCCCTAGCCGCATTGCGGATGGCATCCGCAGACATGATAGATTGTTCCACACCGACACTGAGACGGCGCTCATCCTCGTCGCACAGGAACGTATCAAAGTGTGATTCCTGGACGGACAGCGAGATGGCCATCTACATTTGACGCTGAAACTCAGGGTCAGCGGCGGCAGCCGCGGCAGATGGCGGTTGATCATTAACCGCCATGGAGGCCAGCGCGTCGGAATCCTCTATCCCATCGTCGTCGGCTGCGGCAGCTGGCGGTTGGCCGTTGCCCGCCATGGTGGCCAGCGCATCGGAATCCTATATCCCATCGTCGTCTAACACTATCAGCATGGTGCCATACACATCCCCATGGTTGAGCACCTGCTCCATTTGGTGTGTGTGTGGTGGTGGCGACCTATCGTCGGAAAGAATAACCTAAGAGCCGCCGCCGGTGGGATCTTTTATAGGTCACTATCGGGTTTGGATTTTTACTGTGCACATTACCCTTTGCCCTCGATGGCGCTTGCGGCTACCACCAGTGCAGTGAGCTGATTTTACAGGGCACGGGCATCGAACACGGTTAGTTTGGCGTACCCGTGTTTGTTGGGGAGACAATCGTAGATAGTTGTTTCATCGGATTCGATTGTTATTTATATAGCATCATTTGTGGGAAACGGCAAAAAACACGAGAGAGGGTTAGAACACAACCACACCAACTAGCGGCCCAAGTATATATATATATGAAGAGGGTGGTGTCATGTTCAAATTCCCAATGCACAACTTTGATGTGGCACATGATGCATGCATGCCTAAAAGCGTCCAGTGCGACAGAAAAGGGTTCATGACATAAACATAGGGTGTTGGCCCCTCCACTATGTGCCAGAGGAGAGAATCCTATGAACGCATGACCTAGATCAAACTTTGTCTGGCATTTAGCCATGCATGACTTGTCGTAAGACAACCAAGAGAATCTATACCTTTATTTGCTCAAACCAGCCCCTCTTGTTGTCGGTCAAGAGCGATATAGACCGTGCGGGCCCACGGGTTGGCATGTCATTGAAGATCGGCTGAGATGGACTAGAAGAACATCATCACCTGCATGTGGCCAAATGTATATAGGAAAAGGGTGGTGCGGTGTTTAAATACACAATGCACAACACTTTGATGTGGCACCTAACTCACAAACTGGGCAGACCCCCTTGGATATATATACTAGCTAGCAAGTTAAGGCCGGCCTCCCCCCACACACTGAGGGAGTCTAGGACTAAGGGATCCTCGGGCCACTGGTCTATTACTTATGGGCCGGATAGGTGGGCCACTCGGTGGCTATTATTGGAAGGCCGAGCTATAGGACGACTCCGTGTTCAAGAAGGAAGCCTTTGATGCCTTGGTGTGTCCTCCAAGTCAAGACGGTAGATTCGGCATGTTTATTCCCTGATGGCAACCGATCATTTTGTAACCCTAGGTACCCCTGGTGTCTATAAAAGCCAGAGGGTGTTAGAGGGAGAACCATGACCATACTCATCTAGCGTTTAGTTCATCTGATCTCGTGGTAGATCGACTATGTAATTGTCATACACATATCAATAAAATCAAGCAAGACGTAGGGTTTTACCTCTTCGAGAGGGCCTGAACCTGGGTAAACACTGTCTCTCTATCATCCTGTTCCCCATTTATCAAAGATCCACAGCTCAGAACCCCCTACCCGAGATCCTCCGGTTTTGACACCGACATTGGTGCTTTCATTGAGAGTTCCACTGTGGGGTCGCCAAAGGATCGATGGCTCGCCTAATCATCAGCGGTAGCATCTGCAATGGGGGCGTTTTCGTCCCTAGACAGGCCTTCACGCTCAGGAACATCGTGTTGCGCACTGATCCGACCGGCCACCTTGGCCAGGTTGGAAGTTTTAGCCCCGATCAGGAGATCCAGTTTTGGAACCTAGAGTTCGTCGCCGACTCCTAAGGAGATCTGGTCCTTACTGGGCTCATAGCCTCACCCGATGAGCCTGGGAATCCCGAAGCTTTAACTTCAGGCCTCCTGCTCGACCCCGTCCCCGGGTCGATTCTTAACTTGGATCTGGCTTTGAGCTCGGATCCGATTACAACGTCCGAAGATCAGGGGTTATCCTTGGCCGAGCATGCTCCCCGTGCCGGTGCGCCGGGAGTCAACTCCGAAAGATTCTGGAAGACTAATTCGGCTGACCTATCGCTATTGAACGAGACGCTGCCCGGATCCAAACAATGAACATTGCGGGTGACCCGTCCTCGACCTATGCTTGGATCGGTCTCAAGGCAGACCACGGGGAATTTTATGCCCCACCCACCACCCACTTGGTAGCATTTATCAAAGACTTAACCCAGGGCCGTCCATGGGCCTGTGTAGGTTGTGCAACCGCACAGGGCCCCAAAATTTTAGCGGCCCCCAGTTTTATTCCAAGGTTATTTCCACTATTTTGATTTTTCCTTTGTTTGCACGATTTTGGGCCTACCAGCCTGGTCTGATCGCTCGACAGCATGTTCCGACCCCCTCCCTCCCTCTCGATTGTTCGCATGGGCCGACTCTCCACAGAACTCTGTCCCGATCAGGCACTGCTCTCGATCAGTTACATCCTCCCTTCATTCCTAGTCTTTCCATGTCCCTGACTCCATCAAATCTGATAGGCGTCGGCGCCTTAACCTAAAAAAATTAGCGGGGTCGTCCTGCTCCCTCCTACCTCCCCTGCGGTTTCCCCCTATCAGATTTAGATTAGAAACACGCCTCCTCCATTACTTGTTCCAACTTGGGCAATTTGCGATGCTCTAATGGCCGCTAGTTATGCCTTTGGTGGCCTACTCATGATGTATCACGATCCAGTGAGTTTGCCACCGCTCACGATTCTGGTAACGTTTTGTTTGATTTGGTGATGCCTTGATAATTAATACTAATTGTTACATGTGATTAGATGAGCAATATGATCTAATTTATATTTTTTATATCAGCTATACTTTTCTATGAAAAATGAAAATAAAAGAGTAGAAATTACTTTCTACAATCCGGCTCCGCTCGTGCTGCAGGTGAGAGGGCTAGCAAGCAAAGCACCGATCATGCTCTTTAATTTAGGCATCCCTAAATCAGTTCATGGCCATCAGGTGCGCACGCCAAAGCAAATGATTTTAGGCTATTTTTATGTCCACTAATTTAATGACTAATAAATATAGGCTATATGTGCATCAGTTCTCCTGTTAATTAGTAAATCTATGTATGACAATTGCTCTAGGGTCGCACTGTGTGGGGAACATAGTTATCACATTGTATGCTTTCATAAGAAGAACTTTTAGATTTTGGGGACCATTTGCATTTCGTAGTGGGGCCTCGAATTTCTAGAGACGGCCCTGACTTAACCAATATGCTGGTCTACGCCTCTAAGGAGGCCGAAGACATGGATGAAGATGTCAACACCACTGCCCCTCCCACCACTGGACGGTGGAAAGCTACCTCCACCTACGATGTCTATATCATTCACACTCCCAGCGATAAGGGCGACCGCCCCCCCAGAGAGAATGGCGACAAGCCCTGCGAGGAGCCGCCCAAGCGCCGATGTTAGCGTAAACGCTCCAAGGGGCTCAAGGGTAGGGAAAGCAACACGGGCACCAGAGAAAATGATACCCCAGACAACATAGAAGACCTTGGCGACCCCGTTTCCTCCGAACAGCAACTCGATCACCCGGAGGGGCACGAGGTAAGTATAAACCCAAGGACCTCAATGACTCCGAGGAGAGCAACTACCTTCCTCCCTTCGAAGAGGAGGTTAGACTCGGAGCGGAGGATTTCATCATCCCTGAGAACCCGCTGGATCAAGAACGGTTCAAGCGGCAACTTATAGCCACCGCCCGAAGCCTGAAGAAGAAACAAAAGCAGCTAAAAGCCGAACACGATACCCTCAACAACAGATGGACGACAGTCCCGGCAGACGAAGAAGGGTACAGCAATGAACGACCGGATCAAAGCAAGAGCTACCCGCGCTGACGTTTGCTGCCGCAATTCGACGACGAGGCCCTTGAGCCCGCACCTCCCAGACGCACTTAGGTCAACCAGCCAGACCGCCCCCCTCGAGGATGGGACATGATGGCTGGAGAGGCCGAAGATCCACCTGCACTCCCCCGTAGGAGAGGCAAGGAGACAACACAGCTTGAAGACCCATATAACCGACGACATGACCTGGACGCTAGAGCAGGTCATACAAGATCCATCTATGGATCTAGAGGGTACACTCCCGCTAGATGGGACGGATACCAAGCTTGGCTCGACCAAAACGATAGAGAACGGGAACAACACCGGGTCCGGATGAGAGATGATCTCCGGCGTGACGTAGCCCGGGTCAGGGGCGCCGCTCACCCAACGTGCTTTACAGATGACGTGATGCAGCATCAATTCCCCGAAGGGTTTAAACCCGTAAACATTAAACAATACGACGGGACAACAGACACGGCCATGTGGATCGACGACTTCCTTCTCCACATTCATATGGCCCGAGGAGATGATGTCCACGCCATAAAATACTTGCCATTAAAACTTAAGGGGCCAGCACGGCACTGGTTAAACAGCCTCCCCGAAAACTCCATTGGGAGCTGGGAAGAGCTCGAGGACACTTTCCGAGCTAACTTTCAAGGCACCTATGTCCGGCCCCCGGACGCTGATGACTTGAATCACGTTGTTCAGTAGTCCGGTGAGTCATCCCAACACTTTTGGAATTGGTTCTTGACTAAAAGGAACCAGATCGTCAACTGTCCGGACGCCGACGCAATAGCCTCTTTTAGACACGCCATTCGGGACGAATGGCTAGCTCGTTAGCTCGGCCAATACAAGTCGAGAACAATGTCGGCCCTTACCTCACTTATGACCCGCTTTTGCGCGGTCGGGGACAGTTGGCTAGCTCGTCGAAGCCACAATCCCGAAAACCCCGACAACTCCAAAGTTCGGGATGGAAACGGGAAACAATGGTGCAACAAGAACAAGCGTCAACACACCAACAATGATGCCGACGATACGTCCGTAAATGTCGGATTCAGCAACTCAATATCAGGACCGCGGAAAATGCCCTCCAAAGGTAATCGGGATGGACCCACCACACTGGACAAAATCTTGGATAGGCCCTGCCAGATCCATGGCTCCCCAGACAAGCCCTGCACCCACACCAACCATAACTGTTGGGTGATCAAACAGGCCAGCAAACTCACAGCCAAGGAGCAGGGCAAGGGCCCCCGCGGCAAGGACGATGACGAGCCCCGCGGACCGAACAATGGAGGCCAGAAGCATTCCCTCGAGGTAAAAACTATGAACATGATCTACGTCACGCACATACCAAAGAAGGAGAGGAAGCATGCCCTTTGGGAAGTCTATGTCATAGAACCCATAGCCCCAAAATTCAACCCATGGTCGGCATGCCCGATCACCTTCGACCGTAGGGACCACCCAACCAGTATCCGTCATGGATGATCGGCGGCCCTAGTACTTGATCCCATTATTGATGGGTACCACCTAACTAGAGTCCTCATGGACGGAGGCAGCAACCT
The DNA here is from genome assembly GCA_039707655.1 of Elymus sibiricus. Lineage (NCBI taxonomy): Eukaryota > Viridiplantae > Streptophyta > Magnoliopsida > Poales > Poaceae > Elymus > Elymus sibiricus. Next base: position 246,381,375 of record CM077671.1, read on the forward strand.
CAATCTGATTTACTCAGATACAGTGAGAAAAATGGGTATTGATCCGTCAAGGATCAAACCCAGCAACACCACCTTTAAAGGAGTAATCCCGGGCGTCAATGCCTGCTGCTCGGGCACCGTGACTTTGGAAGTAGTGTTCGGCTCACCCGACAACTTCCGCAGCAAATACTTGATCTTCGACATCGCCCCTTTCCGCAGCGGCTATCACGCACTTCTCGGCCGCACAGCGTTCGCTCGCTTCAACACCGTCCCCCATTACGCATATCTAAAGCTTAAGATGCCCGGACCCAAGGGTGTCATCACGGTCAGTGGCAACACGGAGCACTCACTCCGAATTGAGGAGCACACAGCGGCTCTGGCAACCGAAGTCCAGGTCGACAATGAGGCGGCAAAGTCCCAGTTCACCGTCAAGGCAGGAGAGGCTAGTGAACGAGCCCGAGCCCTGTCTCAGCTCCCGAAGTCTTCCCACGCTCCACATAAATAGGAACATGCTCCCCATAGCATGGCCTCGATATCCACAAGGTACGTACCTCGGATGCACAACTTCGCGCTCAAAATACCATGGGCAGCTATGGGGACCTACTTTCCATGGACCAGGTGTTCGGCTAGACCGAGCTACAGACAAAACACGTCTTCGAACAATAGTAGGTACCATCTAGGACCTACCCAGCATCAAGCTAAAATAATACGGTGGCCTCTCAAGACCCTCTCTCAAAGGTCTGTCCGTCGATCAATATCTCCTCTAAAGGAGAACACCCCTCGAGAGCAAAGGTGCGGACATGCAGCAGGGCACAGTAGGGATGTCAAACTACTCATAAAAGGCCTTGTGTAAACCTTTTCTCCGTAAAGTTTATTTTTAAAGTCTCTGTAACAGTTGCTTCGGCAGTTCGGATTGTACGCCTAGACATCACGAGTTCATAAGAAATAAAGACCACTCTTCACGGTCCCATTGCAATTGTTTATGCTCCATAACCTTTTTTCGCTCTCCGATGCCGAAACAAACTAGTTCGGTACATATTTTCCTCGGATGCGACCGGCTAATAGACCGGGGGCTCGACTATAAAACTCGCCCCAAGCATCATGCCAGCACTATCTTTCATATTATGTGCTCGGTGTCTCGGATATTGCATTATATGAATCGGTTCCGGATTATGTCTTGGGTCAATAGTTAGGTTGCCCAGTTCTTGTGTTTACCCTCTTGCGTTCCGCATGTTTGGCTAGCAGGGTAAAGGGAGAACCACTGCGATTGTACTTCCATCTCGCCTGGTTAAGTAACTCAGTGGAGCAAGCTGAAAACTGACGGTCATAATAAGCACGAACTGGTCGGCGATCCGATGACAAGTGTTAAACTAAAAATCGATGGAGGTTAGGTCGTGTTATATGAAGGGTCTGTATTCACACAGACCAAGTGATAATGGTTTCAACCTCGGCATACCCGAACATCACAAGATACTGGGGGATAGTCGCTAGCCCCCGCTATCAAGCTCCTATGGTTAAGTGAAAGCACTAAAGCCACATAGTCCGATTGCCTCGTTTCCCTTACATACTACCGCCTCCGGGCACCGAGACGTCAGCTAAGGGTCACAGTGCAGAGGTCGAAACACCCCTTGTAGGATCTACAAGGGGGATGAAGCTGACGACTGGCAACTTTCAGATTATAACGTCCATACAGAAGTCAAAATAAACAAAACAAAGCATGACATACCATGCAAAGCAACAACATCATAAAGCATAAGAGTTTAACTGTCATCTGATACATGATAGTATGCTCATTCATAAATTACATCTTTTGAGCACTAGGACTCTATCGCCCGAGCACCATCCATTATGATGGGAAAGTACTGCTCGGGGCGCCTATGCTCCTTCCCAGGAGGTGGGGGTCCGATGGCCATCTCGGCCGGCTTGATCTTCGTCCAGTGCACCATGGTCTTTGCAAAGGCCATCCGAGCTCCCTCAATGCATGCGGAGCGCTTCAGGATGTCAATCCAGGGCACTGCATCGCATAGCTTCTGCACTAAGCCGAAGTAGCTGCTCGGCAGCGGCTCCGAAGGCCATAGCCTGATGCAAAGGTCCTTCATGGCCGGCTCCGCCATCCGATGCAACTCCATCAGCTGCTTCATCTAGTCAGTGAGGACGAGAGGGTGATCGGGAGCATGAAACTGCACCCAAAATAGTCTCTGCTCGACGTTCCCCTCTCGGGACGCAAAGTGCCTTGTTGCATCCGCCACACTTCTCGGGATATCTGCAAAAGCACCTCAGGAACGCCACACTTGTGTGAGCAACGCAAACCTGTTACCACCAAAGACACATTGCAGCAAGTACTGCTTGCCATCCGCACACTCCTGTTGGCAGCCTTGGGCCTCCACACTGTCGGTGTCAAAACCGGCGGATCTCGGGTAGGGGGTCCCGAGCTGTGAGACTAGGATCGATGGTAACAAAGGGACGAAGGAGACGATGTTTACCCAGGTTTGGGCCCTCCTATGGAGGTAAAACCCTACGTCCTGCTTGATTATATTGATGGTATGAAGGTTACAGAGTTGATCTACCTCGAGATCGATTAGCTAAAACCCTAGATGAGTTTCCGTGTCCCCCATTCTAAAACCCTCCCGTTTTATATATACACCGGGGGTGCCTAGGTTTTACACATGATGGGCCTCCTGCCGGGGATGGAAATGTCGATTTCCTCATCTTGACTTGGAGTGCACGACGCGCCTTCGGGGCTTCCTTCTAGAATGTGGAGTCTTGATGTAACTGGCCTTTCCTGTGATAGCCAGAGAACGGCTCCTCGAGCCGGCCTATTAAGAGATGGATCAGCGGCCTGAGGACCCCCTAGTCCGGGACTCCCTCAGTAGCCCTCGAACTAGCCCCCAACGCCAAGAGTCTTAGCTCTAGCTGCTTCATATGATCAGAGTCTTCGGCTTGCGGGGTGAGTTCTTCTTCCTTTTCAATGATCGGCTGAGACTAGTTCGGCTTCCGATGACTAGTACTTCATCCGATCATATAATTGACCGAATACCATGACTTTCTTAGCCCCGAAGGCCACTCGTCAAAGTGTAAACAGTGTTTTCTGACACCCCCCTCTGACGAAGGGTCCTGGCCTACCACGACCGCTGAACCAGTTATGAGAACTCGATTCGCGGTTCGAGGCCATTTTTACGGTGACACGACTTATCAATGCGCAGATCGTGCTCCATTTCACACGGGATATGATTAATCTTCATGTGCGCATAACGGCATGCATGTCTTGGGAAGCGGAGGGATTTGCGGCGCGATAAGGGAGGCTAATCGGCGGCACGTCTCTTAAAAGGGAAAAACCCCAAGGCCTATTCACGCTTCCCATTCGCATCCTCCGCCTCCTCAATCTCCCCAAGCTTCGAGAGCCCAGATCCAGTTCTTCCTCGCCCTCTCCTCCGAGCTTAGCCATGGCGGGTTCGGGCTCTAATGGCAAGTGGGAGGCCTCCACGGTCACTGACCAGGATATCCGGGACCTAAAGCAGGCCGGCTACCTCCCCGCCAACGTCTTCCACCATGCCCCGGAGAAGAACCAGGTGATTCCCACCCCGAGGCAGGCGAGAGGGTGGTGTTCATCCCCCACTTCATCCGGGGACTGAGCTTTCCACTCCACCCCTTTGTCTGGGGTCTCATGTTTTTCTATGGGCTGGACTTCCACGACCTTCCGCCGAACTCCTTCATGCAAATATCGGCATTCATCATCGTCTGCGAAGCCTTTCTGCGAGTCGAACCGCACTTCGGCCTGTGGCTCAAGGTCTTCAACGTCAAGCCGAAGACCGTGGCAAGCGAGCACGCGGACTGCGGAGGGGCGGTAATCAGCAAGCTCCCCCGCGTCGAGTGGCCATCCGGCACCTTCATCGACACGATCAAAATCTGGCAGGAGTGGTTCTACATCACCGAGCCAAGGGACGAGAGCTGGGCGGCACCTGCTGAATTCAGATCCGGACCCCCCACGAGATTGACCTCATGGCTCAGGAAGGGCCTCGACTGGGGGTCGGATGCTGAGGTTAAGCTGCTGCAGAAGCGCATCACCTCGGTGATCGAAGCCAAGGTGGAGCTGGCTAACGTAGTCCAGGTTATGCTCCACCGCCTTGTTCTTCCCTGCCAGCGTCGGGCATCCCCCATGTGGGCTTACCAGCCTGATGACGAGCCTACCGTGTGCCAATTCTTCCGCACCACCCCTGAGAAGCTATGGAAGGCTTTGTTCAAGCCTCAGAAAAGCTGGCCAGCCACGGAAGAGGATTTGGGCCTAAGCAACGATAACCCCCCCCCCCCCACACACACACACACACCAAGGTATGGCATAATTTTAATCTGCTGACTCTGTTTCTTCGACAAAAAGACTGAATGCCTTCTCCCTTATTTTCGCAGAAGTGGCTGAGCAAAGCCTCGAAGGTTAACTGCCCGGCTCCACAACCCGAAGACCCCAGGTCGGAGCTGTTGGCGGTGATGCTTGTTGTGGCACCGTACTCGGCGCCTGAGAAGAAAGAGAAGAAGAAGAAGAAGGCCAGAGAGGGTATCCGCATCAAGGACCAGCCGGACACTGCGTCTGAGGAAACCCATGCCTCCTCGAGTCACGAGGAGGAGCGTGAAGATGGAGGGGAAGGCGTTTCCCCCCTCCCAAGGAAGAGGGCGGCGTCATCGGACGCCACGGAGGACGCAGCTCCTCCTGCCCTGAAGAGGGCACGCCGGACGAGGTTGATCTTGCCCGATGATAGCTCGGATTCTGACGCAGAATCTGAGGAATTTGAGAGGGTTCCCTGAAGGAGCTTAAGGGTCAAGCCCCCCGCTCAAAGGTATGAATCCGAAGACTCCCGGGTTATTTATGCAAGGTTTTTCAATGCTTTAAAAACAAGCGCGTCTTTTGATTTGCAGCCCACCGCGCGTTCTCCCCACTGACCAAATATCGGACGGGGAGTCCCCACCCGCCGAGCTGGCAGAGAGTGGGACTGCATCGCACTCCACACCTCCAGGGGTCGCGAAGGATGCCGCGGAGGTGTCATCCCGCCAGGCTCCGTTGGAGCCGAACACGGGCGGCGGGGTCGACCACACCATGGCCGAGGCTGACGCCGCGGCCGCCGAAGGCCAGGAAGAAGACATTCCCCAGGCTGCTGAGGACCAGGGGGAGAATACTCCCCTGGCCACCGAAGGGGAAGGTCGAAGAGATGCCCAGTCCCCTCCGAGGAGGTCTCCGGAGCACGCTGCGCCTCCGGAGATACCGGCTCAGTCCCCGGTCATAGATCGGACTGTCCGGTCACCATCGATGCCACCAACGGCTGGGTGGCCGGTTATGGAGGAGGCGCTAGCAAGCGCCTCCATCTCCGAGGATCGCCGCACTCTTATGGGTGCGGTTTTACAAGGAATTCAGTCCGTTGATAACGGACTGAAAGAGGCCTTCAATGGTCTCTTGGCGGGCTTCAAGGTGACTCACGTAATACCCTTTTCCCGAACAACGTTAATTTTAAGTTTGTACTATCTTTATATATGTAGTAGCCCCCGAGCCCCGGATGGGTTTGCAAAAGCGCATCCGGGGGTCAAACAATAAGGAATGAACAATGATGCACAAGGCACCATGTAGTCCTGCCATGTTCTAAGAGCCCTTTAGAGGACCGAGCAGAGAGTCATATCCTTGACAGTTCGGAGGTTGGAATGTACATAACTGGATGCATATCTTTTGTTCTTTGTAGGCCTCGTCATCGGCGGCGGCCATTAATGCCGCTGAGCTGACCGAGCTAAATCGGAAGCTCAAGATCTCCGAAGAGGAGCTTAATAGCCTGAACAAGAGGTTCGACGAGGCACAAGGTAAGCCGAATTCTAATATCCGAGCTTTATGTTGGTAATGATTCGCACTGGCAACCCAGCGTGACTGTTTATTTATTGCTTCCACAGCTTCAGCTGCGGAGGTTGAAAAACTCAAGGCCGAACTCCAGAAAATGAAGCAGGGGGCTACGGAGGAGATGACGGCTGCCGAACAAGCAGTAGCCGCGCTTTCCGTTTTGAAAACTGCCAGTGCCAAGCATAAGGCCCGGGTGGAGGAGGTGCAGCAAGAGCTCAAGGATGCCGGCACAAAGTGCGAGGCCCTTGAGCAGAAAGGCAAGGAGCAAGCCACCGAGCTAGCAGTGCTAAAATCCGAGCTCGAAAAGGAGCGGGTGGAGAGGCGGTCCTTTGAAGAGGAGGTTCGCCAAGTCAAGGCTGTCATCAATGGTAAGCCATATTCACTGCAATGCACCTTCGGTGGTAGCAAGTTTGCTTTGCTCACCCAGGTGTGGCGTTCCTTAGGCGTCTGTGCGGATCTCCAGAAGAGTGCAGCGGACGCGAACAAGCTTTATGCTTCGCGGGCGGAGGATGATGAGGCCCGGCTATTCTGGGCGTAGTTTGAGTCCCCCGAGCACTCTCCTCTCCTCATCGAGCAAATGAAGCAACTGATGGAGATACACAGAGTGGCGGAGCCGGCCATGAAGGACCTCTGCATCCGTCTGTGGCCCGATGAGCCGTTGCCGAGTAGCTACTTTGGCTTAGTGGAGAAACTATGCGAAGCTGCGCCTCGGGACGACGTGCTGAAGCGTTCTACGTGCATCGAGGGCGCGTGGATGGCCTTTGCGAAGACCATGGTGCATTGGCCGAAGCTCAAGCCAACCGAGATGGCTACCGCACCTCTGCCTCCTGGAATGGAGTATAGGCGCCCCGAGCGATACTTCCCCGCAGTGATGGAGGGTGCTCGGTCAATAGAGGCTCAATGCTCCAAGGACGTTTTGTATGAATGAGCGCGTTGTAATATGTCCGAAGACTTTTAACGCTTTATAACTAGTGATGCATGGTTTATCATGTCTTATAAGTATTTTATTTTTATTTTGACTCCTGTGTGGCCGGTTTATCTGAAAGTTGCGAGTCGTCGGCTTCAGCCCCCACGTAGATACTACGCGGGGTGTCTCTGTATCCGCACTGTGACCCTTAGCCGAGGTATCGGTGCCCGAAGGTGGTAGTGCGGGGGGGACAAGGCAATCGGACTATGATGCTTTATCACTTTCACTTAGCCGTAGGAGCGTAGAAAAAAATGCGGGGGCTGATAACCAGCCCCCAGTGTGATGTTCGGGGGTCGAAGCTAGCATCACATGGTTTGTACAAGAACGAAACCCATCGTATGACACGGAATAACTGATAACCCACAAGTATAGGGGATCAGTTGTAGCCTCTTTTGATAAGTAAGAGTGTCGAACCCAACGAGGAGCTAAAGGTAGAATGAATATTCCCTCAAGTTCTATCGACCGCCGATACAACTCTACGCACGCTTAACATTCCCTTTACCTAGAACAAGTATGAAACTAGAAGTACTTTGTAGGTGTAACAGGATAGGTTTGCAAGATAATAAAGAACACATAAATAAAATCTAGGGGTTGCTTAGAAGAAGAAACAACTAAGTTAGTCTTAGTAGAGAGCTTTTTGTCACAAGAAAGTTATTTGTCCCTAGGCAATCGATAACTAGACCGGTAAACATTATTGCAATTTTATATGAGGGAGAGGCATAAGCTAACATACTTTCTCTACTTGGATCATATGCACTTATGATTGGAACTCTAGCAAGCATCCGCAACTACTAAAGATCATTAAGGTAAAACCCAACCATAGCATTATAAGGTATCAAGTCCTCTTTATTCAAATACGTAAACAACCTACTTACTCGGGTCTGTGCTTCCGTCACTCACGCCACCCACCATAAGTGAATCATAAACATATAGCAAACCCTACAGTGGGGATCCCTCATGCTTGCGCGACACGGAGAGCACCATAGGACAGCACCAATAATAAGTTGTTGGTGTAGATCGCCGTCACGATGATGGCCCCGGCGGCATTCCGGTGCCACCGGGAGAGAGGGGGAGAGAGCCCCCTCCTTCTCCTTCTTCTTTGGCCTTCCCTCTAGATGGGAGGAGGGTTTCCCCTCTGGTCCTTAGCTTCCATGGCGGCGGAGGGGCGAGAGCCCCTCCGAGATTGGATCTATCCCTCTGTTTCCTTCTGTTTCTGCGTTCCCAGATTCTGGTCTTTCACCGTTTCTTATATTCCCGGAGATCCGTAATTCCGATTGGGCTGGAATTTTAACATGATTTTTATCTGGATATTAGCTTTCTTGCGGCGAAAGAAAGGCACCAACCGCCTTACGGGGTGGCCACAAGCCCTCAGGGCGCGCCCTACCCCCCAGGGCACGCCCTCCTGGCTTGTGGGCCCCTCGGGCACCGCCTTCTGTTGATTCCACTTCCCAAAATTCACATATATTCCAAAAAAAATCTCTGTAAGTTTTTATCCCGTTTAGACTTCGTTTGATATGAATTTTCTGCGAAACAAAAAACATGCAACAAACAGGAACTGGCACTGGGCACTGGATCAATATGTTAGTCCCAAAAATAGTATAAAAAGTTGCCAAAAGTATATGAAAGTTGAAGAATATTGGCATGAAACAATCAAAAATTATAGATACGACGGAGACGTATCAGCATCCCCAAGCTTAATTCCTGCTCGTCCTCGAGTAGGTAAATGATAAAAAAGATAATTTTTGATGTGGAATGCTACCTAGCATAATCTTGATCATATAATCTAATCATGGCATGAATATTAAGACACGAGTGATTCAAAGCAATAGTCTATCATTTGACATTAAGACAATAATACTTCAAGCATACTAATAAGGCAATTGCGCCCTTTCGAAATAACATGGCCTCAGAAAGCTGTCCCTACAAAATCATATGGTCTGGCTATGCTCCATCTTCCCCACACAAAGTATTTAAATCATGCACAACCCCGATGAAAAGTAAAGCAATTGTTTCACACCTTTTATGTTCTCAAACCTTTTCAACTCTTACGCAATACATGAGCGTGAGCCATGGATATAGCACTATAGGTGGAATAGAGTATGGTGGAGGTTGCGAGGAAAAGGAGAAGATAGTCTCACATCAACTAGGCGTATCAACGGGCTATGGAGATGCCCATCAATAGATATCAATGTGAGTGAGTAGGGATTGCCATGCAACGGATGCACTAGTGCTATAATTGTATGAAAGCTCAAAAAGAAACTAAGTGGTTGTGCATAATGATGAAAAATTCCACTAGTTATATGAAAGTGACAAAATAGGAGACTCTCTATCACGAAGATCATGGTACTACTTTAAAGCACAAGTGTGGAAAAAGATAGTAGCATTGTCCCTTCTCTCTTTCTCTCATTTTTTTTATTTTTTTATTTTTTATTTGTTTTTATTTTTATTTTTTGGTGGGCATCTTTGGCCTCTTTTTTTTATTTGGGCTTCATTGGCCTCTTTTATTATTTGTAAAGTCCGGAGACTCATCCCAACTTGTGAGGGAATCATAGCTTCCATCATCCTTTTCTCTCACGGGACAATGCTCTAATAATGAAGATCATCACACTTTTATTTACTTACAACTCAAGAATTACAACTCGATGCCTAGAAAAAAATATGACTCTATATGAATGCTTCCGGTGGTGTACCGGTATGTGCAATGATCTAGCCTAGCAAATGACATCAAAAAACGGACAAGCCATGAAAACATCATGCTAGCTATCTTACGATCATGCAAAGCAATATGAAAATGATGGTGCGTGTCATGAAAAACGGAACGGTGGGAGTTGCATGGCAATATATCTCGGAATGGCTATGGAAATGCCATAATAGGTAGGTATGGTGGCTGTTTTGAGGAAGGGTATATGGTGGGTTTAATGCGCCAGCAAAAGTTGCGCGGTACTAGAGAGGCTAGCAAAGGTGGAAGGGTGAGAGTGCGTATAATCCATGGACTCAACATTAGTCATAAAGAACTCACATACTTATTGCAAAAGTCTATTAGTTATCGAAGCAAAGTATTAGACGCATGCTCCTAGGGGAGTGGTTGGTAGGAGTTAACCATCGCGCGCTCCCGACCCTCACACAAAGGATGACAATCATTAAACAAATCATGCTCCGACTTCGTTACATAACGGTTCACCATACGTGCATGCTACGGGAATCACAAAGTTTAACACAAGTATTTCTACCAATCCACAATTACTCACTAGCATGACTCTAGTATCGCCATATTTATATCGCAAAACTATTGCAAGGAATCAAACATATCATATTCAGTGATCTACAAGTTTTATGTAGGATTTTATGACTAACCATGTGAATGACCAACTCCTGTTAACTCTCTAAATAATATAAGTGAAGCATGAGAGTTTAATTATTTCTACAAAAGATATGCCCATGCTCTAACAAATATAAGTGAAGCAAAAGAGCATTCTACAAATGGCGGTTTTCTATGTGTAGAGAAACAGGCAATCCAAACTTCAAATGATATAAGTGAAGCACATGAAGCATTCTACAAAGCCATACTCAAAAGATATAAGTGAGGTGCAAAGAGCCTTCTATAAATCAACCAAGGACTTTCTCATACCAGCATGGTGCATTATTAAAATAAAAATAAAAATCACACGACGCTCCAAGATTTACGCATATCATGTGACGAATAAAAATATAGCTCCAAGTAAAATTACCGATGGTTGTTAGAAGAAAGAGGGGATGCCTTCCGGGGCATCCCCAAGCTTAGTTTCTTAGGAGTCCTTGAATATTACCTTGGGGTGCCTCGGGCATCCCCAAGCTTAGTCTCTTTCCACTCCTTATTCCTTCATCCATCGTGATCTCGCCCAAAACTTGAAAACTTCAAGCACACAAAACTTAACAAAACCCTCGTGAGATCCGTTAGTATAATAAAGCAAATTACCACTTTAAGTACTGTTGCAAACCCATTCACATTTTATTTTTGCATTGTATCTACTGTATTATAACTTCTTTATGGCTTATACCACCGATACAATCGGTAGTTTCATCGAAACTAGCAAAACAATGCATCAAAAACAGAATCTGTCTTAAACAGGATAGTCTGTAGCAATCTTAACATTCACCATACTTCTGTAAATCTAAAAATTCTTAAAAATTAGTAAAAAATAAAAAATTTGCATATAAGTACTGTGTAAAAATTTCAGAAACTTTTGACATTCCAGTAAAAAATGTAAATTCACGCACTACAGCCAAAGTTTCTGTTTTTCCACTGCACACACCAAACAAGCAATCTAATCATCCTAAAGGCAAATCTTGGCACATTATTTTTATAATACAATGGATTTATACAAGGGCATAATTATTTTTGTTGAAAAGTTTCTGTAATTAAGATTCACAAGGTTTCCATATGGGCATGAACAAAGTTCAAGGCATGCTCCCATTTTAACAATGCTCGTCTCTCTCACTTTCACTTATCTTTTTGAAAAAGTTTTAGGTTCCCCTCTTTATTTTTTTGTTTTTCAAACTATATAAAAGCACACAACAGAATAAAATGACTCTCTAAAACTTCCGGGTTGTCTCCCTGGCAGCGCTTTCTTTAAAGCCATTAAGCTAGGCATAATGTGCTCAAGTAATTGATCCACCCGGATCCCAAGGTATATCAAAGCCAATTTTAATTAACAATGATTTGTAATTTAGTAGTGAGCACAAATTAACATATATCATGCAACAACAAAGTCTAACTCTCTTCCTATGCATCGGCATGTCATAAAAGAACAATTCATGCACACAAAGTAAAGGCCAATGCATAGTATAAACAGTTTCTTGCAATTTTATTGTATTGGAAACATAGAGAGGCAGAGATGTAGTTCCTCTCTCATAATAATTGCAAGTAGGAGCAGAAAGCACATGCATATTATATTTATCAAAATTATCATGTGTAATAGTAAAAGGCAACCCATCTATATAATCCTTAATAAGTGCAAACTTCTCCGATATAGTGTAGTTGGGAGAATTCAAAAAGATCATAGGACTATCATGTGTGGGTGCAATAGCAACAATTTCACATTTAACATAAGGAACTATAGCAAGTTCATCTCCATCAGCATCATTCATATTGGCATCATGGCCACAAGTATAGCAAGCATCAATTTCATCAAAAAGGGGTATTTCAAATGAATCCAAGGGATCATAGCAATCAACATAGCATTCATCCTTCGGTAAGCACGAAGGGAAATTAAACAATGTATGAGTTGAAGAGTTACTCTCATTAGAAGGTGGGCACGGGTAGCTAATCCGCTCTTCCTCCTTTTGTTCTTCGCTCTCCTCGTCATCTTTTTCATCTAATGAGCTCACAGTGTCAGGAATTTCTTCTTCCATAGATTCCTGCAAAATATTAGTCTCTTCTTGGACAGCGGAGGAGTCCTCAATATATGGCTTAACATAAGCATTAGAAGCATAGTTTTCATAGCAATATTTAAGTATGGCAAAACTTTCAGATTTGTAAAGAGTAGCATCATACTTTTCAATCAAAGAAGCAATTTCATAGGCACCCTTAAAAGCAACAAATTCTTCAATTTGCTCAATACCATAGTAATTATAAACACCCTTGGCATAAGAAGATACAATTCCATTATCCTTAAACTCACATTGATAGGGAAGGTGTTTTTTAGGGTCTTCAGAACAACAAGTAAAATCATAAATTTCGCATAAATTCCAAGCATAGCATTGCAAAGTATTAATATGATGCCATAAAAGTTTCCCTTTTTGAGATAAGCGGTGTCGCACATAATAAGCATGCTCATTTAATGATTTTCCCTCAACTAAGCTAGTTGGGGTTTCAGCACGTGCACAAACGGATCGAAGATGACCCAAGTAATTTTCTTCGGTGGTACGGAACACTAGTGGTTCATCAACTTTTGGAGCAGCAAGTACAACTATATTTTTTGGTATTTTACGTTTCCTACCCATATCTAAAGATAGAAAACAACTTAGAACAGAAAATAAAAATTACTTAGTGATAAAGCAAACAAGCACACACGAGAATATACACCATACGCTATTGCTCCCCGGCAACGGCGCCAGAAAAAGGTCTTGATAACCCACAAGTATAGGGGATCAGTTGTAGCCTCTTTCGACAAGTAAGAGTGTCGAACCCAATGAGGAGCTAAAGGTAGAACGAATATTCCCTCAAGTTCTATCGACCGCCGATACAACTCTACGCACGATTAACGTTCGCTTTACCTAGAACAAGCATGAAACTAGAAGTACTTTGTAGGCGTAACGGGATAGGTTTGCAAGATAATAAAGAACACGTAAATAAAATCTAGGCGCTGCTTAGAAGAAGAAACAACTAAGTTAGTCTTAGTAGAGAGCTTTTTGTCACAAGAAAGTTATTTGTCCCTAGGCAATCGATAACTAGACCGGTAATCATTATTGCAATTTTATATGAGGGAGAGGCATAACCTAACATACTTTCTCTACTTGGATCATATGCACTTATGATTGGAACTCTAGCAAGCATCCGCAACTACTAAAGATCATTAAGGTAAAACCCAACCATAGCATTATAAGGTATCAAGTCCTCTTTATTCGCATACGTAAACAACCTACTTACTCGGGTCTGTGCTTCCGTCACTCATGCCACCCACCATAAGAGAATCATAAACATATTGCAAACCCTACAGCAGGGATCCCTCATGCTTACGCGACACGGAGAGCACCATAGGACAGCACCAATAATAAAACATGCAACTCAAACGAATCATGATCATTAATCAACCCATAGGACAAAACGGATCTACTCAAACATCATAGGATAGCCATACATCATTGGGAAATAATATATAGCGTTGAGCACCATGTTTAAGTAGAGATTACAGTGGGGAGAAGGGGTGTTACACCGCTGCATAGATGGGGAGAGAGTTGGTGATGACGGCGGCGAAGTTGTTGGTGTAGATCGTCGTCACGATGATGGCCCCGGCGGCGTTCCGGTGCCACCGGGAGAGAGCCCCCCTCCTTCTTCTTCTTCCTTGGCCTCCCCCCTAGATGGGAGGAGGGTTTCCCCTCTGGTCCTTGGCTTCCATGGGGGCGGAGGGGCGAGGCCCCTCCGAGATTGGATCTCTCTCTCTGTTTCCTTCTGTTTCTGCGTTCCCAGATTCTGGCCTTTCACCGTTTCTTATATTCCCGGAGATCCGTAACTCCGATTGGGCTGGAATTTTAACACAATTTTTATCCAGATATTAGCTTTCTTGCGGCGAAAGAAGGGCACGAACTGCCTTACGGGGTGGCCACAAGCCCTCAGGGCGCGCCCTACCCCCAGGGCACGCCCTCCTAGCTTGTGGGCCCCTCGGGCACCGCCTTCTGTTAATTCCACTTCCCAAAATTCACATATATTCTAAACAAAATCTCCGTAAGTTTTTATCCCGTTTGGACTTCGTTTGATATGGATTTTCTACGAAACAAAAAACATGCAAGAGACAGGAACTGGCATTGGGCACTGGATCAATATGTTAGTCCCAAAAATAGTATAAAAAGTTGCCAAAAGTATATGAAAGTTGTAGAATATTCGCATGAAACAATCAAAAATTATAGATACGATGGAGACGTATCAATAAACTCTATCGATCTTTTAGTATGACAGTTATGCTTGGATTCGTAGATCGGTTCTCGCTTACTATGACAGTCAGTTTTCGGCTTTCTCCCCTGAGGTGCTTGACTAGGTGAACTGGAAACACAATCGCAGTGGTTCTCCCTTTGCCCCTTTAGCCGAACGAGCGGAATGTAAGGGGGCAATCACAGGAGCCGGGCAACCCAACTATTGACCCAAGACATAGTTCGGATCTGATGCATATAAAGCAAAATCCAAGACGCCAAACACACGACCTGTTGTGCTGGGGTGATGTTCAAGGCGATTTTTTAAATTCAAGCCCCCGGTCTATTAGCCGGTTGCATCATAATATATATACCGAATAGTTTTCGCAAGAAGCGTTACCAAGGGAAGAACAGAGGATGTATAAAAGACAATGAAGTGGCCATATATGATGGTCTTGTACTTGCTCAATAATTCTTATAACTTAGATTGCCGAAGCAACTGTTTACAGGTTTTTGAAGATGAAATATAAAATTTACAGAGGGGAGGCTGTACCAGGGGTCTTCGATTGGTGACTTGACGTCCTCGATGTGTCCTATCGCCTGTTCGTTCATATTCCTCTATGGGGGTTGCATCCCTTTAAGGGTGATGTTGTCGCCGAGTGGACCTTGGGAAGAAGGTCTTGAGAAGTCGCCGAAGTGTGGATGAGCTTTACGCTTTTAGTAGGTCCTTGATGGTACCTGTGTTTTGTCCGAGGACGTGTACTAATGGTTCGGTCCGGCCGAACACTTACCCTTTGATGGTGGTTCCCCATTGCTGCCCATGGAATCTTGAGTGCGAAGTTGTGCCTTCTTGGCACGTATTTGACGGTCGTTGGGGCTGTGCAATCTGGGGCGTGTCCCTATTTCTGGGGAGAAGAGGAACCTGGGAGTTCGGATTGAAACCGAACTCGTTTGTCGACCTTACGAGCCTTTATGGCAGATTTAGGTGTTTGCCGACCGTCCTCGTAGTGGAATTCGGCCGCCAGGGCCAATGCATGTTCCTCAGTTCGGAGGGAACGCTCTGTGTTGCCGTTGATGGTGATGACCCCCTTGGGCCCCGGCATCTTGAGCTTGAGGTATGCCTAGTGTGGGACGGCGTTAAAGTGAGCGAACGATGTACGGCCCAGCAGGGCGTGGTAGCCGCTGCGGAAAGGTACGATGTCAAAGATCAAGTCCTTGCTGCGGAAGTTATCGGGCGAGCCGAACACCACTTCCAGGCTCACAGAGCCCGTGCACCGGGCCTCGACGCCTGGGATCACTCCTTTAAAGGTAGTGTTGCTGGGTTTGATCCTTGATGGATCTATACCCATCTTTTTCACCGTATCTGAATAGATCAGATTGAGGCTACTTCCTTCGTCCATTAGGACTTTAGTGAGGTGATACCCATCGATAATGGGGTCTAAGACGAGGGCCGCCGAACCTCCATGACGGATACTGGTCGGGTGATCTCGTCGATCAAAGGTGATCGGGTAGGCCGACCATGGGTTAAACTTCGGGGCTACGGGCTCTACGGCATAGACCTCTCGAAGGGCGCGCTTCCTATCCTTTTTTGGTATATGAGTGGCATATATCATGTTCACAGTTTTTACTTCTGGAGGGAATTGCTTCTGGCCTCCATTGCTCGGACCGCGGGGCTCCTCGTCGTCCTCGCTGCGTGGGCCTTTGCCCTGCTCCTCGGCGGCGAGTTTGCCGGCCTGTTTGAACACCCAACAGTTACGGCTGGTGTGGTTGGCGGGCTTGTCCGGAGTGCCATGGATCTAGCAAGGCCTCTCCATGATCTTGTCCAGCGGTTTGGGTCCGTCGCGGTTGCCTTTAGGAGGCTTCTTCCGCTGCCCGGATCTTGGGTTGCGGAAAGCGGCGTTAACGGCCGTGTCATCGGCGTCGCTAGTGTTGTGCCGGCGTTTGTTTTTGTTGTGTCGTGGTTTCCTGTTTCCATCCCGGACTTCGGAAGTGCCGGGGTCTTCGGGGTTGTGGCTTCGCCTTGCTAGCCAGTTATCCTCGCCCGTGCAAAAGCGGGTCATGAGTGATGTAAGGGCGGACATGGTCCTAGGTTTATCCTAACCGAGCTGGCGAGCCAGCCACTCGTCCCGAATATTGTGCCTGAAAGAGGCTATAGCTTCGGCATCCGGGCAATCGACGATCTGGTTTTTCTTGGTCAAGAACCGATTCCAGAATTGTCGAGCGGACTCTCCTGCCTTTTGCACGACATTGCTTAGGTCGGAGGAGTCCGGGGGCCGTACATAGGTGCCCTGGAAGTTAGATCGGAATGCATCCTTGAGGTCCTCCCAGCTCCCGATAGAGTTTTCGGGGAGATTGTTTAACCAGTGCCGAGCTGGCCCCTTAAGTTTAAGGGGCAGGGACTTGATGGCGTGGAGGTCGTCTCCTCGTCCCATGTGAATGTGGAGGAGGAAATCCTCGATCCACACTGCTGGGTCAGTTGTTCCGTCGTATTGTTCGATGTTCACGGGTTTAAACCCTTCCGGGAACTGATGCTGCATCACCTCGTCAGTGAAGCAGAGTGGGTGGGCAGCGCCTCTGACCCGGGCTATATCACGCCGGTAGTCGGCGTCTGTTCTAGCCCGGTTTTGGTCCCGAACTCTATTGGTTCGGTCGAGCCAGGGCCGGTACTCGTCCCTTCTACCAGGGGAGTACCCTCTAGATCCGTAGATGGATCTCGTGCGGCCTGTTCTATCATCCAGGTCGCGTCGCAGGTCATACCTGTCCTCAGGCTCCATTGGCTCTTTTCCCCTTCTGCGGGGTATCGCCGGCCTATAACCGGCCTCGCCAGCCGTCCTATCTCGTCCTCGGGAAGGGCGGTCCGGCTGGTCATATGGAGTGTGCTTGGGTGACGGCGTATTGGGGAGCTCGTCGTCGAATTGTGGCAGCAACCGCCGGCAGGGGTAACTCTTGGGTTGGTCCCATAGACCGGCGCCGTGTTCTTCCTCGGCTGATAGAACCCTTGTCCATCTGTCGTTGAGGGTGTCTTGTTCGGCCTTGAGCTGCCACGCTTTTGCCTTTAGGCTTCGGGCAGTGGCTAAAAGCTGTTGCCTAAACCGTTCCTGATCCTCAATGGTTTTGGGGACGATGAGGTCCTCGTCTTCCGGGCTATCCTCCTCCTCTACAGGGGGGAGGTAGTTGTCATCCTCGGAGTCGTTCGGATCTTCGGGGTCGCGCTGGTCCTCCGGCCTTTCCTGGTCCTCCAACGGATACTCGGGGATATCGGGATCGCCGAGGTCTTCTGGGGTATCGTTTTCCCTGGTGCCGGCAATAGCTTCCCTTCCCTTTTTTGTCTTTGATCACTTACGTGGTTTCCGGCGTCTTGACGGCGCCTCGCCTGAGTCATCGCCATTCTTTGCTGGTGTGCGCTCGCCGTTACCGGCTGGCGTATCCACCATGTAGACGTCATAGGTGGAGGTGGCGGTCCATCGCCCGGTGTTGACGGGAGTGGGAGCGCGATCCTCTTCCTCCATGTCTTCTGCCTCCTCGGAGGCGTAGTCCAACATATCGGTTAAGTCGTCGATAGTGGCTACTAAGTGGGTGGTGGGTGGGACGAAAAATTCTTCTTGACCCGCCTCAAGACCGATCTGAGTATGGATCGGGGCTGGGTCATCAATAATTTTCATCGATGAGCTCCGATCTAGAGCTTCGTCCAGTGTCGAGAGCTCGATCGGGTCAATCTGCCCGGCGCGTTTGGAGTTAACTTCTGACGCGTCCGCACGAGAAGTGTATTCGGCAGGAGTTGATGTCCGGCCATCTGGCGCTATAGCCGGATCCGGATTAAAGTCCAGATCATCATCGGGATTGGACCCATGAGCGGGATTGAAAACGACATCCAAGGTTAAGGCCTTGGAGTCCTCGGGCGCGTCAGATGAGACTGCGAGCCCGATGAGCAAGAGATCGCCCCGAGGATCTACGGAGAACTCTAAGTTCCCGATTCTGATTTCTTGATCAGGGGCGAAACTCCCGACTCGGCCAAGGTGGCCGGTCGGGTCAGCATGCAGCATGATGCTGCCGAAAGCGAAGATCTGTCAAGGGACGAAGGAGTCCATGCCACGGACCTCTTCGTTGATGACAACACGAGCCATCGATTCCTTTGGAGATCACAGCGGAACTCTCAATGAAAGCACCAATGTCGGTGTCAAAACCGGCGGATCTCGGGTAGGGGGTCCCGAGCTGTGAGACTAGGATCGATGGTAACAAAGGGATGAAGGAGATGATGTTTACCCAGGTTCGGGCCCTCCTATGGAGGTAAAACCCTACGTCCTGCTTGATTATATTGATGGTATGAAGGTTACAGAGTTGATCTACCTCGAGATCGATTAGCTAAAACCCTAGATGAGTTTTCGTGTCCCCCATTCTAAAACCCTCCCAGTTTATATATACACCGGGGGGGTGCCTAGGGTTTACACATGATGGGCCTCCTGCCGGGGATGGAAATGTCGATTTCCTCATCTTGACTTGGAGTGCACGACGCTCCTTCGGGGCTTCCTTCTAGAACGTGGAGTCTCGATGTAACCGGCCTTTCCTGTGATAGCCAGAGAACGCCTCCTCGAGCCGGCCTATTAAGAGATGGGCCAGCGGCCCGAGGACCCCCTAGTCCGGGACTCCCTCACACACGCTCTTCCTTGATCGCCGACTTCAACGAGGTCAGCTCGGAGGCCTGATCCTTACTATTTTGCTCAAGGGCCTCACATTTAGTGACGGCATCCTTGAGCTCCTGCTGCACCTCGGTCACCCTGGCCTCGTGCTTATCACTGACGGTCTTCACCGACGACAGTTCGGCGGCCGCTTGTTCGGCCGCCGCCTTTTGTTTTGCGGCCTCTTGCCTCGCCTTCTTCAGCTCAGCCTTGAGGTTCTCGACCTCTGCGACGACAGCTGTAGTTATAGTAAGCACCCCGCACTTAGGGATACAACCCAAATACCTCACTTGATGAGGACAACTACGGCATTAAACAGTCCAGTCCAGACTTACCTTGCGCTTGGTCAAACCGCTTGTTGAGAAGGTCGAGCTCCGCATCGGAGCTCTTGAGCTTCCGATTCATCTCGGCCAGCTCCACGGCGTTGGTGGCTGCCGCCGAAGACGAGGCCTGCACAACAGCTCATTCGTATCAGACTCCTGAGTTATCGGTTTTTAGTCCCTCTGCCAGGTCTTCTCCGATCCTTCCAGAGTCCCGGGGGCTACGATTCACTTTTCCTATTATCAGTGCTTTTTGAGCTATTTGACCCCCGCCTGAGTTTTTCAAACTCACCCAGCGCCCAGGGGCTACTATATATGAGGAATGCATAAACCTATAAAATAATTTCTCTCTGTAAAAGGGGCATTACATGATTTACCTTGAAGTCCATCAAGAGGCCGTCGAAAGCCTCCTTCAGTCCGCTGTCAACGGACTGAATGCCTTGTAGAACCACACTCATAAAGGCGAGGTCTTCTTCGGCGATGGAGGGGCTATTCAAAGCCTCCTCCATCATGGCTGGCCATCTGGCTTCGGCCTGCTCTGTTATGGGCGGCACTGGTGATGGCACCCCGGCCCCCCCTTCGGTGGAGGCCGGAATGGACAACTTTGGGGGGCCTAGGAGGCTCTGGGGCCGCCTTCGGAGGGAGCTCGGACTGACCGTGCTCCCCCTCTTTGTTTGCTAGGAGGGCTCCCCCCTCCTGGTCTTCGGTGACCGAGGTATTAACCTCGGCCATGATATCATCGCCCCCGCCCTCCATGTTCGGTCCTGGAGGAGTCTTCCGAGACAACACCTCCTCGGTCTCCTCGACAACAGGAGGAGGTGTAGTGCGCGATGCGGTCCCGCTCTCCGCTAGGGATTCTTCGGATTCATACCTTTGGGTCGAGGGCTTGGCCCTGGGGTTCCTTCAGGGAACCTTTTCGGAAGCCTCAGACTCCTCGGCGGAGTCCAAACTGTCATCGGCCAGGGCCACCTTGGGCCTGCATTGCCTTTTCGGGGCAGGAGGAGGAAGATCCTCCTCGGCGTCATCGGACGCCACCCTCTTCCTTGTTCGGGAGGAGTCGCTCTCCTCCCCGTCCTCTCCCTGCTCTTTCTCATGAACGGAAGAGGCGTGGGTTTCCCCGGACTTAGTGTCCGGGGGTCCTCTCGAATAGAGGCCCTCTTGGGCCTCCCTCTTCTCGCCTTTCTTCTTCTCCTTCTTCTCTGGAGCCTTGTACGGCGCCTCGACCAGCATCTCGTCAACAAGGCCGTCCTGGGGCCTTCGGGCAATGGGGCAGGGCCATCGATCTGCACAGTCTTGTCAAGCTAGCTCTGTGAAGGCAAGGAAGAAAGGGTTAAGTTCCTTGTTAAAAGGTAGAACCTGAACATAAGAATAAAGCTTTATTGTACCTCCTTAGGAGGGTTTGCGGCGTTAAGGCCGATGTCTTCCTCCTTGGCTGGCCAGTCCTTCTGAGGCTTGAACAACACCTTCCACAGTTCTTGTGGGTGGTGCGGTAAAAGCAGAGCACGGTGGAAGGGTCTTCAGGCTTGTAGGAGCACATGGGGCAGCCCGATGTTGGCAAGGTAGGAGTCGGCGGCGAAGCATTATCTGAACCATGTTGGTCAGTTCGACCTTCTCCTTTATCATCTGGGAGATACACTTCTGCAGCGACTTCACCTCCGCTGCTAACCCCCAGTCGAGACCCTTCTTGATCCATGACACCAGCCTTGTGTGGGGGGCGGATCTGAATTCGGAGAGTGCTGCCCAGTCTGCGCCGGGTGGTTCGGTGATGTAAAACCACTCTCTCTGCCAGATTTTGACGGTATCTATGAAGGTACTTTCCGGCCACTCAACCCGGGGGATCTTGTTGATCATGCCCCCCCCCCCCCACAATCCGCATGCTGGTCGTCGACTATCTTCGGCTTAACATTAAGGACCTTTAGCCACAAGCCAAAGTGCGGCTGGACCCGCAGAAAGGCCTCATAGATAATGATGAAGGTCAAAATATGCAAAAAGGAGTTCGGGGGGAGATCGTGAAAATCCAACCTGTAGAAGAACATCAACCCCCTAACAAAGGTGTGGAGCGGGAAGCCAAGTCCTCGGAGAAAGTGGGGGATGAACACCACACTCTCGCCTTACCTTGGCATGGGAATGACCTGGCCCTTCTCTGGAGCACGGTGGGCAACGTTGACTGAAAGATAGCCGGCATGCTTCAGCTCCTCGATGTCATCGTTGGTGACACAGGAGGCCTCCCACTTCCCTTTAGAGCCCGAGCTGGCCATGGCCGAACTTAGGGTGTGGCTTGGGGAGAGTTGAGGGAGAAATGGATTTGGGCACTTAGAGCTCAAGAGATAGGGAAGGCGATAGCAATGGATCTGATAAGTGTGTGGACGCTTTGGTGGTTGTTTCCCTTTTATAAGCTGCCGTGATACCAAGAGCCACTTACTGCGCCGCAGGCCTCGCCACTTCCCGATATAATCATGCCATTATGCACGCGTGGGATAAACCAAATCATTGATCATATCCCTTAAACAACGGGGCACGATCTCCATATTGATGGGACGTGCCAATAGAGGAACTGCCTCGAGCCATGAATCGAGTTTTCATAACTGTTCAGTGGTTGTGACCGGTCGTGACCTTTCGCTAAAAAGGTTATCAGACAAAGGCACTGTTCACACTCGAGCAGTTGGCCTTTGAGACAAAGTGACGCATACTGTTCGGAAAACGAGAAGTCTTCGGTTGCCACACTAGTACTGACCGAACATAGAAGGGAAGAAGAACTCACCCTGCAAGCCGGAGACTTTGGGCGCATGAGGCTACTAGAGGCCATGGACCCCAGCGTTGGAGGCTAGTTCGGGGGCTACTGAGGGAGTCCGGGACTAAGGGGTCCTCGGGCCGCCGGTCTATTACTTATGGGTCGGATAGGTGGGCTGCTCGGTGGCTATTATTGGAAGGCCGAGCTATAGGACGACTTCGTATTCAAGAAGGAAGCCTCCGATGCCTTGGTGTGTCCTCCAAGTCAAGACGGTAGATTCGGCATGTTTATTCCCTGATGGCAACCGATCATTTTGTAACCCTAGGTACCCCTGGTGTCTATATAAGCCAGAGGGTCTTAGAGGGAGAACCATCGCCATACTCATCTAGGGTTTAGTTTATCTGATCTCGTAGTAGATCGACTCTGTAATTGTCATACACATATCAATACAATCAAGCATGACGTAGGGTTTTACCTCTTCGAGAGGGCCCGAACCTGGGTAAACACTATCTCTCTATCATCCTGTTCCCCATTGATCCAAGATCCACAGCTCGGGACCCCCTACCCGAGATCCGCCGGTTTTGACACCGACACACACATGTACACCATGGCCTACCATAACACGGACCGAGGGAATCTATGTTGGTCAGACTAGCACTCTTGTTATCAGTCAAAAAGGGATAAACAACTCGGGCCGGCCAACAGATCTGCGCGTCATCGAAAACCACACGAGAGGGTCCAGAACACCAGCACCACCTGCTTGTGTGTATATATGAAGATGTGGTGTGTGATGTGTTTTAAATACCCAATGTATAGCTTTGACGTGGCCCAATGGGTGTGATGTGTTCAAATCCCCAATGCACAACTCTGACGTGGCACCATCTAGTTGAAAATTTGTTATTTCAACATATGGTGTGCTTTTTATTGATTTCTATAACATTTGTTGTTTCAACATATAATGTGCGTGACTTTTATTTCAAGCGGTTTGTTGCATTCTTGACAAACTTTTGGAGGCACATGTCAAAGTTATCTAAGTTTACCATAGTCTATCCCCTTGACCCACAACGAGAAGTGTTGACCATGACTGACCCCTCTTGGTCTGTGCTATGATAGGTCATGGTGGCATGCATGCCAGACCAAAGTTTGAGCACATGTGTTGGTTTCCCTCATGTCGACCCGAAGTAGGGGAACCGGCACCAGCTAGTTATCTAACAAACCGAACAACCCCTAGGAAGCTAGGTTGAAGACATAAGGTGTCAGTGCCCACACTTTGAGCCGGCAGGAGGGAATCCAAACCATGTGCTCATTCTTTGGTCTGGCATGCATGCCACCATGACCTATCGTAATAGAGACCAAGAGGAGTCAGTCATGGTTAACCCTTCTTGTTGTGAGTCAAAGGGATAGACCATGGCAGTCACACTTCCGTTCAAACTTAGATAATTTTGAAGTGTGCCTCCAAAAGTTTGTCAAGAATTAATGCAACAAACCACTTTGAAATAAAATGCATGCACATTATATGTTGAAACAACAAATCTTATTGAAATCAATAAAAAGGCACACCATATGTTGAAATAATAATTTTTCAAAACAACAAATAACAAAAAAATCATTCTCAATATTTACAAAACAAGGACCTCAAGATTTATTTAGCCGGATTGATAGGTCACTACAGGCATTTAGTGTCAAATGCCTGTAGTGATCTTATCGCACTGCCTAAATGAACCTTAAGATATAGCAACTTCTCACCTGGTCACCCATCCTTGGACTACTCCAGCCACAACACGCTTAACTTATGCGTTTCATTCAAATCGGCTAGGGGCTGGGAAGCTGCAGCTTGTTGATAAGGGTTGCCTCCTCGCATTTATAAGGTGTGTCCCGATGGTCGCCTTGTGGGACCAACTACGTATCACAGACGTTTCTGGTATTAGAAACCGTGTGGGATGCTGGCATGGCGGCGTGGCCAACATCTGCAGAGACTGATGAAGACATCTCGCTCTTGCTCGGTGACGCACTGCCGCTCTTGCTCTACGGCCTGCTCCATCTCATTGTCCTCATCGAGGAGGTTGATGACAGGGGTGGCGCTTCAACGGGAAACCGATTGGGGGAGTGGCGGGAGAAGCTTGTTTGGATAGAACACCATTAATATAATATGGATAACTTAGGAAAGAAGGAGGCTTACGGGTGCTAGGCGGTTGTCTAGAACTGCTTTAAATTATTTGTGGTTTGTTTGACCTTTTTATACATTAATTGAGTTTTCTAGGCATTAATGTGCATAATTCAAATTTGAACTACTAACATGTGCTCCAGTGCACCAAAATGGGTTGAAAAATCATATTTGTGTCCTTGGGTGCAGGTTTAGGTCCCATGCAAGGAATGTGGATGAATTACAAACATCTCAGCGTCATGGCTAGGCCGCAAACATTGACAATCTAGGTTTTTAAATTCCTGTAAATCCAAAACTCGTCTGAAATTCATGAAACTTATACTGGTGTCATGACACGGCACATATACGCCATGGTAAAAAAAATTGACCAATTTGGGACAAGTTTTGGGATAAGGCTCTTACAAACCGGACCTTCTCATAAGAAGTATCATGGTTTTGATAGGGAACATGTCACCTTAGTGGGCGAAATGACATTCGATGCCTCTTATTTTCCTTTAATTTTTTTCTACATGCAACATAGACCAATACGAGTGTCGTGCTAAAATATGGAATTATTCACGGCTCGTTTGGCCTTCTTATACATTAACTGAGTTTTCTAGGCATTTAATGTGCATAATTCAAATTTAAACTACAAACACACTCTCCAGGGCACCTAATTGGGTCGGAAAATCATTTTTGTGTCCTTGGGTCCTTGTTTAGGTCCCATGCAAGGAATGGGAATGAATTACAAACATCTCGGCGTCGTGGCTAGGCGGCAAACAATGTGAATCTTGGTTTTTAAATCCCCATAAATCCAAAACTCGTCTGAAATTCATGAAACTTATCATGGTGTCATGACACGACATATATACGTCGTGGTAAAAAAATTGACCAATTTGGGACAAGTTTTGGGACAAGCCTCTTATAAACCGGAGCTTCTCACAAGAAGTCTCGTGGTTTCGATAGGGAACATCTCACCTTTGTGGGCGAAACAACATTCAATGCATCCTCTCGCCTTGATTTTTTTCTACATGCGACAAAGACCAATACGAGTGTCGTGCTAAAATATGGAATTATTCAGGGCTCGTTTGGCCCTTTTTATACATTAATTGAATTTTCTAGGCATTTAATATGTATAATTCAATTTGAACTACACTCACATGCTCCAGTGCCCCAAAGTGGGTTGGAAAATCATATTTGTGTCTTGGGTTCATGTTTAGGTCTCATGCAAGGAATGAGAATGAATTACAAGCATCTGGGCGTCTTGGTTCAGCCACAAACATTGAGAATCTTGGATTTTAAATCCTTGTAAATCCAAAACTCGTCTGAAATTCATGAAACTTATCCTGGTGTCATGACACAACACATATATGTCCTGGTAAAAAATTTGACCAATTTTGGGACAAGCCTCTTACAGACCGGAACTTCTCACAAGAAGCCTCGTGGTTTTATAGGGAATGTGTGAGATTTGTGGGCGAAACGACATTCAATGCATCCTCTCGCCTTGAATTTTTTTCTACATGCAAAAAGACCAATACAAGTGTCGTTCTAAAATATCAAATTATTCAGGGCTCGTTTGACCCTTTTTATACATTAACTGAATTTTCTAGGCCTTTAATGTGTATAATTTAAATTTGAACTACAATCACATGCTCCAGTGCACCAAAATGGGTTAGAAAAATATATTTGTGCCCTTGGGAGCATGTTTACGTCCAATGCAAGTAATGAGAATGAATTGCAAGCATCTCAGCATCGTGGCTCAGCCGCAAACATTGAGAATTTTGGTTTTAAAATTTCCATAAATCCAAAACTCATCTGAAATTCATGAAACTTATCCTGGTGTCATGTGATACGTCCATTTTGCATCATGATTTCCTACTGTTATTTATCATGTTTTTTTGAATAATAATGCTTTAGGAAGTGATTCTAATGCCTTTTCTCTCATAATATGCAAGGTTTACACAAAGAGGGGTAATACCGGCAGCTGGAATTCTGGACCCGAAAAAAGCACATCAGAGATACCTATTCTGCACAACTCCAATGAAGCTGAAATTTGACGGAGATTATTTTTGGAATAAATAAAAAATACTGGAGCAAAGAACTACCGGAGGGGGCACCCTGGTGGGCACAAGACACTAGGGCGCGCCAGGCCCCACTGGGCACGCCCTGGTGGGTTGTGCCCTCCTCGGCCCACCTTCGGTGCCCATCTTCTGGTAAATAGTCACATTTGACCTAGAACAAATAAGAGGAGGATTTTCGGAACGAAGCGCCGCTGCCTCGAGGCAGAACTTGGGCAGGAGCACTTTTGCCCTCCGGGGGAACTTCCCTCCCGGAGGGGGAAATCGAAGCCATCGTCATCACCAACACCCCTCTCATCTTCGGGAGGCCAATCTTCATCAACATCTTCAACAGCACCATCTCCTCTCAAACCCTAGTTCTTCTCTTGTGTTCAATCTTTGTACTGGAACCTCAGATTGGTACATGTGGGTGACTAGTAGTGTTGATTACCTTGCGTAGTTGATTACTATATGGTTTATTTGGTGGAAGATTACATGTTTAGATCCATTATGCTATTCAATACCCCTCTAATTTTTGATCTTGTTTATTATTTGTGAGTAGTTACCTTTGTTCTTGAGGTCACGGGAGAAGTCATATTGCAAGTAATCATGTGAATTTGATATGTGTTTGGCATTTTGATGATATGTATGTTGTGATTCCCTTAGTGGTGTCATGTGAACGTCGACTACGTGACACTTCACCATTCATGGGCCTAAGGGAATGCATTGTGGAGTAGTTATTAGATGATGGGTTGCTAGAGTGACAGAAGCTTAAACCCTAGTTTATGCGCTACTTCGTAAGGGGCTGATTTGGATCCAAACGTTTAATGCTATGGTTAGATTTTATCTTAATACTTTTCTCGTAGTTGCGGATGCTTGCGAGGGGGTTAATCACAAGTGGGAGGTTGTTCAAGTAAGATCAGCACCCAAGCACCGGTCCACCCACATATCAAATTATCAAAGTAGCGAACACGAATCAAACCAACATGATAAAAGTGACTAGATGAAATTCCCGTGTACCCTCAAAAACACTTTGCCTATTACTAGGACTGTTCTGGCCTGTCCTTTGCCAAAAAAGGATTGGGCTAACTTGCTGCACCTTACTTACCATTACCGTTACTTGCTCGTTACCAATTATCTTGCTATCAACCTATCTGTTACCTGCAATTTTAGTGCTTGCAGAAATTACCTTGCTGAAAACCGCTTGTCATTTCCTTCTGCTCCTCGTTGGGTTCGACACTCTTACTTATCGAAAGGACTACAATTGATACCCTATACTTGTGGGTCATCAAGACTCTTTTCTGGCACCGTTGTCGGGGAGTGAAGCGCTCTTCGTAAGTGGAAATCGGTAAGGAAAAACATATACTACGTGCTGAAATTTATTGCTACTTGCTACTATGGAAAACAATCTTCACCTCGACCGGAAGCACAATTAGTTGCCCCTCAACCTACTGCACCTACTAAAAATATTGGTTATGAAATTCCTTTGGGTATGGTAGAACAACTGCTTGCTAAACCTTATGCAGGAGATGGAACTGAACATCCTGATATGCACCTATTATATGTGAACGAAATTTCTGGATTATTTAAGCTTGCAGGTTTACCCGGAGATGAAGCTAAGAAGAAGGTTTTCCCTTTATCTTTGAAGGGAAAAGCATTGACATGGTATAGGCTATGTGATGATCTTGGATCGTGGAACTGGAATCGTTTGCAATTGGAATTCCACCAAAAGTTTTATCCCATGCATGTAGTTCATCGTGATCGGAATTATATATATAATTTTTGGCCTCGTGAAGGAGAAATCATCGCTCTAGCTTGGGGGAGGCTTAAGTCAATGTTATATTCATGCCCCAATCATGACATCCCGAGAGAAGTTATCATTCAGAATTTTATGCTCGGCTTTCTCATAATGATCAATCCATGCTCGATACTTCTTGTGCTGGTTCTTATATGAAGAAGACTATTGAATTCAAGTGGGATCTCTTAGAAAGAATTAAACGCAACTCTGAAGATTGGGAACTCGACGAAGGTAATGAGTCAGGTATAAAGCTTGAGTTTGATTGTGTTAAATCTTTTATGAATGCCGATACTTTTCACAAGTTTAGCACTAAATATGGACTTGACTCTAAGATAGTAGCCTCTTTCTGCGAAGCATTTGCTACTCACGTTGATCTCCCTAAGGAGAAGTGGTTTAAATATCATCCCCCTATTAAAGAAGAAATTAAAGAACCGGTCATAGCTAAAGAAGAAACCATCTTTTACAATGTTGATCCAGTTGTGCCTACAGCTTATATTGAAAAACCACATTTCCCTGTTAGGATAAAGGAACATGCTAAGGTATCAACTGTGGTTCGTAAGAGTAATATAAGAGCACCTAAATCCCCTGAGCAAATTAAAGTAGAACCTAGTGTTGCTATGGTTAAAGATTTCCTGGTAGAAAATATTGATGGGCATGTTATCTACTTTTGTGATGAAGTTGCTAGAATTGCTGAACCTGATGAAAAAGATAAACATAGACCCATAGAAGGCACTCCTGTTGTCTCAGTCAAAATAGGAGATCATTGCTATCATGGTTTATGTGATTTGGGTGCTAGTGTGAGTTCTATCCCTTTTACTCTATACCAAGAAATTATGGATGAAATAGCACCTGCTGAAATAGAAGACATTGATGTCACTATTAAACTTGCTAATAGAGACACTATCACACCACTTGGGATTGTTAGAGATGTTGCAGTCTTGTGTGGGAAAGTAAAATATCCTACTGATTTTCTAGTCCTTGATTCCCCACAAGACGACTTTTGTCCCATTATCTTTGGTAGACCTTTCTTGAGCACCGTCAACGCTAAGATAGATTGTGAAAAACAAACTGTCGGTGTCAGTTTTGGTGGTGTGTCTCATGAGTTTAATTTTTCCAAGTTTAGTAGACAACCTCATGATAAAGCGTTATCTAGTAAGGATGAAATAATTGGTCTTGCGTCTATTGTTGTGCCTCCTACTGATTCATTAGAACAATATTTACTTGACCATGAAAATGATATGCACGTGCGTGAAAGAAATGAAATAGATCAAATTTTCTTTGAACAACAACCTCTCCTGAAACACAATTTGCTTATTGAAACTTTTGGAGGTCCTCCTCCACCTAAAGGTGATCCTGTGTTCGAAATAAAGCAATTTCCTGACACTTTGAAGTATGCTTATCTTGATGAGAAAAAGATATATCCTGTTATTATTAGTGCTAACCTTTCAGAATATGAAGAAGAAAGATTATTAAAAGTTCTAAGGAAGCATCGGGCTGCTATTGGATATACTCTTGATGATCTTAAGGGCATTAGTCCCACTCTATGTCAGCACAAGATTAATATGGAACCTGATGCTAAACCCGTTGTTGATCACCAACGGCGATTGAATCCTAAGATGAAGGAAGTGGTAAGAACTGAAATATTAAAACTTCTGGAAGTAGGTATAATCTATCCCATTGTTGATAGTAGAAGGGTAAGTCCCGTTCATTGTGTCCCTAAGAAAGGAGGTATAACCGTTGTTACTAATGATAAAAATGAACTCATTCCACAAAGAATTGTCACTGGCTATAGAATGGTAATTGATTTTAGAAAATTAAATAAAGCTACTAGAAAAGATCATTACCCTCTACCTTTCATTGATCAAATGCTAGAAAGATTATCTAAGCACACACACTTTTGCTTCCTAGACGGATATTCTGGTTTCTCTCAAATACCTGTGTCACAATCCGATCAAGATAAAACCACCTTTACTTGCCCTTTTGGAACCTATGCTTATAGACGTATGCCTTTTGGTTTATGCAATGCACCTGCTACCTTTCAAAGATGTATGACTACTATATTCTCTGATTTTTGTGAAAAGATTGTGGAGGTTTTCATGGATGATTTTTCCGTTTACGGAACTTCTTTTGATGATTGCTTAAGCAACCTTGATCGAGTTTTGCACAGATGTGAACAAACTAATCTTGTCTTGAATTGGGAGAAGTGCCACTTTATGGTTAATGAAGGCATTGTCTTGGGGCATAAAATATATGAATGAGGTATTGAGGTGGATAAAGCTAAAGTTGATGCAATTGAGAAAATGCCATGTCCTAAAGATATTAAAGGTATTCGAAGTTTCCTTGGTCATGCTGGTTTTTATAAGAGGTTCATTAAAGACTTCTCTAAAATTTCTAGGCCTCTTACTAATCTTTTGCAAAAGGATATTCCTTTTGTTTTTGATGATGATTTTGTGGAAGCCTTTGAAACACTCAAGAAAGCCTTAATCTCTGCACCTATCGTTCAACCACCTGATTGGAACTTGCCCTTTGAAATCATGTGTGATGCTAGTGATTATGTTGTTGGTGCTGTTCTAGGACAAAGAGTTGATAAAAATTGAATGTTATCCATTATGCTAGTAAAACTCTAGACAACGCTCAACGAAATTATTCTACTACTGAAAAAGAATTTTTAGCAGTTGTGTTTGCTTGTGATAAATTTAGATCCTACATTGTTGACTCCAAAGTTATTGTCCACACCGATCATGCTGCTATAAAATATCTTATGAAAAAGAAAGATGCTAAACCTAGATTCATTAGGTGGGTTCTCTTGCTTCAAGAATTTGACTTACACATCGTTGATAGGAAGGGAGCTGAGAACCCCGTAGCTGATAACTTGTCTAGGTTAGAAAATATTCTTGATGACCCACTACCTATTGATGATAGTTTCCCTAACGAACAGTTAGCTACAATAAATGTTTCTCAAAATACTCTTTGGTATGCTGATTATGCTAATTACATTGTCGCTAAATATATACCACCAAGCTTCACATACCAACAAAAGAAAAAATTCTTTTATGACTTGAGACATTACTTTTGGGATGACCCACATCTTTATAAAGAAGGAGTAGATGGTATTATTAGACGTTGTGTACCTGAGCATGAACAGGAACAAATCCTACGGAAATGTCATTCCGAAGCTTATGGAGGACATCATGCGGGAGATAGAACTACTCATAAGGTATTGCAATCTGGTTTTTATTGGCCTACTCTCTTCAAGGATGCCCGTAAGTTTGTCTTGTCTTGTGATGAATGTCAAAGAATTGGTAATATCGGTAAGCGTCAGGAAATGCCTATGAATTATTCACTTGTTGTCGAACCATTTGACGTTTGGGTTTTTGATTATATGGGGCCTTTTCCTTCCTCTAATGGGTACACTCATATTTTGGTTGCTGTTGATTATGTCACTAAGTGGGTAGAAGCCATTCCAACTAGTAGTGTTGATCACCACACCTCCATTAAAATGCTTAAAGAGGTTATCTTCCCGAGGTTTGGAGTCCCTAGATATTTAATGACTGATGGTGGTTCACACTTTATTCATGGTGCTTTCCGTAAGATGCTTGCTAAATATGATGTTAACCATAGAATTGCATCACCCTATCATCCTCAATCTAATGGTCAAGTTGAACTTAGCAATAGAGAAATAAAATTAATATTACAAAAAACTGTCAATAGGTCTCGTATGAATTGATCTAAGAAATTAGATGATGCACTTTGGGCCTATAGAACAGCTTATAAATATCCTATGGGTATGTCTCCATACAAAATGGTGTATGGAAAAGCTTGTCATTTGCCTCTAGAATTAGAACATAAGGCATTTTGGGCAATTAAAGAACTCAACTATGATTTCAAACTTGTCGGTGAGAAGAGGCTATTTGATATTAGCTCACTAGATGAATGGAGAACCCAAGCCTATGAAAATGCCAAACTATTTAAAGAAAAAGTAAAAAGATGGCATGACAAAAGAATCCAAAAGCAGGAATTCAAAATAGGAGACTATGTTCTTTTGTTCAACTCTCGTTTAAGATTTTTTGCAGGTAAGCTTCTCTCCAAATGGGAAGGACCTTATATTATCGAAGAGGTTTATCGTTCTGGAGCTATCAAGATTAATAACGCCGAAGGTACTAACCCGAAGGTGGTCAATGGACAAAGAATTAAGCATTACATCTTAGGTACGCCTATTAACGTTGAAAGACACCGGAGGAACACATAAAAGAAACCTTCCGGAACACTCCAGAATTCTGAAAAAAATAGGAGGTACGTGATACGGTAAGTAAACGGACTCCAAAAAATCCGCAAAAATATTTTTTGTCAGTTTTGGAATATTAGAAAATTTTGGAAATAAAGAAATAAACCGGAAGGTGATCAAGGTGAGCGCGATACACTTGGGCGCGCCCTGGTGGGTTGTGCCCACCTCGGACACCTTCCCGACTACGTTTTCCTTCCAGATGCTTGTTTCCCAAGAATAAAAATTCTCTATATATACCCCTGACTGTTTTGACGACCGCACCGCAGAAAAATCCTCTGTTCTTGTTTCGTGTTGTTTTCCTGGCATATCTGAAAATATGTCGTCTCAAGATTCGGAGGGGGAGAGCTATGTTGATCACTATGTTGCAGACCCAAAGATCTTTAGGGAAATTTACCCCTATCTATGGACCTCGGATGAGGAGGAAGACGCTACCATGAAGGAAACAATGGATGATAGCTCTGAGGAAGAGGATGATCCATTACCTCGACCCGGAGACATGCATGTGGAATTCAAGAAGTCAAGCCTCCCTAGAAGATACAAACTTGAGGTCCAATTTATCCCATCTCGTTTTCTGCGGGAGAGCAAGGCAGCATTATGCAAAAAGATACTAAAGCTCGAGTTGGAGAACGATGATCTAAGGGAGGAAAATTTTATGCTTAAATATAAGTTGAAGAATAAGGCTACATCATCACCACCACCTGCTTCATCACCACCACCAAAGGAGACTTGAGCACACGGGTATGGGCATTCCCCTTGGCTTGAGCCAAGCTTGGGGGAGGTGCCCCGGTATCGTATCACCATCACTTTTATTCACATTTACCTATTTTAGTTCAATCTTTAGTTTCCCTTTGCTTTAGTTGAATAAAAGTTTAGCATGATCTATTTTCGTGTGTTAGTTTCGTGGCCTATCTATCTATGTAATCGAGTGAGAGTTATATAATAGAGTTTAGTTTGAGTTTTTGCCTCTCTCCACTTTCTTGTTGCAATCAAAATAAAGGAAAGAGAAATAAATGAAAAGAATCATATGCTAATCTTATGGTGAGTAATGACATCACATAAGGAAAAGTATAAGTAGTAAAATTTATTGGAGATTGACAAACATAGCATTGGTCAATGATGCAATTCATGAAAGAATTAATAAGGGAAGAGAAGATTCACATGCAAATACACTATCTTGGACATATTTTATGATTGTGAGCCCCCATCAAATATTATATGTCAAAATTGTTGACGGTGGACAAGGAAGACAACGTAATGATTTATGTTTGTTCATATTCACATAGAAGTTATATTGTCATAGATCCTTCAACATGTGGTGCTTGCTCAATATCTTTGCTAGCCAAGAATTCCGCACTAAGTAGAGACACTACTTGTGCATCCAAAAACCCATAGCCAAATTCATTCTTTGAGAGTCCACCATACCTACCTATGGATCGAGTAAGATCCCTCAAGTAAGTTGTCATCGGTGCTATAAGGCAATAAAAATTGCTTCTAAAATTGTTTTGATCAATTAGTGTAAGAGAAAATTGAGTGCTATACGAACTTATGATGGCAAAGTAATAAAAGTGACGGACTGCATAATAAAGGTTTCTATCATATGGGGCAATATAGCGTGACGTTCTTTTACATTAAGGGATTGGGCATACAAAACAAAAAAAGGCGCATGACAACCTCTGCTTCCCTCTGCGAAGGGACTATCTTTTACTTTTATGTATTTACTTTTATGCAAGAGTCAAAGTATTCTTCCCTATTCCTTTTTACTTTTTCCTTTTGCAAGCATCATGTGGTGAGGAAAGATCTAGGCACATATATCCAGTTGGATATGAGTAGGCATGAGTTATTATTGTTAACATCACCCTTGAGGTGAATACGTTGGGAGGCGAAACTACAAGCCCCTATCTTCCTATGTGTCCGGTTGAAACTTTTTGTTCATGGGTATACCGTGAGTGTTAGCAATCATAGAAGACTAAATGATGGTTGAGTAAGTGGACTTGCCAAAAGGCTCTGACATGAGACCCTTCCTGAAAATATGATGAATTGTAGTTGCAAAGTTGACTGAGAACATAGTTTGTTGGTTTTCAATAAGGTTTATGCTTCATACTTCTATGTTGTGATGAATTGTTACTTGTTCATGAGAAGTTATATGATAAAAGTGTATGAATAAGTTTTATGATAGAGTTTGTTGCTGTTATGATAATAAGCATGATGCTACTATGTCCGTATTTTGTTTCATCGACACCTCTCTCTCAAACCATGTGGACATGCTTTTCATTATCGGCTTTCGCTTGAGGACAAGCGAGGTCTAAGCTTGGGGGAGTTGATACGTCCATTTTGCATCAT
The DNA here is from genome assembly GCA_039707655.1 of Elymus sibiricus. Classification (NCBI taxonomy): domain Eukaryota; kingdom Viridiplantae; phylum Streptophyta; class Magnoliopsida; order Poales; family Poaceae; genus Elymus; species Elymus sibiricus. The sequence continues at coordinate 246,416,145 of CM077671.1, forward strand.
GATTTCCTACTGTTATTTATTATGTTTTGTTGAATAATAATGCTTTAGGGAGTGATTCTAATGCCTTTTCTCTCATAATATGCAAGGTTTACACAAAGAGGGGGAATACCGGCAGCTGGAATTCTGGACCTGAAAAAAGCACATCAGAGATACCTATTATGCACAACTCCAATGAAGCTGAAATTTTACGGAGATTATTTTTGGAATAAATAAAAAATACTGGAGCAAAGAACTACCGAAGGGGGCCACCCTGGTGGGCACAAGACACCAGGGCGCGCCAGGCCCCCCTGGGCGCGCCCTGGTGGGTTGTGCCCTCCTCGGCCCACCTCCGGTGCCCATCTTCTGGTATATAGCCACATTTGACCTAGAAAAAATAAGAGGAGGACTTTCGGGACGAAGCGCCGCCGCCTCGAGGCGGAACTTGGGCAGGAGCACTTTTGCCCTCCGGTGGAGCGATTCCGCCGGGGGAACTTCCCTCCGGGAGGGGGAAATCGAAGCCATCGTCATCACCAACACTCCTCTCATCTTCGGGAGGCCAATCTTCATCAACATCTTCAACAGCACCATCTCCTCTCAAACCCTAGTTCATCTCTTGTGTTCAATCTTTGTACCGGAACCTCAGATTGGTACCTGTGGGTGACTAGTAGTGTTGATTACCTTGCGTAGTTGATTACTATATGGTTTATTTGGTGGAAGATTATATGTTCAGATCCATTATGCTATTCAATACCCCTCTGGTCTTGATCATGTTTATTATTTGTGAGTAGTTACCTTTGTTCTTGAGGTCACGGGAGAAGTCATGTTGCAAGTAATCATGTGAATTTGATATGTGTTCGATATTTTGATGATATGTATGTTGCGATTCCCTTAGTGGTGTCATGTGAACGTCGACTACATGACACTTCACCATTCATGGGCCTAAGGGAATGCATTGTGGAGTACTTATTAGATGATGGGTTGCTAGAGTGACAGAAGCTTAAACCCTAGTTTATGCGCTACTTCGTAAGGGGCTGATTTGGATCCAAACGTTTAATGCTATGGTTAGATTTTATCTTAATACTTTTCTCGTAGTTGCGGATGCTTGCGAGGGGGTTAATCATAAGTGGGAGGTTGTTCAAGTAAGAGCAGCGCCCAAGCACCGGTCCACCCACATATCAAATTATCAAAGTAGCGAACACGAATCAAACCAACATGATAAAAGTGAGTAGATGAAATTCCCGTGTACCCTCAAGAACACTTTGCCTATTACTAGAGACTGTTCTGGCCTGTCCTTTGCCACAAAAGGATTGGTCTACCTTGCTGCACCTTACTTACCGTTATCGTTACTTGCTCGTTACCAATTATCTTGCTATCAAACTATCTATTACCTGCAGTTTCAGTGCTTGCAGAAATTACCTTGCTGAAAACCGCTTGTCATTTCCTTCTGCTCCTCGTTGGGTTCGACACTCTTACTTATCGAAAGGACTATGATTGATCCCCTATACTTGTCGTTCATCATCATGACATGGCACATATAGGCCATGGTAATATATGTTTTCCAATTTGAGACAAGGCGCACACATTAACAGGCAACGTAGGCATTTTGGAAAAAATAGCTGCCATGGTATTATCGCAAACGGTTGTATCACGTGAATCGTGTGAGTTCCAATAAACATTTATGTGTTGCCATGCATCTCACTTTTTTACTGGAAAGGAGGTGTCATGCATGCAGCTATTTGATTAGACGATACGTGTGCGATAAGTCCGTCGTGCAGGCTCGATGGGACGCATGCGAGCTGTCCGCCGCGCAGGCTCTATGGGACGTATGAGAGTTGTCCACCGCGCAGGCTCGACGGGATGCGTGCGAGCAATCCGCCATGCAGGATCAGCGAGACGCGTGCGAGCAGTCCGCTGCGCAGGCTCCAATGAAGCGAGCCTTTGACCTCCACCCTCCGTCCGCCTTGCTCCCAATTTCTCAATTAATGGCGGCTGACCCGTTGTTTATCACGCGGTTAATTCACCTGGACGGAGGGAGTAGTTTGCTTGTGATCTCATTGTCCCACTCAACATAAGCATTGTTTTGTTTGTGGCTTGCTGAGAACGTGACTTTTAGCCTGTTTTTGACTCATATACATGTACCTAGGAACGAAATAATATGACGACAAATTGGCTATGGCAACGGAACATAATTGCCTTACATATTCAGGATAATTTAAAATGCCACATTCGATAACTCCCCAAATACACGGGGACAAAAGAAGACGGAAGACGCAGAAGAAGGAAGACGAAGACAACGATCTGGGCCGCTGCTCTCTAATTCATGATGGATTGCTGGGTGCGGAGTTCCTTCATCTCCTCCTTTACCGCCTCCACGACCTCCATCTCCTCTCGCCTCTCCGCTGCCATCTTCCGCATTGTGGTCATGGCGCAGGATTTCTGTTGGAGAGCGTCGATGCTCTCCTTCACATACACAAGACTTTGCTTGACAGCAGCCACGGATTCCTTCACCAGCCGCTCGCGCTGGATGCGGAGCTTCACCAAGTCATCTATAAGTTGCTCGGCGAGGTCTTTCAACTTCCCCGTCAAGGCACTGCTCTGATCATGCAGCTTCTTCCAGCCGGCGGTCAGCTCCTTCTGTTTGTCGCGCTCATTGCGGAGCTTCACCTTGTCACCCGTAAGTTTCACGATGAAGCGGGTCTCCTTGTTAAGCAAGGCATTGCTATTCTCCAGCAGCTTCACCAAGTCGGCAATCGCCTTCTCCTTCTTATCGATCTCAGTGCGCATGTCGTCGTTGGCTGAGGAATCCAGCAGTGCCAGTTCATCCAGTTCACCTCCGAGGCGAATGCTCTTGTGAGAGCCCTCACCTCTCCGCAAGAGATCATTCGAGGCCTCCGTGGCACCGCTGGACATCTCTGATGCGGCTAACGTGGTGAGGCGGGAGCTCTCTGTTGCTTCTGTGGCGCGGTGGTGAGACCTCTCCATTGCTTCCGCGGCCTTGGTCCTAGCTCCCTGGTTATATCAACCCAGAACTCCTCCTACCGGCCATGGCGGATGCAAGGAACGACTAACAAGAAAGACCTATTTTTTGGTGATGAAGAGAGGAATGTGCAGTAATTTTCGAGTAGGTTGTTTTTATAGCCTACTAGTAAACAGCCGCTAAGTGGGAACACGTTTAGGTTTGGTAGGTGTGAACAGATTTGCACTAAAATAGCATGGTAATTTGGAATGTGACAGGAAACAAGCTGAGAATTTATTGATGGTTTTGGTTTCAAAGCCCTAAACGGTTTAGGGTTGAGAAACCGTGTGGGATGGTGAGGGATCACTAGAAGAGTGTCTAGAGGGGGGTGAATAGACTACTAGCAGGAATTTAAAACCTAACCTTTTCCCAAGTTAATTGGTTGGCAGATTTTAACAATTATAGCAAGTCTAGCACAGCCTACACATGCAAGTCAACAAGTATGGCAGCGGAAAGTAAAGACATTGCACATGGAAGTAAGGAGTTGAGATGGAGAGATCAAACGCATGAGGGACACGAAGATTTTTCCCGTGGTTCCGATAGGTGGTGCTATCGTACGTCCATGTTTATGGAGTCTTCAACCCACGAAGGGTAACGGTCGCGAGAGTCCACGGAGGGCTCCACCAATAAGGGTCCACGAAGTAGCAACCTTGACTATTCCATAACGGCTTCCGTCCACGAAGGACTAGCCTCACTATGGGTAGATGTTCATGAAGTAGGCAATCTCCTTGCCCGTACAAACTTCTTGGTTCAACTCCACAACACGAAGTAGGAGGCTCCCAAGCGACACCTAACCAATCTAGGAGGCACCACCCTCCAAAAGGTAATAGGCTCGGCAATGTCGATGAACTCCTTGCTCTTATGCTTCAAGATTATAGACTCCTCAACAATCACTCTCTCACGGATTTGGCTATGGTGGAAGAGATTAATTTGGTGGAAAGCAACTTGGGGAGACTAGAGATCAAGATTCATATGGATGGAGTCGAATAGCTTGATCTCAACACATGAGTAGGTGTCTCTCTCTCAGAAAATAGGATGGGGCAAGTATGGAATAATTCTAAGTGCTTCTCTTTCGAGTGGGTGGTGGTGAAGGGGTATATATAGGCATCCCCAAAAATCCAACCGTTACACATAAAGTGACCAACTCGGTGACACCGAAGTATAAAACTCGGTGGTACCGAAGTGACCAAAAGGCGGCAACTTTTGAATCTCGGTGAGACCGATACATAACTCTCGGTGGTACCGATTAGGTGACCAATGGTCAGATTGCACAACTCGGTGGCGCCGATCCAAAAAACTCGGTAAGACCGATTTTATGAAACGAGGTAACAGAAAGTTGGCAACTGAACTCGATGGCACTGATGCAGAATCGGTTGCACCGAATGGCTAGGGTTTGGCATGCGTCTGTGTGAGTTTGGGAATCGGTGGCACCGAGTGGGAATTGTTGGTTGCACCGATTTTCATGAATGGCTTGGACAGATTTTTGTGGAAGAGTTTGTGGGTGTTTTTGTTGACTATCACTTGTGCACGTGGGGCATCTTGTTCACCAACAGTACCGTATCCCCTTTTAATAGTATTGGCTTTCCTATGGACTCAAAGTGATTTCTCACAAAGTAAAATGTAGAGTCCTCTTGCTTGAAGCTTTGCCAATCCATTTCCTTGCATCTTGGGGTTTCTCCACAATCCTTTTTGCCAACCCATCTCTCTATGGACTTTCACCTGAAATACACTAGGTATAAATATTAGTCCAAGAGACAATGTACGTTGTCATGAATTATCAAAACCACCAAGGGAGCATGTTGTGCTTCCAATCTCCCCCTTTTTGGTAATTGATGACAACATACAATCAAAGCTTCAAATAAAGATATGCATAGATATAATGAAGACTTTGAAAGACACTTGACTTAGATTTTCTCCCCCTAAATGTGTGCAATCCCTTTAAAGGATAGTTGCTTTGGAATGCATGGACACACATATAGTGGAAGAGATATTATGAGTCATGTGTATCTTGGCTATATGCATCAAATATATATGAATGAGATGTATCCTTGTTCAAGACTTCACTCTTGCAAACAATATGTGCAAGAAGCAAGAGATCATCTTGATCAAAGATATGATGCATATACTTACCTTGAGTTCTTGAGCATTCTAGTAGTAGAAGCACACTTGAGAAAACAATGTTAGGAAACACAAGAGTATTCTACCAATCAAAAGCAATAGAGCTCAATAGTACCAAGATATGGAGAACATGTAGAAGGTAGTATTTCTTAAGATTGATATGTCTCCAAGAAAATTTAGAACTTTCTCCCCTTAGATATGAAAATAGTAGATCATCCTTTCCCTCTGAATCTTAGCATGTAGATATTGGGATTGGATAGGGTGAGAAAATTCTAACATGAGTAGTCAAATGAAACACACATATTTTTCTCCCAAACATATTTTTCTCCCCCTACTTTGGTATTCTCCCCTTGTCTATATAAGCATAAGATTTGATATTCTCTTCACCCCCTTGATTATATCTCCCCCTTTGCATAAGCATGTATCTCCCCCTTTAGCTTTTGAAGCTTTGGTATTTCTCCCCCTTTGGCATTAATTTCCAAAAAGGTCCATACATAGGGTGAGACATAGGGATCATGGAGTTAGCAGGGATCCTTGAGAACAAGGGTCATAGAATGTAGGGATCATGGAAATGAAAATTATAGAGAGCATTAAAAACTGAGCGAATCATGGAAAATAATTTCTTCCCCTTTGGCTGATCTGAGAGCTTGTAAGACTTCTCCTTCTTTGAGTCAAGGATCCTAGAATAGAGTTTCTCCCCCTTTTTTTAATAATAGTGGACCATCGAAGAAATGGAGAATTGCTAAGTTAACAAAGGATAGAAAAGATAGCAAAGTCGGTGGCTCCGAGGCAAATAATTCGGTGGAACCAAGATGTGTATTTGCAGCCTGTCTACATAATCGGTAGAACCGAGTCATTTGGATCGGAGGCTCCGAGTAGTAAACAGAAACTTGGCAATGTTTTGGAAACTTGCAAATGAATTTGGAAAACTTGTAACAAAGTGTCAAAAGGATCTTCAAAGGAAATACAAAAGACTTTACAAAGAAATATCAACTAGAGAAGATTTGAGTGGTCCCAAGAAATCTTGGAAATAAAGAATGAACCAAACAAGATACTTAACTAGATGATGGTCGGTGACTAGGTCACCTATATTAGAGTATATTGACATAGGAGCCAAGCAAGAATACTTGATCATAGGTCATACTCATCGTTAAGCTCAAAATGGGGTTACCATTTTTCGATTAAGCATTTTAATGTCTTCATATCACTTGAGTTGCTTTATCTCATGACTCGGAGTAAAGCTTTTTCAAGGATATGAGTACATACCTTTGAGTGATGTTGATGACGTGGCTTGTAGGTGAACTTGTTGAGGATGCTCGAGGTTGATGAGGTTCATCTTGAGTTGGGAGCAATCCTTCTTGTGTTAGTACACTTATCACCTACATAGGTTAGTCAAGCAAGGAAGAACAATATATATCCATTTGACATGATACCAATTGAGAATTAGCAAATATGATCACATCAATTATATGTCAAGGATATGGTTGAGTTGTCTTCTTCCTTCCATCATCAAGAGAGGTTGTGGATACTTGGCTAAGACAAGATTGCTTAAGATATGAGTTGATGGCAATCTTGTGAACAGTTGTTCTTCCAAGTACCTACAAAATCTTAGATGCAATACAAGGGAGCATAGAATTCCATGGTATGAGATAACATGTCAAGTGTATCATGGAAGTATCATGTAAGGTCATGCCCTTGCATGCAATCGAGTGAGTCTAGCTAAAGTTTGAAGCATCAAGGATGTTCAACTCACTCCTCAAGTGACAAAACACTTTCTCATCAAGTGGCTTAGTAAAGATATCAGCCAATTGCTTGTTAGTGCGAACATGCTTAAGATTAATATCTCCTTTGGCAACATGATCACGAATGAAATGATGTCAAACTTGAATATGCTTAGTTCGAGAATGTTGCACAGGATTATGACCAATTTTAATAGCACTTTCATTGTCACAAAGTAATGGAACATTTTTCACATGGATTCCATAATCCTTAAGCGTTTGTGTCATCCATAGCAATTGTGCACAGGATGACCCGGCAGCAATATACTCAGCTTCGGCGGTAGATAGAGATACCGAGTTTTGTTTCTTGGAGGACAAAGACACAAGAGATCTACCCAAAAATTGACAAGTACCCGAGGTGGATTTTCTATCAACCTTGTCACTGGCATAGTCCGAATCGGAATAGCCAACAAGGTTAAAGGAAGATCCCTTGGGATACCAAATGCCAAAGTTTGGTGTTTGTATCAAATATCTCACAATACGTTTCACGGCCAAAAGATGACACTCTTTAGGTGTGGCTTGATATCTAGAACACATGCAAACACTAAGCATAATATCGGGACGGGAGGCACATAGATATAGCAATGAACCAATCATAGATAGATAAACCTTTTGATCAACCGGTTCGTCCTCCTTGGTAAGGTCAATATGTCCGCTAGTAGGCATAGGAGTTTTCATACCTTTACACTCTTGCATGTTGAACTTCTTGATCAAGTCCTTGGTATACTTGGTTTGAGAGATGAAAGTTCCTTCTCTCGTTTGCTTGATTTGCAAACCAAGAAAGAATTTCAGCTCACACATCATGGACATCTCATACTTCTCGGACATCAACCTTCCAAATCTTTCACTAAATTGTGGGTTAGTAGATCCAAATATAATATCATCCACATAGATTTGGCACTCAAATAATTCACCATTAACTCTTTTAGTGGATAAGGTTGCATCAATTTTACCAATTTCAAAACCCTTTTCAATGAGAAACTTCGTTAAGCATTTATACCAAGCACGTGGAGCTTGCTTAAGACCATAAAGGGCTTTACGAAGCTTGTGGACATGATTAGGTTTCTTAGGATTCACAAAACCAGGGGGTTGTTTGACATAGACCTCTTCTTCAATCTTACCATTTAAAAAGGCACTTTTAATGTCCATTTGATAAAGCGTGATATCATGGTGATTAGCATAAGCAAGAAGAATGTGAATAGCTTCAAGTCTAGCGACGGGGGCATAGGTCTTACCGTAGTCCATACCTTCGACTTGCGTATATCCTTGGGCTACGAGACGCGCCTTGTTGCGTACGACTTGACCGTCTTCATCTTGCTTGTTCCGAAACACCCATTTGGTTCTGATGATGTTGTGCTCGTCCTTGGGCTTCTCCACGAGTGTCCACACTTTGTTCCTCTCGAAGTTGTGAATCTCTTCATGCATGGCGTTCACCCAATCCGGGTCTTCAAGAGCTTGTTCAACCTTCAAGGGTTCAATGCTAGAGATGAAAGAATAATGCTCACAAAAGTTAGCTAAGCGAGTTTTAGAGCGAGTGATTCTACCGGTTTGTATGTCACCAAATATTTGGTTTAGAGGATGGTTCTTGGTCACTCTTGCTCAAACTCGGGGTAGCTTCGGCTTGTTGGATGGTGGAGCTTCTTCATCATCATCATCTCCTTCATCTTCGTTGTTGTTGAAGGTGCCATTTCCTTTAGGTGGTGGTGAAGGACGTTGTGGTGGATCTTCATGATGTACTTCATCCTCTTCATCTTGTCATGTACCGCTTGTGGATGCCTTCATGTCGTGTTGAGGATCACCTTGACGTGAAGTAGGGGCTTCCACTTGAGTTGACGAAATACTTTCCTTCACCTCCATGGGACGAATCTTGCCGATGGACAAGTCTTGGATAGCTTCCGAAGGATCCTTATCTCCTACATCATTTGGCAATTGTTCGACTTGCGAACCATTAGATTCATCAAACTTCACATCTACCGTCTCTTCAACTTTTCGAGTGAAGTTGTTGTAGACACGGTAAGTGTGAGAGTTTGATCCGTAACCGAGTAGGAAACCTTCATGAGATTTAGGAGCAAATTTGGTACGACGATGCTTATCAAGAATGTAGCACTTTGAGCCGAATACCCGAAAGTATCCAACTTGGGGTTTGTTACCGGTGAGTAGCTCGTATGCCGTTTTACCGAGAAGCTTGTGCAAGTAGAGTCGGTTCGTGGCATGACATGCTGTTTCCACGGCTTCTGCCCAAAAGTGTCTTTGCGTCTTGTATTCGTCAAGCATCGTTCTTGCCATCTCAATAAGAGTTCGGTTCTTCCTCTCAACAACTCCATTTTGTTGAGGCGTGTACGTAGCCAAGAACTCATGTGAAACACCTTCTTCATCAAGAAAGGTATCTACATGGGTGTTCTTGAACTCCGATCCGTTATCGCTCCGAACCTTCTTGATCTTCACCTCAAACTGATTTTGCGCTTTGCGAGCGAAGTTCTTGAAGATCTTTTGTACCTGCGACTTATCATCAAGAAAGAATACCCATGTAAATCTGGAAAAATCATCAACTATAACTAGACCGTAGGAATTTCCACCGAGACTCTTGTAAGCATTGGGACCAAAAAGATCCATGTGAAGTAACTCGAGTGGTCTCCTAGTGGTCATGATATTCTTTACGGGATGACTTCCACCTACTTGCTTTCCGGCTTGACAAGCACTACAAAGTCTATCTTTGTCAAAGATAACATCTTTAACACCAAGTATATGATCACCTTTGATAAGCTTATCTAGATTACGCATGCCAACATATCCTAGTCTTCTATGCCAAAGCCAACCTTTAGAAGATTTTGCAATAAGACAAGTACGATGTTTGGATCTCTTAGTGAAATCGACAATATATAGATCACCTCTACGGAAACCGGTAAAGACCATGTTATGATTATCTTGAAAAAACACTTGGCAATCTACTTTCGTGAATAGCACATTAAAACCAAAGTCAGCAAGTCTAGATACGGAAAGAAGATTGTAGCCAAGGGATTCAACAAGCATGACGTTTTGAATAGAGCTATCATGGGATATGGCCACCTTACCAAGACCGAGTACCTTACCCTTGGAGTTGTCTCCAAAAGTTACATACCTTCGCGGTCCATGGTTTGGTGTGATCTCTTCAAACATCTCTCTATCTCCGGTCATATGATCGGTGCATCCACTATCGAGAATCCACTCTTTTCCTCCGGACATGTAATCCTTGAAGTTTTCCATAAGACTTAGGTTCTTCATGATCTTCTCATGCTCGATGTCGAACAACTCATCTTCATCATAGTAGCCATGTTCCACATTGTCATCATCAAGCGGGAAATCCTCATCACAAGGTACAAGAGATTCGTTAGGGTTGTGATCATGACAATGTTCAAATTTATGAATTCGAATGGCTTCTACAATGATGTTGTTGACAGTTATGACATCTCCTTTAGCACGCATAAGATCTCTAAGCTCAAATAGATAGTCATCAAACTTTGGATCACTAGGCATCATTTTGTGAAAGACAATAGTTTTATGAAGAATTTCATCAAGATTACTCAATGAGTAACTTGGATATCGTTTCTCCAAGTCATTCCACAAAGTATAAGCACATTCAACATTCTTCATTTGATTGAGCACTATCCTAGGCAATCCTCTAACGATAAGCTTAACAGTTCTAAGATTGCATAGCATATCAATTTCCTCTTTGTGTGTGGGATGTAAAGGATCAATGGGAGGTACATAGGGGCTCTTAACATACTTGCTTAAATGAAATTCATTGAATAGCTCAAGCATCTTATATTTCCATTGACTATAGTACTCCCCATCAAGAATAGGCACTGTACAACTCAAACTTCCTATACTAGACACATCCATCTTCCTCCACGGTGATGAGACCGATGCAATGGAGACCAATGCTCTGATACCAATTGAGGGATCACTAGAAGAGTGTCTAGAGGGGGGGTGAATAGACTACTAGGAGGAATTTAAAACCTAACCTTTTCCCAAGTTAATTCGTTGGCAGATTTTAACAATTATAGCAAGTCTAGCACAGCCTACACATGCAAGTCAACAAGTATGGCAGCGGAAAGTAAAGACATTGCACATGGAAGTAAGGAGTTGAGATGGAGAGATCAAACGCATGAGGGACACGAAGATTTTTCCCGTGGTTCCGATAGGTGGTGCTATCGTACGTCCACGTTTATGGAGTCTTCAACCCACGAAGGGTAAAGGTCGCGGGCTCCACCCATAAGGGTCCACGAAGTAGCAACCTTGACTATTCCATAACGGCTTCCGTCCACGAAGGACTAGCCTCACTATGGGTAGATCTTCACGAAGTAGGTGATCTCCTTGCCCGTACAAACTTCTTGGTTCAACTCCACAACACGAAGTAGGAGGCTCCCAAGCGACACCTAACCAATCTAGGAGGCACCACCCTCCAAAAGGTAATAGGCTCGGCAATGTCGATGAACTCCTTGCTCTTGTGCTTCAAGATGATAGACTCCTCAACACACAATCACTCTCTCACAGATTTGGCTATGGTGGAAGAGATTGATTTGGTGGAAAGCAACTTGGGGAGGCTAGAGATCAAGATTCATATGGATGGAGTGGAATAGCTTGATCTCAACACATGAGTAGGTGGCTCTCTCTCAGAAAATAGGATGGGGCAAGTATGGAATAGTTCTGAGTGCTTCTCTTTCGAGTGGGTGGTGGTGAAGGGGTATATATAGGCATCCCCAAAAATCCAACCGTTACACCTAAAGTGACCAACTCGGTGACACCGAAGTATAAAACTCGGTGGTACCAAAGTGACCAAAAGGCAGCAACTTTTGAATCTCGTTGAGACCGATACATAACTCTCGGTGGTACCGATTACGTGACCAACGGTCAGATTGCCCAACTCGGTGATGCCGATCCAAAAAACTCGGTAAGACCGATTTTATGAAACGAGGTAACAGAAAGTTGGCAACTGAACTCGGTGGCACCGATGCAGAATCTGTTGCACCGAATGGCTAGGGTTTGGCATGGGTCTGTCTGAGTTTGGGAATCGGTGGCACCGAGTGGGAATTGTTGGTTGCACCGATTTTCATGAATGGCTTGGACAGACTTTTGCGGAAGGGTTTGTGGGTGTTTTTGGTGACTATCACTTGTGCACGTGGAGCATCTTGTTCACTAACAGTACCTTACCCCCTTTTAATAGTATTGGCTTTCCTATGGACTCAAAGTGATTTCTCACAAAGTAAAATGTAGAGTCCTCTTGCTTGAAGCTTTGCCAATCCATTTCCTTGCATATTGGGGTTTCTCCGCAATCCTTTTTGCCAACCCATCTCTCTATGGACTTTCACCTGAAATACACTAGGTAGAAATATTAGTCCAAGAGACAATGTATGTTGTCATGAATTATCAAAACCACCAAGGGAGCATGTTGTGCTTTCAGATGGCGTACGTGGGCCCGCGTTCGCGGATGTGTACATGCATTCCCACTATCACACATGGTCCACACATCCTCATCGTGCCCAATGGATGGGTCGGCGCACCTCCCACGGGTGCTAGACGGTTGACAAGAACTGGCTTTATAAAAGACAGAAATGCTCAAAGAAACGTTGGTACTTCATATATGTTAGGGGAAAAATTTGTTGCTTTTACATATGATTAGTGACTTAAAATTATAAATTAAAAACGAGAGAGAGGAGCGAATGATGGAACAGTTGTTTCATTGATTAAAGCTTAGGGTATTTATACCCTCATTACAAGGAGGTTACAAAGGAGGCGGTTTCCAAAACATGGCCACCAACATAGCATGGATTTACATTTAATTAACCTAATTAATTAATTCCTAACAAAAATGTCGATACGCAATAGTTCCACACAGTTATAATAAAATAGGCTAAAAGGAAGCGTTGGTGGCCTACCGACGACGGCCTGCTCCATGATCAGCAGCACCCTTGCGCCCATTCATTCCGAGTGTCCAGACCCGCGACCACGATACACGTCTCCGCTTGCACAACTGCTCGCGTTGGGAGGCTTTTGGGGCTGCTAGGCCTCATCCAGTAGAGCTTGACACACCCGCGAAACCGCTCCATCTTCATGTCTTCCCACTTGAAGCGAGTTACACCCATGACCTGCCACCACAAGATTTCACGTTGGTATACCTCTACTTTGCCGGGTACGTCATCTCCTCCGACAGCGTGCTCGAGCCTGGCCACATAAACATCAGGATCGACAATGACACGGCCGCCGCCGACCATGACGAAGCGGCACATAAACCCGCTCATCATTGAATCGCACAAGGCTTCTGCCCATTCTTGGCGGGGCATCAGGCTTTCGAAGGGCACCGGTGACGACGGCTCTTCGGGTGGGTCGTCGGTCATGCCGACAAGCAACTCTGGATCTTTTGTCGGTGGATGGCAAGCAGCTCTTCATACTTCCTCTGCACTAAGACAATTATGCGCCCAAGTGATAGCCTGCAAGTGCACATGGTTTAGTTGTAGCCTTTTCGAAGTAAGAGTATCGATCCCATAGGGAGCACAGGAATCAGGCTTTTTCCCCTTGTAGAGAATTATGTAACTTTGTGCATGCAGATAATTGTAGACTTGAAGCAGAGTGAGAGCGGATTTAAATAAGATTTGAGTAAAATGGTGACTTGTAATTGAATAACATGAAAGTAAATAAAAGACAAGAATGGTAAATGATGGTGAAACAACAGAATTAAAATGGTGTTCTCAAGGAGTCTGGAATCCCCATTGGTATGTTTCTAGTACTATTATGTGTAAGCATAGCATGGAGCGGATACTTGAGACACTGTTGACGATTATGCTGGGCGGAGCTGGGTACAAAACACTTTCTACTCATGGCAGACTTCGTGCCACGCACGCCACCATCATAGTCTCCCCTTGTGGATTACAACTCATGATAATTAAGGGTTTCCCCATGGACGCGGCCTCACTAAGGGTTCTCCATGATCCCCGGTCACTTGTAAAGGTTAGGAGCAGTAGGCTTTTACTTTAACCTCAAATTACCTCCACATTCCAAACCTATGCAAAGACAGTGATATACTTAGTGGCCAACAAAGGCACAAATGTTGAGTGGGGCCCCTTCAGAACATTCACGAAGTAATTAAACTAAGTATTCAACAAAGGATCTCACATCCATAATAAACGTTTCAGATCCTACACATACCAAGGTTCATCCATATCCCTAAGAACTAGGGGTCTACTCACATATGGGAACAACAATCATCATGGTAATGGTAATGGAATACATGGACGGATGATTCAACCGGTACACCGAAGGATCCACTAGGGTTCTTGATGTTGCAGATGATAAGGATGCAGATGATGATGATGATGATGGTGATGATGATGATGTCGTTCCCCTCGCGGTGAGAGGAATCCCCTTCTTCTCCCGGTCGATCCTCCCTCTGCATGGGCTTCGGAGACTAGGGTTCTGCCTTCTGGATGTGTTTCTCGAGTCTCTGTTCGTCTGATTCACAATCCGCTTCGACGGGGTGAAAATAGCTGATCCCCCGGAGGCGGCGGCGCGCCAAACGACCGCTCATGCGAGCACGTGCGGTCGTATGGAACGCCGCCGTTCGCTCTGGAAGCGCGACGATGAATGTTTCTTTGGCCTTCTTGCTTCATTTTTTATGGAAAGTGTTTATCACCTTTAATACGTGATTCCACTGGCATTTTTAGGGATTTTCTCCATTAAATGAACATTGCTTCAAAAGACGTTACCTGAAGGATTATCAACAAAAATAAGTGCGCTAACGCGGTAAAATTCCACAAAGCCCACCTTGTAGGCACAAAATATATAGGAAAAAATCACGCAAATTGGACTCATCACCAAGGAACAGCACGGCGATATCGGTGCCGATGGGCCACGGTGTCTGCACTGGCTCCTTCTCATCATCGAAGATGTAATCCAAGAAGGGGCCGACGTCGACCACCGAGCTTTGGTTGCCTTGCAAGGGGCCGATGTCGACCTCCGAGCTTTGGTTGCCTGGCAAGGGGCCGTCGTCGACCTCCGAGCTATGGTTGCCTAGAAAGGGACCGGCATCAACCTCTGAGCTTTGGTTGTCTGGCATGCTTGGAATAATTAATGTAAGATAGGTATGGACTAAATCTGCGCACAGTGTCGCTACGGTGCGTTGCCGCATGGGTCATATAGAGCTAGCACTCGATGGTGGCGGGAAACCGACGGAGGAAGAGGCGGGAAGCATTGGCGTGGATTGCGGGACACTCGTATAACGCCATTAATTTCTGCACTAGGGTGTCTGTGTTCATAGGTACGAGCTGGTGCACATCATTAATGATTGTACTGAGGCCGGTTTCGGGGTTTCTCCTAGTTTATTGTGCATGTAAATTGTTTATGGGAAGCACTAGGGATCAGACTACTGATCCCAGTAATCCATCAGAGTACTTCGTTGCCGTACGATCCAAAGCTAGCCGAGCGTCCGATTCCATGGTATTGGAGACGTGCGCCATGGAAGTTGTTTAACTACGTGACGTGATATGAGGAAACTACTAACTGCCCGACATCACGTGATTTGAGGAAACTAACCCATACTTGTAGGAAGCAAAATAAATCTTAGAATGGTAATTCTAGTTTTTTTAATAACTAATATACTCCGTATATTAGCAGAATAAGCTTTCGACCATCAAGTGGTTTCCTTACGAAGAAAGATTTTCCATGCATGTGAGTATGTAATATTACCAAAATTTGCTTCCAACGCAATTATAGGCTACGATTTTGTTGCCAAAACAATTGTTCTGAACCACTGAAAAAATAAATTTGCTTTTACCGCAACGATATACAATTCCAATGCACCAAACTAATGTTTCCGTCGAGTGAGAAATTTGCTTCCTTGCCGATTGAATGCTTCCGTTCTCATTCCAAAAAAAGAATGCTTCCATTGTTGACTAAAAATTAACATGCTTCATTAGGTCATATAACATGTTTTCAATGACATAAACATTTGCTTCATTGTGGTAGCCAATATCATAGTGCACACCATATTTTCTTAAGAAAATGATCCATCAGAGTAGTCTTAAGAACTACATCATCGATTTTATCATGGATTTTATCGAAGTAGTCTGAAAAATAGAGTTGCATCAATATCATAGTGCACACCATATTCTCAATCACATGTTTCCGCCATAACACATATTTGCTTCACTCTGCTATCCATATGTTTCCTTGCACATATTTACTTATACTAAACGAGCTAGCAGCACTAAACGTTGCCCACTGAGGGTGCGGCCCGAACTTTAAGAGGAGCGGGGTGTGGGGGAGCGTGATCATCCATTGAAGCATGGAAGCAAGTTGTATGAAGCAAAATATACTTTAATGGAAGCACATTCTTTCCAGAGAAATTGCTTCCATGAGAGTGCTTCATGAAGCACATATTGTCTCATATATAGATGCATGTTCTACTAACAGTAGAAGCATAAAAAATTAAGTTGTCCAACAATTTGTGTGGTCCTAGGACTTGAACAATTCATCTTTAAATTTGCATCTACAGGATAGAAAATTTTCTTCTATGTCAACCGAAGATTGTTTCAATCTGGTGAGATGTGTCCAATGTGACAATTTATTTGTTTGTAGCATGTGAAATTTTTTTCTTAGAATGATTTGAATCTTTATCCAATGTAAGCGTAAATTGGAGCTTGGATTCCTAAGAATTTGGTATCTTCTTCCAAATAAATAGGAATATGTTTTCAAAGAATTGAAAATTTGCATCCAAAGAAATGAGTACTGGTTTCCATGGAATATGGAATCTGAATCAAAGAAATCAGAATTTGCTTCGTTACAACTAAAATAATTTCATATGACCAGGTTTTGCATCGTCTAAGCACAATGTAGAAGTCTTGCTCCGAGAGATTTATATTTTGCTTCCAAATCATTGCGTTGTTGTTGTTTCCAGAGACTATAGAATTGCTTTATATGGATATAGATTCGTTTTCACTGCGGTGGACATTTGCTTCTATGAAGATCTCGAACACAGCATCTACCGGCGTGTGTAAGAATTGCAAGAAAAGGTGCAATGACATTGTCCCTTGCACCATCGCCATATGGACAGACGCGTTGCTTCTTACACACTTCTTATGTGCTCCCTGAAATTCGAGTACATAATCATCTGACAGAGTTAGCGAAATTTGATGAACAAATCAAAGAGAAATGAAGAACTCTATAGAGTATGGTGCTTCAAACAACGGAAATATTTCTGTGGAAAAAAGAACAACACATACTGAATTAATGCTACATGCAATCTGCCAATCTAACGCAGCATAGATACCTCATATGCATGGGCTTCACCCTTGTCACCTACCTGGCTTGGCTACCTCGCAACCTGTGGGGCTGTCATATGTGTGCAGCTACTCCACGGAGAATGCCATGTGATGCATGAGATATAAAATCGTTTGTTGATCTCCCCTGCCGCATGCTGATGGCCTATCCCTGCTGGCGATGTGTGTTGAGTATATGTGTTATGTGCATATTGTGTATTGGGCCCGCCTCCTAGTTCCTTGTATAGTTGAGGTCCGTGGCCCACCTTTGTACATCATATATACGTGCCTATGCACGAAGAGCAATATATCGTGCAATCATAATCTCATACATGGTATCTATCGCAGCACGGTCCTGAACCCTAGCCGCCGCCGCCGCCGCCGCGCCTCCAAGCGCCGCCGCCGCCGCCGCTTCAACCCGCTGCCGCCACCAGCCGCCGCCGCCGCCGCCGCCACCATTCCCCCGGTCGCCGCCGCCGCCGCTCGTCGCTGCCGCCTCCCACCACCTCCGCGCCGTCCGCCGCAGCCGCGGCTTCTTCAGCCGCCGCCGCCGCCGATCGCCCCGCTTCCGCCCACTCTCCTTCTACAGCCGCCGCCGCTCCTGCCCGCGCGTCCTCCCGATCCCGCGCCGCTCGCAGCCGTATTCTCCCGATCCTTTTCCCTTTTTTTTTCTTTCTTTTTTCTCCCACTCGCCAACTCGCCCGCTACGCTCGTGCGTCCTCCGCGCCGCTAGCCGCCAGCCCGCATCGCTCGCTCCTCGCGTCCTCCCAGGTCAACCCGAGCCAGCGATCTCTGTCGCGGGATGCGATGTGCGCTTGTCTGCTCAAGCGCTCTAGCTGGACCTTCGACCCACAAGCCTAGTTACATGCATGTTACGTGCTAGCTGCGTTGCATCCCGTGCAATTGAAGGCTGCTCGTGTGTGATCGCTCCAGCCTCCCCGTTCTGAGTCAGCAGCCGCCCGCGCCTCGCTGTTGCTAGCTGCTGCTGCTGTTACACGAGCCGCCGCTCTTGCTTCCGCCGCCGCCGCCGCCGCCGCGCGTCTCCTCAGCGCCGCCGCCGCCGCCGCCGCCGCCACCCCGCCGCCGCCGCTCGCGCGCCCTCCGCGCCGGCCGCCGCTCTTGCGATGGCGTCCACCGGCCCGTCCGCCGCCGCCTCTGTCGTCCCGCCACCGGCGCCCTCTGGCGCGGCTCCGCTGCCGGCGCCCTACGGCGCGGCCCCGCCGCCGTACGGGACGGTCGCCACCTATGGAGCGTCCGGCGTCGCCCCGCCAGCCCACCCCGACTTGCCGCACGGCTCGGCTCCGCTGCCCCCACTGGCGTACGTCGCCGCCCCACCGCCGGCGCTCTCCGGCCAGTCCGTCGTCGCCCCGCCGCCGGCGCCGACTATGCCCGTCGACCCCTTGCTGTCGCGCGGGGCGTTCGACGCGCCCGTTCCCGCGTACGGGGCTCCGCCCGCGTACGGGGCTCCCGGGTACTGGTGGGGGTCGTCAGCGGGCCAGCACTCGTCCGCTGGAGAGTACCCACCGCCGCTGCCGAGCGGTGGCTACGGCCTCCCCATGGCGTCTCCGTTCCCCTCGCCGGCCCTGCCGCCGGCGCCCTGGGACCCGGTGCTCCTTCCCGCGCTGCATGCCGCTCCTACGCCGAACAACTACACCGGAGGTGATGATTGGTACATGGACACCGGGGCTACGGCTCACATGTTTGCTCATCCTGGTAATCTTGCCTCTTTCACTCCCGTCACCACCGACCGCCGCATCATTGTCGGCGACGGTTCTACACTCCCTATCACACATGTTGGGCACACTTCTTTTCCCTCTAATTCCATGCCTATTACTTTGTCTAACATACTTGTGTCACCTCATCTTATTAAGAACCTTGTTTCCGTTCGTCGTTTAACTCGTGAAAATCCTGTTACTGTTGAATTTGACGAGCTTGGGTTTTGTGTCAAGGACGCTCGAACCAGGATGGTACTTCACCGATGTGACAGCCTCGACGAGCTCTATCCGGTGCATTCGCCGTCCACCTCCACCACCGCACCGGTTGCTCTCTCCGCCGGCGTCGATCTCTGGCACGCTCGTTTGGGTCATCCCAACCCCGTCACACTTCGTCATATTCTTAGGAGTTTCAGTTTCAGTTGCCATAAGATAGAGGATCACACCTGTCATGCCTGTCGTGTCGGCAAACATGTTCGCCTCCCGTTTAATAACTCCACCACCATAGCTTCTTTTCCTTTTCAGTTGATTCATAGCGATGTGTGGACCTCTCCGGTTCCTAGTAATTCGGGCTATTTATATTATCTGGTTATCCTTGATGATTATTCTCATTATGTGTGGACTTTTCCTTTGCACAGAAAGTCGGATGCACTCTCCACTTTGACGGCTTTTTACTCCTATGTCAGCACGCAGTTTGGGCGTCCCATCCTTGCTCTTCAGACTGACAATGGAAAAGAGTTCGACAACCTTGCTTTCCGCACTTTTCTGTCGCACCACGGCACAGTTTTTCGCCTCACATGCCCGTATACTTCCCAGCAGAACGGTCGAGCCGAACGCGTCCTTCGCACTCTGAACGACTGCGTTCGCACGCTCCTGTTCCATGCTAACGTGCCGCCTCGTTTCTGGCCGGACGCACTCGCTACTGCTTCTCTTCTTCTTAACATTCGCCCTTGCCGCCCACGGTGGAACTATGCACCTCACCATCTTCTCTTCGGTACGCCCCCATCTTATGATGGCTTGCGTATTTTCGGGTGCCTTTGCTATCCTAGCACTGCCGACTCCGCTCCTCACAAACTCGCACCTCGTTCTGTCGCTTGCATCTTCATCGGCTACCCCTCCAACTCCAAGGGATATCGGTGCTACGATCCCGTCTCCCACCGTGTGTTCACTTCCCGGCACGTTTACTTTGATGAGCATGTGTTTCCGTTTCACCAGGTACCCCCGGCTGTTCCTCCCGCCACCGGTGACGCGGGCTCCTCGACGCCTCTCCCAGGGCGCTCGCGCGCCTCTCTTGGCCCGCCCCCTGGCTTTGAGGCGCGCCCCCCGCATGCGGCGCCCCCTCCAGCCGTGGCGCCGGCGCCCCCGACGTTGGCGCCCGCGGTTCCCCCGGCGCCCCCGGCGCCCGCGGCTCCCTCGGCGCCCCCGGCGCCCCCGGCGCCCGCGGCCCCCTCGGCGCCCCCGGCGCCCGTGGCCCCCCCGGCGCCTGTGGCCGGTCCGGTCACCCGCGCCCGTACGGGCGTTTTTCGCCCGAGCTCGCGCTACGCCTCGGATGACTACGTCCATGCGGCATCCACCTCTGAGCCGTCGCCGTTGCCGTCCTCCGTTCGCGCCGCTCTTCGTGACCCGCTCTGGATGGCTGCGATGCAAGAGGAGTTTGACGCCCTGTTGCGCAACCGGACGTGGCAGCTTGTTCCCCGTCCCCGGCACGCCAACGTGATTACCGGGAAGTGGGTCTTTAAACACAAGCTCCGTCCTGATGGTACCCTTGATCGCTACAAAGCGCGCTGGGTCGTTCGTGGCTTCCGACAGCGTGCTGGCATCGACTTCACCGACACCTTCGCTCCGGTCGTCAAGCCCGGCACGATACGCACGGTTCTCCACCTTGCGGTCTCCCGTGCTTGGCCGGTGCACCAGATGGACGTCTCCAACGCCTTCCTCCATGGTCACCTCGAGGAGCAGGTCTTCTGCCAGCAGCCCACCGGGTTTGTTGACCCGGCGCTTCCCGACCACGTGTGCCTGCTTTCGCGGTCCTTGTACGGACTCAAGCAGGCTCCGCGCGCTTGGTACCAGCGCATCGCGGCGTTTCTCCACCAGCTTGGGTTCCGCTCTACCCGCTCGGACGCCTCGCTCTTCGTCTATCATCAGGGCTCTGACACGGCTTACTTGCTGCTCTATGTCGACGACATCATCCTGACGGCATGTACGGCTGGTCTCCTCAGTCAGCTCACGGCTCGTCTTCGCGCTGAGTTCGCCATCAAGGACTTGGGTCCTTTGCACTACTTCCTCGGTGTCGAGGTGGTGCGCCGTCCGGATGGCTTTTTCCTTCATCAGCGGAAGTACGCTCACGAGCTCCTGGAGCGCGCCGGCATGCTTAACTGCAAGCCCGCCGCTACGCCTGTTGATACGAAGGCCAAGCTTTCTGCCACGGATGGTTCTCCTGCTTCGGATGCTGCTTTCTATCGGTCTATCGTTGGTGCTCTCCAGTACCTCACTCTGACTCGACCGGAGATCCAGTATGCCGTGCAGCAGGTGTGTCTTCATATGCATGCTCCTCGAGACGTTCACTGGGCTGCCGTCAAGCGGATTCTCCGCTATATCTGTGGCACTATGGATCTTGGCGTCACGCTTCACGCCTCCGCCGACACCGCCCTCACCGCCTATTCCGATGCAGACTGGGCGGGCTGCCCTGACACTCGTCGCTCCACTTCGGGCTATTGTGTCTACCTTGGACCCTCACTTATCTCGTGGTCGTCCAAGCGGCAGCCGACGGTCTCTCGTTCTAGTGCTGAGGCTGAGTATCGTGCGGTGGCCAACGCCGTCGCCGAGTGTTCGTGGCTTCGCCAGCTGCTTCAGGAGCTCTCTTGTCCTGTTGACCATGCCACGGTGGTCTACTGCGACAACGTCTCGGCGGTCTACCTCTCCGCTAACCCGGTGCATCATCGACGGACCAAGCATATTGAGTTGGATATTCATTTTGTTCGGGAACAGGTGGCCCTTGGCCATATTCGTGTTTTACACGTCCCTACTTCCCAACAATTTGCCGATATCATGACCAAGGGCTTGCCTACGGCGTCATTTGAGGAGTTTCGGTCCAGTCTTTGCGTCAGCCGCGGTGCCGCTTCGACTGCGGGGGGGTGTTGAGTATATGTGTTATGTGCATATTGTGTATTGGGCACGCCTCCTAGTTCCTTGTATAGTTGAGGTCCGTGGCCCACCTTTGTACATCATATATACGTGCCTATGCACGAAGAGCAATATATCGTGCAATCATAATCTCATACAATGTGCACTGCCGTCGGACGGGACGACACACTAGCGCGGCCTTGTGGATTTCGGGGCCGTAGTGGGGAAGAGCACGCGGCAAGCATGCGAGATGGGCACAAGGTCATGTGGGTCGGGGCAGGCGAGCTTGACGGGGGATAAATAGAAACTGGCGAGGAGTTATAGGGCTGTGGCGTTAAAATAGGTCTGGTTGGAAAACTGGCAATGGGTTTCAGATATGCATCTTAGCCGTGTATCTACGGTCCACGAGTGGTCTGGCGAATTCTTCCTATTAGATGTATGATAGGAAGCATTTCCCATTGTTTATTGAGGTGTGCAAATGTTATGTGTAGTCATTTATCTAATTGCATGTTTGATTTCGTTATGCATCTTGTATTTATAAGCTTATATCTTGTTGTTCTGTAGACGGAGCATAAATGTTGTGCAGATAGAGAAAATCACATCGCGAACGATTAAACTAACAAACACGACGGTGATGATTTGAACAATCACAGATAATTGTTCACCAGCAAGCGTTTGCCCACACCACACACAGCTTATTAGCAGAAATCGCGTGTATTATTATCGGTCTTCCCAGACAATTCAGATAACTAACTTGTTTGCCGGGTATCACACATATCTTGTTACATCGAATCGTTTTTGTTATTTTGGCTCATCGCACATAGTTCATTCGAGTGACATGCATGCCATCTATCACACACATTTTGATCTGTGTAACCATTTGGGTTATTTTGGCAACTCGCAAACAGTTGATCCAGGCGACGTGTTTGTCGTCTATCGCATGCATCTTGATCTGGGTAATCGTTTGTGTTATTTTATATCATCGCAAAAAGTTCATCCGAATGACCTGTATGCCGTCTATCGCACACATAATGCTCTGGATAATTATTTGTGTTATTTTGAATCAACGCAAATAGTTTATCCGAGTAAGCAATATGTCGTACATCGCACACATCTGTATTTGGTTAACCATTTGTGTTATTTTGGCTAATCGCAAACATTTCATGAGGACCAACTGTATGCCACATATTGCACAGGCAAGTCTTATCTAAACTGTGTTTGATGGATCAGCCATCACACACGGTTTGTTTTATTGATGACGGATCTAGAACTATACCGTTTGCGATTCATGCATCGCACATAGTTTGGTCGAAGGGTCTTCGATACATGTGTCGTCTTAGTACCTTCCTGAAGTAGTGAATAGCGGAACCGTGGACATCCATATTGATCCCTATGAATACATGAATTATATTCGAGTGAACCTTTGGTTATCATGTGTTATTTCCTTTTCTTCGCGATACTTTACAAAACCCGAGACGCATCGGTATCCTCTTGAGTCATGCACATGCTCACTATACCGTTGTCCTCGTTGCCGGTTTTGTTCTTTTTTCTCGTTGATGTGTTTCGGCATCCCCATGACCTAGTCACATGTGTCTGTACAGACGTTGATGGATGCCGTCACACCGAGAGGGCTCTAAGAATATCTCTCCATCAGCGGAGAAGTAAATCCCACTCTCGAGCCATCTAGTCCCTTGTCAAACTTTCCAATGAACCTGTAATTTGTCGTTATGATCACCTAGTTACGAATGACGCTTGAGCAACCCCAAAGCTCATCATAGGGTAAGAAGTGACTACGGTACTCTCATGGTCTAATGAACATAAAACACATGTTAACACTTTGTGTTATAACAATTGAATTCACACAATATTGTCTCAAAGTATAACAAACAAGTCTGGGTCGATTCAATATGATCGTTCTTCTAACGTCATACTCTCAATGTTGTTTTAGGATCATCGTTACACTTAACGATATCCTAAGATCCGGAAAACATGATCATCAACAACACTTAAGCTAGTCTTAGAGGCGAGACTATGAATCTTATTTTACTGTTTATCATTCCACACGTGCATATGAGTTTTCCACCTAATCGCATATTCCAGGATCATAATAGTTGTAGCATAGAATAAAAACTCTTAATTATGAATATGGAAATATTAGAATACAATATTATTGCTTCTAGGGCCTATTTCCAACAGTCTCTCACTTGCACTAGAGTCAATAATCTAGTTAGCACATTTTACTTTCACACCAATGGCAATCCGGTGTGAGTACATGCTTTGCTTGTGGTACAAACTTCGTCCTATAGAATCTGACAACTTCAAATCCGTGTGTATCATTTGCATTTCAATGCATCGACCATGCTTTCACAAAAATTCATAATTTTGTGAAACTGGCCTTATATATATTGAATCACTTGTAGAACCTTTTATTCCTTAGACTTAGCTATGAAACCACTATTAAGAACAGTGTTCCATTGGCACAATTATCCAGAAACCATACCAAGTTCATAAATGAAATTTTGATTCATTATCCTCCATTGTTGATTCTAAAGCGACAATATAGTCAGCCTTTTGTTATAGAATTCACCACGGTAACTTTCTTGAACAAATTCCAACTTACTGTGCCACCATAAATCATTTAACTAAAATCGAAATTGCGATGAAGATTTTGTCAATGTACTACTTACATCGAGCATGTATTAATGTAATCCCTTACACAATCTCTTCATTTTCTCCGTATGCGAGAAACATGTCGTCAGTACTTAATGACATTTTTACTGTTGTCCTATGATCAACAATTTGACCATTCTGGTAACTATACTCACAACTTACTTGGAGTACTAGACATATCTGGTCATTACATACCATGGAATATAATTAACACAAATGTGATTGAAATCATGTATTTCACTCATCAGTATTTCAGGATATCGATTCTTGCTTAAAACTCCTTCCATGTGACTTCGACAAGAAACTTTTCTTGGTGTTTTCATACTAAACTGCTTTAGTATTTTGTCAATATGTATTTTGGCTAAGACCGATTTAGACACTACTATCTCCGTAGATTATTATGCCTAATAACATGACTGTATTGCTTAAGTACTTTACAGAAAAACTAGTTTCAATAAAGTCTTAGTTCGTGTCAAGAAATTTATATAATTTCTAATCAACAATGTGTCATGCACACATAGTGTTTAGAAATATTATCATGCTTCCACTTACTTTCTTGAAAATACAAGCATCTTTGCTTCCCTCGGTAAACTTATTTGACAATTTCATCAGAACAAAGATTCCAACTCCATTATGCTTGCTTCAGTCCATTATAGGAACTCGTGAAGTTTGCACACTTACAAGCATCCTATGGATTGACAAAATTACCTTGGACCGCATCAAATATACAACCTTGGTTCTATTTCCATCTCATGGCAATAATTTTGACATACATCTATTAAATCTCATAATTGAAATATGTAGTAATTGCTAGTTTAACCTGAACTGACTTTTAAGTATTGCTATGATGAGATAATCTCATTATTGTTAATTCCTTGATCTTGTCATAAACTATTTGCAACAAGTCAAGATTTATAAAACTCTTTTATCTTTGTCAATTTATAGATCCATTACTATACATTAGACTCTAAGTCTTCCGGAGGGTTCATCAAGTTCTAAACTTGATTCAGATATATGAATGCTATCTCGGATTACTTTGGCATATAGCCATTTCCGGAGTCGGGGCCCATCAACATTTCTCTGTGTATCATAGGTTCATTATTTATTTCAACAATATTTCGGCTGCACATCACGAAGCTTTGCACGAATTTTCCTCAACCTATATAGTTCAGCCGCAAGTTCGACCTAAGTCTCTATATCTCATGTGGAGGCTATTGTATCAGTCGTTGTAGGAAATTCAAGAACCACTTCTAGTGTTTCTTTTCTTTGACCTAATTATGAAGATTTTGTAATCTCGTCAAGTTGCATTGTCCTCCCACTCACTCTTTTGCAGAAAACATTTTCTTCAAAAAAATTACACTCTGTCGCAAAACAATTTGGCCTCGGCGTAGTTGTAGAGGAATACCTAACCATTTCGGATAACCAACAAAATAGCACTTATCATTTCATATCTTATATGGTGTCATTTCAACAGTTCTGATGGCGCGCTTTTTCAATGTAAAATCCACGGCCTCTAAAGCATCGCATTGAAAGTATATTGACAATTGATTTAATGTCATCTTTGATCTTACCATGTCAAACATAGATTGATTACATCTACTCAAATCACTCTATTCTTAGTAGTGTTCTAGGAGATGCAAGCTATAAAATTCTTTTTAGCTCATCACACATTCGCTAAACTTGCAACTCAATTTTTTGTTTCTATAATTGTAGAAACATAACTCTATTGTTACAATAATTCCTACTTCATTCTGAAACTTTACATTCTAGATTGCTCTGGATATGGGGTTTGCTCTTTCTATTCTTCCACGACCACTTCCTTCACTCTTTGCTTATATGTTGCTAGCTCCGACTTGACCTCTTCCCCACCAGGCTGGCTCCAACTTGCGGTAACGCCTTGTGGCCTTGGGTCACGCCTTCCAGGAGTGGGCCACTTCATAACAAGATGAGATACAAGCAACAAGATGTGGGAAACAAAGGAATGCCGGTTCCAATCTAGCGCTCATGCGTACTATTCACACCCGGAATTGTTAACTTTGGGGGGGGGGGGGGGGGGATAGGGGGGGGTTCCAGTTGAACATTGAAATGACATAATTATAAATTTGACAAAAAAACAAAATTTTGGGAAATTTTCAAAAATGGGAAAAAATCACAAATTCAAACAAAGTTTACCAAATTTAGAAAAAACACAAAAAATCATAAAAGTTCACAAAAATTCAAAAATAGTTTTGAGAAAAGTTAATTAAATTTGGAAAAAGTTCACAGTTTTTTGGGGAATTTTTTTGCAAAATTGAAAATAAGTTTACAAAAAAATGAAAAAAATCATGAATTTGGAAGAAGTTTTTTTAAAAAAGTTCACAAAATTAAAAAAACGAATATGGAAATAGTTCACGTATTTAGAAAAACAAGACGGAAAAACCAACTGGGAAGCGGAAATAAGAATCATAAGGGGGTTCAAGCAACTTCATTTGCTACATTTAACATTCTAAGCACAAACCCTGAGGAATCCTAGACACAATTAGGGAAGTCTCTTAGCTTTACAAGCAAACAGAATGTCAGTCCAAGTAAGAATACCATATGTAATGTACACCACGCCTCCCAAACCGAATCCATCCTTGTCTACTAAACTGACAGCGCCTGAGATAGCTTGTGAAGAACAACCACCACAACACAGTTTTGCTGTACAAAATTGTCATATAAATCAGCAAGCTATCGCCTCAGAGCCGCTGTCCCTGGCACAAACTGCCAATAGACATGCTTGCATTTCTTTTCTTTTCTTTGGGGCTCCGGCATTCTGCTATCCAATGCCAAATGTCAACACAGCCAACTCCAGGGAACTACAACAAAATTTATCTAACCTGGCTCTAAATTGCTAGTTTGTTATCTCATGAAGCAGTTGAGCCAGCCGAAAGCGGTCCGTCTCTCAGCTGCTGTAGACAAAGTTGGAGTTGCTTTTGTATCATCTCAGCAACCATTCGCAGCCTTCCTTGGCCGGGTTCTGCAACAGCAGGGGTCCCATTCACAGTCTCCACTGCCCTCGCCACCTTCTGCTTACATCTCTCCCAATCTTCAGACTGCAGCCAGCAAGCTCTCCCACCATGGCTCCCATTTATTGCAAGGAACGATATATGGCTGTTGTCTCCAAAAGAATACCTCAGTCTCACGGATACACAATACGGAAGCCAGGCAGCTCCACCAGCTACGTTCATGTGAGGAATGAGTGCATGATCAAGTACAAACGTGAGAGCAAACTCTACTGAACTGTGGGCTCTATCATGATGAATATTGCTCTTGGCTAAAGAGCTTTCTGCTCTATCATCTGAAGCTGATCCTGAGTGATTTTCCAAACAAAGCTCAATGCGAGCCCTCTGAGCAGTTGCAATGTCACCATGAGCCTGGGAAAACCCTTTCTTCCAAGTAATCAGCTTCAAAAATTCTCTCAGCACCGATATAGGTAATGTAAGCAAAGTGATAAAAGAAGCAACTCTTGAAGCATCATATGGTTCAGAGGCAACACGCCTGCTGAAATAATCGCATATCTCGTTGATCTCGGCTGATGTCAGCTCCTCCTGAGCATTGCTCTGAGCTTGCTGTTGCTGTTGCTGGTGGTGAAATCTCTTAACACTCAGAACTTGTAGAAGCAGTTGAACCCGATGGACGCTAACTGCAAATACATAACCTCTACAAGAAGACGGAAAATAATGTATCAGAAATATAAATTGTCGAACTTCAAACTGAAAAGCAACCAAAGAAAGAAGCATTTTCAGTAAATGATCAGTTTCCTTTGTAATTCTAGCCTATTCTCAAAGAACTATGGGTTGAGCACAAAATAAATAAAACATCAGTAAAATATCTATATTTAGTAAATATATAAAGTATTTGGACGTAAACAAAAATAACATATCAGCAATTTAATGCATAAAATTAAGAAGGATGATGCATGTAATGTAATGTAATGTAATACTCCCTCCATTTCTTTTTAGTCTGCATATAAATTTTGTCTGAAGTCAAAGTATCTCTAGTTTGACCAAACTTATAGAAAAAGGTATCAATATCATTAGATTCTCTATGGAATGTAGTTTCATATTATATATATTTTGTATTGTGAATGTTGATATTTTTTTAATACAAATTTGGTCAAACTTTGTAATGTTTGACTTGACAGAAATCTTATACGCGGAGTAAAAAGAAACGGAGGGAGTATTTTAAGATCCTGCATAAACAGGATATAGATAGGAAAGTGCACTATTATCCAACGATAATAAGAGAAAACTCAATATGTTAGATTGCACATAGAAATTTTGCATTACTAATATCATATGGAAGAGCGAGCAACAATGATTTACGAAATGAGAATCTGATAATAGACTTCAGTTTCTCAACAAAACAATACATTATTATTATTTTGTTTATTTTATTTTATTTTCATCATCATCATAGTATAAACTTACCCCACATAGAACCGCAATGCAGGCTGCTCTTGATCCAAATTCAAAAGAGCCCCTTCGTTGTCCTTCAAAATTGACCCCAATATCTCTTTCAGAAGTTCAGGCAACTGTGCAAACAACCATAGAACTCCAAGGTACTTAAGAATCCCTCTTAACACCTTCTTGAGAGCTGCCAACGGAACCCAACCACCACCGTAGCCACCATCATCCCCAAGCCCAATGAAGGCTGTGTTTAGTTCTCCTTTCATATGAACAGGAAGGCCAGTTCCAGGTGTTAGTCGCACAGAGGCTCCACCAATCCCTGAAGCAAGACCTGAAGAAGACAACATGGCATTTCCTGCTCGACTCAAACTAGCTGCTACATGGTTGGCAACACTAGAAGTTGGCCTGGACATAGCAACACCAGGGGTGGCATTTAAACGGTTTGCAATAGGAGCAGATTGTGGAGCTCCAACACTAGTATTTAAGTGTGGACCAGGCTGTGTAGCATTCATGAAAGCAGGTTCAAGAGCATTTAGACCTTGAGCAACATGCTCCATTATGAAAGGTCTAAATTGTGGACATGGCAATGACCCGCCAACTGAAGGCCCACCCTTAGGAGGGGTTGCGGGCTGTAGCCAAACCTGATCCCCAGCAAAGCAACGCATGTCAACAGAAAACTTCTTGCGATATATAATGCGTATCCAGTATGGCCCCCGAAGAACGACGGAAACATCAAAAGGCAGCAGTGAACTAGGAACAAGTCCAGGTCCACCCCGTCCAGCAGCGGAGAGCATGGCAGCAGTATGAAGAGTATGACCACCCAAATGGGCTGTAGCATTTGATGGGGCAGATGCATGATGCATAGTTGTTGCAGATGAACCATTTGCTAGTGGCCCCTGGGAGGGGACATTATTAGTTTGCTTTGGCATTGAGCTGTACCCAGTCGAAACTGTTACAGGCATCCGTGCAGGACGAATTGCACCCCCAAGAGCAAGTAAAGGTCCTGCTGTTAGCCGAATACAATCCAAGAAGGATGCAACCTCACCACCATTCACGAAATCCTCCAAAAACTGCATTTAATAAACATGATAACAAGATCAATTAAAGAAACAGAATGGCCGATGCCTAGGGGTCAACTGGAACAGCTCATTTGACAGTACAGAAAGAACATGTCGAACAAACAAATTTAAGTGCTGCTATCCTTGAAACTTTCGTAATAAGTTACACGTGTACACAATTGTCAAAAGACAAAGAAAGATGAAATGTAGAAGAAATTATTTTCAACAGGAAATTGAACTGAAAAGGAGAATGCACACAATTCATCATATAGAACTGAGTTGCCAACCTGTGAAATACGAATGAAATTTAGTCCGCACAGTAAAATTTCACGTTGTTGTGTTTTGATTCATTAGGACCTAAGAGGCTAAACGAGGCACTAGAAGAAACATGTAGAAATGTATGCACTAGGAAGTAGGAACTTGGTTTTGTTTTCAAGACGGCCGCCGGAAATTATTTGCCATTTTTTCTTGATACATACGTTGTTGTTGTTATTATTATTATTATTATTATTTTATAACCATATGATTTACAAAAATATTAGTATGAACTTTATAACATGTTTAAAGATTTATACATCATTTACTAGTATTCATCTCATGTATGCTGTTTCCAAACATAGAGTACGGATGAGTTAAAAGCACTAGTTATAAACTTTGACATGTTGAAAGATTCACATCATTTGCTTGTACTCATCTCAGGTATGCTCTTTCGAAACATAGAGTAAGCATGAACGGAAACATAGAGTACGGATGAGTTAAAAGCACTAGTTATAAACTTTGACATGTTGAAAGATTCACATCATTTGCTTGTACTCATCTCAGGTATGCTCTTTCGAAACATAGAGTAAGCATGAACGGACCTTTGTGTGTGGCCAAAGCTGGTCAGGAGAAACATGCATCGTGCAACCTTCCTTAGCAGTTTCCCATTCGACAACAAAGTGAACCATTGGCATATGGCCATAACTGAACCAAAAGCTCATTAGGCCAACAGCTTCAATTCTGAATGGCTTTCCCATCTGTTCAGATAGCCTGTCAGCATCACTATGGCCTTTATTAACAGACTGCGATTTCATCCCCACAGATATATGGTTGTCATCTAGCTTATCATCAAGTTTTACACCGATCAATCTCCTCATTCCACGAGCAAATACACGTGCATTGGCAAGCCGTTGTAAATCTGACACAAGCCTCTTAACACTATCTGCCTCAACAGTGCTATAAGTTAAAACAACACCATCCGCGTCAAAAGAGATATGGGAATCCATCTCGGATGTGTTAGCTATGCGTACACCAACACCCCATGGTGTTGAGGTGCTTCCTCCATTGAGTTCCCAAAGTTCCTTGAAATGTGGATCATTTATCCTAACGTCCCATGACATGCTTCCAGCCTTCCCAAGGCGTAAGCATATGTGTTTCCAAGAATCATCTTGAGCAAACGGTAACCTGAACCAAAGATTTGAGGATGGTGATCGCATGCCCACTTCTTCGACATACGGAATGGCACAAGAATCCATCTGGGCAGTTAGTTGAGCATGCTTGATGCATAGCGAACAGTGCCTTATTACATGTAGTAGCACTGAAGCATATACAGTTGCTGGAACACAATTATTTCTTTCGGCAAGAATATTTCCATGGGTGAGACTGGTTCCTGATTGTGAACTAGAAGAGTATGCCTGCAAAGGAAGGGAACTCTGCACCGATTCTGATATTTTTCTTCGCTTATTTGGCTCACTGGATTTCAGTCCTTGCAGTGAAGGGAGATCTAGCAGGAAATCTGAAAGAGCGCGCTTTCTAGGTGCACAATCAGAGCCTACAGTGATGGCCTTCCCTAATCCTGTCAATTGCACAAGTAAGATTAATACGTTTGTAATGGTAATGTAATTTAACAGACAAAAATTTCGTAAATACAGGAACTGAGCCTAGATCAGCAGGTGGGAAGTGTGGGTACTGGGTAGTACTGGTCATAGTTAAAAAAGGCACGCCTAGGCTCTAGGTCATAGCAAAACGCCTAGCGCTTAATTGTGCATAAGCATACGCTTTGGTCAGAAAAGTGCAAGGCAGTGGCAAAAGGCCGTGAGGCTTATCCAGGGGGTGTTTTTTATTTGCATTCACGCCTTTTAGAAAGAGCCGCTAAATTAAATATCTTTTAGCCTTTTAGGCGAAGGAAGAACGCCTAGCGCCTTTTTAACCATGGTACTAATACACCCCCATCGCCCAGGTTTCAGTCCTATTCAACTCAAATTTGGGTGCTTATTTGCCATATTAATGAAAGTAGCCTGGTTCCTCCTAGGTGATCTAGCAAAAAAAAACTTTGCATAAATACCTTCAATGGCAGGTGAAGATCGAACCAAACGAGCAGGTAATGTGCTTGAAGAGGCAAGTTGAAATGGTTTATTTCCATCTGCAATACCATGCTCACTTGGAGAGCTCAATGAACTCAGGTCATGATTAGATTTAGAGTTTGACAACTTGATAGCAGATGAATTTCTTACAGGGTTAGAGGACGAAAAGGCGTTTGTACTCTGTAAATGTCTCAAACTAGTTGGGAAATAGCTGTTCACACCAACACCAGGACGAACTATTGAGGTATTATTAGCTTGGGCATGAGACAAGGCCCCATCCTGCATCGGTGAAATAGCTCTGGTGCTTACGCCTTGAGGACCAAGTGAAAGAGAGCGCACAGGAGAAGCAGAAGGCAAACTAGAACCATGTTCACATTCGAAGGTCTCATCAACAAGAGATGAAAAAGATGGTGAACAAGCAGGCAGCAGCGGAAGAGGATCAACACTATTCTGAATGAGAAGTTCATTGTCCATCATGTGGTCACAGTTCTCTATACTTTGTAGGGAATGCAGATTGGCATCAAAAGGATTTGAATTCTTTTCGTATTTTATTTTTTCCATCTGCCCAACATCAATCTTGTTTACCCTCATTGCTTCTTTGGCATCTATATTTGCATTAAACTTATTGCTTGCGTCAGACTGTGTCTCAAGCAAATGAAAAACAGGCCTGAAATCCTTATCAAGTTGCATCAACAGATAATAGGCATT
The DNA here is from genome assembly GCA_039707655.1 of Elymus sibiricus. Lineage (NCBI taxonomy): Eukaryota > Viridiplantae > Streptophyta > Magnoliopsida > Poales > Poaceae > Elymus > Elymus sibiricus. The sequence goes on from CM077671.1 coordinate 246,449,368, forward strand.
TGCGCATTGAGGAAATCCCATGACCATCAGATCGGAACCATGTAATATGGCCTCTGGAATCTTTAGAGTACCCTGAGACTGCTCATAAACCTGGAATAAAAACAACATATTTGATCACTTAATATATGGAGCAAAGAAACATGTCTATTCACGCACTTATACAGGTCATGTATAAGAGAATACCAATTGTATTAATACAGCCAGAGACACTTATCAGCAGACCACACAGCAGCTATATAAGGATGTAAATAGTGATCTCAAACAAGTTACATGTCCTGGAGGTTATTTGCCATTAATACAGTTATCCTTGATTCAAAATCCCACACAAAAGATGCTGCTTCAGCAGACCTGACCATGGGAGTCCATGGGCCCAGCTTAAAGCAGCCCCCCCCCCCCCCCCCTCAAAAAAAAAAAACAAGCATGTGGTAAATATAAAGAATGTTCTGTTAGGCTTGGGCCTGGCCCGCTGGTAGTTGAAGGCTATGATGTCTAATACAAAACCACACGAATTGTTCTAGGCCTCATACATTTCTTATACAAAATCACATGAGTGGCTCAACAGAGAACAGCTGGTGGGAGGAGCTGGATCATATTGAAAGTTAGGCGCTTAGACACCATCACAGGAAGTATTGGCTAGGGCTGGAGAACCCAGGCTGCATGTGTCAGTACAAGAGGGCAACGAGAAGTAGATAATACTTCTATTTTCTTCAGGAAATGGACAACGTCTTAAAACTCCCTAGACCTTGCAAATATGCTACTACGCTTTTCTTCCAGATGTTGACCGACTCGAGTCCACTTTCTTGCTGCTTAGTGACTGCACATAGTATCCCGAGTCTATAACATTAACAGTACAGCAAAGAAATACCACCCACCTTCTGGTTTGTAAGGCCTGTGCGTATCTCTAGATCATCAATTTGATCAACGTAATATGAGTTATATATCACAAAAAGTACACCATTAGAAACTTCATTCGACTACAAATTTTACTATATACTTTTTGTGGCATATAACTTGTATTACATTGATCAAATTAGCGACCCAAAAATACGCGTAGGCCTTAAAACTGGAAGGGAGGTACTCCCTCTGTAAGGTCTTATATCACATTACAGAGGGAGTAGTATATTTAAGTAATTATGTACACACATTTATAATTTAGTGCACTTTACACATATATTTTTCTATACCATAAGAGATAAGACTAATCCTGCAAGAGGGAATGGGGAGAAGTGGAAATCTATGGGACCAGAGGAATATGCTTGAACCAGAAAACATCGAACGTACCCAATTGATATTCCATACAAAGTCGTTTTTTTTGTGAACTCTATACGAATACATAATTCTAGAATGCACCCCACACCCACATATGATACATACTCCCTCCGTTCCAGAATATAAGGTGTATCAATATTTGTGAAAGTCAAACTTGTGTATGTTTGACCAAGATTATAGAATAAAATAGACATTTACAATACAAAATAAATAAAATATGAAAATACTTCTCGCGATGGATCTAATGATACAAATTTGGTACTGTAGATATTGGTTTTTTTTTCTTCTAAAAACTTGATCAAACTTGTGTACGACTTTTGAAAAAACTAATACACCTTATGTTTTGGAACGGAGGGAGTATTATTTAAATATTTTCATGACAAATCAACTCATGATTCTGATATTTTCACATGGCCCAATCTAGATATTTCTAGTAATATAGTCGGTTAAAGTGGCAAAAGTGCAACTGCACGCATCCCACAGTAATATTCTCTTAGGTATAGAGGGATTATAATACTGCACCTGCTAATAAGATTCAGAAGTAAAGGCATCACGATATTATTAAGACAGTTGACAACCTTGAGGCCAAAAAAACTTCCAGTAGATACAAGCAGATGGAGGATGCTCCTAGTCCTTAAGCTTGAGAAAACCTCAGTCGCTGTGTTACTGCCTTTGTTTAGAGCTTCTTCCCAATCCAGCAGCGCAGAAGGAGGTAAGATATTCTTTGGTGATTGTAGGATGAAACGACCACTCCTATTAAAGAGATAAATGAGTTGCAGTACTATGAAACTGAAAAAGACCAGACTATACATCACAAGGCATAAGCATAAATATCTAGCCTTCATCTGACCATGTTTCAAGCTAAGAAAGTATGGCTATAATAGATTCCGGCACTGAAGGGACGATATCCGTCAAAAATTCTCAGAAGCAGTACCAAGCTTTTGATTCTTGAGTGATGCATAGCACAATGCTTACTTGAAAACCATTTTGTAGCACTTGTTTATGAGTGGGGAAGTGAACACATGAATCTAGGGAAACAAGTGAAAAACAAAAAATAACCAAGCCATCACCAACCAGTTTAACTTTCTAGGATCGTCCTATCACTAAGAAAAAGGCTGTGGTTGCAGGGCAATCAGCAGTAGAAATGCAATCAATGGTATAACCGTCCAAAACTTGATTAGACTGTCTACCATGATACATCACAAGCATATGCATGGATCAGTACGAGTCGGAAGATTGAGGACAGGCACTGGCTCTCCTCTATCCGCAGGGCTTGCTCCTGAGTTGGAAGAGACTTGCTTGGTACTGAGGGGTTTTTTTTTTTGTTACTGTTGTTGCTGAATGAAAATGATGCCTGCTCTCTTGTAAAATGGAGCCAGTCCTACAGCATATTCTAACAAAAGGAAATAACCCTGTCTTACTCTAAAGAAAGTAAGCACAACGAATGCTGATCTTAATAAAATTATTGTGTGCCTGGCTTGATAGTTTTTGTGTGCCTCGTGGTGGATGCCCACAACCGTGAGAGATGAACAATGTGATCTCAGCAATACTATAGGTATAACAGTATGATCCTACAAGCTAAAAAAATGAGGCAAACAAAGAACCTAATGGGTTGTGGAATTACAAGTGAAAAGATTATTTTCTAAGCAAGAAGAGGTGAAGTTGAACACTAGTCACTAGGTCTATATTCAATAAGTTAATTCATAACAACACGGGTAGTGCTGACAAACCTGATATTTACTCCAAGACCAATATATGCTTGACCATATGCCCGCACTTGAAGCACTTCATTTCCACAAAAATCTGCAAAGCTCGCTTTCTCTGTCTTCTGCACTTATCAGCATGTCACACACTATAAATGTCAGCAAAGAACCAATATATTCTTATAGTAAGTGAAGCTTTGGAATACAGGAATGTTTAGATTCAAGATCTGAAGACTCGAGACAATACCCACAAGGTAACATATTGGCACATACTGCATAGTACAACCAAAAGTTTACTATGGAAAATGACCATGTCTAAAAGTTTCCAACAAGCAACATGGGAACCATGACCCATTTCCGCCGATGGTACGAAAAACTAACAATCCACATATATTGTTTAATAATGGGACTGTACTACCCAGGTTTAGGGAAGCTCTATTTTTCACAAATGGTACAAGGAAACCCAGGTCTGGTCATAAATGGGCATGGGGTGGGCCGTCACCCCATGGTGGCACGTCGTATCTTGATCTGATATGGTGATAAGTGAGCAAGGATCAGGTCGTCGCATTCTTAGTGGCGTGCTACATCGACGCCTGGGTTTAGTGAAAAGTGAGCAAGGGTTTTTGCATTTGACTCGACAAGTGCGAAGAGTAAGGAAGCTAGCCAAGCCAAGTAGGATCCGCTTAGGTAGCTGGAACATAGGGTCCCTGACAAGTAAGTTACGGGTAGTTGATACAGCGGTGAGGAGAGGTGTTGATATCCTATTCCAAGAAACCAAATGAAAGGGACAGAATGCGAAGGAGGTGGAGAATACCGGCTTCAAGCTGTGGTACACGGGGCAACTGCAAACAAAAATGGAGTGGGCATCTTGTTCTACAAGAGCCTGAAGTATGGAGTGGTAGATGTCAAGAGGCAAGGGGGCCGGATTATCCTAGTCAAGCTGGTTGCTGGGGACTTACTTCTCAATGTTATCAGCGCGTATGCCCCGCAAGTAGGCCACAATGAGAACACCAAGAGGGAGTTCTGGGAAGGCCTGGAAGACTTGGTTAGGAGTGTACCCTAAGTTGTGCAGATACTTCAGAAAGCGCAAGTATCCAGCTGAATACTGCCCCGATACGGCTCGATACGTATCCCGTAAGTATCCCTTGATATTTTGATTTGAAAAATAGAAAATAATGTTTGATACTCCTGGGATACTTCTGCCATACGTTTAGATACTCCTGGGATACTTCTGCCATACGTTTAGATACCTGAAACCCATCGTTCAACGTGAAATCCCCTCAATAGTAAAGGCACACCTTTTGAAGATTCCCAGCATGGACGTGAGTTCTTGTCAAAACGTGACTGTCAATGTTCTTGTTCAGTTGAAAGGTGAACAAGAGAGAGTCGGAAACGGCAAACCTAGGGAAATGCCACTGCCAATTAATGGAAGTGGACCAAGTGCAAGAAAATAAAGGGGGTTATCCTATTGAGGCATGCTTTGACCTAGAAGCTCCTTATTTTTTCTTTTTAATAATTAATATATAATATCTATGTCGGTGTACCAAAGTATGGGTCTTTTTAGTACCCCTTACTTGTGCACGGGCAGTTGTAGCCGTTCCGCGGCAAGCCTTGCCGGGGAATAGCTAGGAGTAATCACGAGACTAAGACGACAAGGAGACATTCAAGTCAACGATCAGACCAGAAAACAGAAGACCAAAGGGTTGCGGAGGCCCGGCAAGACCCTTGCCGGCAAGGCCTCGCGCCAGACAAGACCCGGTCCCGGCAAGCCCCGGGCCCGGCAAGGATTCGGTCCCGGCAAGCCCCGGGCCCGGCAAGGATTCGGTCCCGACAAGCCCCGGGCCCGGCAAGGATTCGGTCCCGACAAGCCCCGGGCCCGGCAAGGATTCAGCCCCGGCAAGGCCCTGCACAGTACAGCGCTATCGCTCCAGTACAGCGGCCAGCCTTGTCGTTTAGGGCTTGTCCTCATGGTGACGTGGCGTAATGCTGGCCACGCGATGCTTAAGCGGTGTTGATGGGATGGCTGCTTTTGCCCATCCCCTGTAAAGCTTTTCCAAGCCCGAGAAGCTAAGGGACACCTCGACGGACACCTCACGGTGCATTTAATGAGTTTGTCCTAAGCCGTCAGGGTTAGGTATGATAATACTGCGGTAACACTGTAGTTACTTTCCACCTCATGCCTTATCTTGTACGTCACTGTGGTAGCCCCTTTGACTAATATAAAAGGAGGCCCGAGACGTACAGGGAGGGGGAGGGCACTTCGAAAGCCCATTCTGCATGCGTAGCTGCTACTGTAGCTCCCAGAACTTGGCCAAGAACATCCACAATAATACAATCAAAGCAGGAGTAGGGTTTTACGCATCCGTGCGGCCCGAACCTGGGTAAATCCCCCGCGTGCTGTTCGTTAGTTCTGCTCTTTGTGCAACCCTCTCCCCTTGCCGAACCGTAAGGGATCTCCTTGGTCCCATAGGTGTTCGTTTCCCACGACATCTTTGGCGCGCCAGGTAGGGGGGATCGAGGTTGTGCGAACCTGATCTAGTGATCGGCGCGTCAGATCTTTGATCATCTTCACCACCATGGCTCCCAAGAAGAAGGGTTTCACGGCGGTTGGTCAATCCGCATCCATCGTGCCTGATGCTGCGCGCGCAGGCGACGGGGTAGACGCGGGTGGAGGAGGTGGAGGCTCCGAGCTTCCACGGCGTTCCGGCAATCCGAGCCGGACGAGCAACAGGTCCAAGGATGGAGCTGCGCAACCTGCGGGTGGTGCAGCGACTTCCAAGGATGGAGCGGCGCCTTCCAGGACGAATACGCCGGCGCATGCACCGCGACCTTCTCAGGACGCGCGTGACGTGCGGCCTCAAGACGTTGGTGGTTCTGGGCGTCCGCATGAGAAGACCCCTGCGCATCACTCCCAGGGTGCGCAGGGCCAAGATCCGCGCCAGCGAGCTGGTGGAAGCCGCGCGCGGGTGTAGAGTCGTGATGGTGCTCCTTCTAACCCTGTTAGGAGTTTGAGCACCTCACGCTCTTCGCACCTGTCGCCGCCGCCTACGCCAGCAGAGGCGTTGGCGCGAGCTCAGCTGCTCCTAGACTTCCCTCCCGCCGCGGAGAAGCTAGACGAGTGGCGAGCCGCTATCCAGAGCCTCATCGGCCTAGCCAACAACGATGTACCGCAGCAAGGTGAACCCTCGCGGCTGCAGTCGTCTAGGCTGGTGCGTGGCGATGGAGAGAAGACCGGAGCTGGAACGACTACGTTGCGTTCCCCTCCGCTGAATCAAGAGCGGTCGTTAACTCGGCGGACCGGCGCCCGTGAGGATGATTCCACGGCATCGTCTGACCCACGGGTTCGCCGTGATCAACGTCACGTTCTTCGGGAACGGAAGAAGGAGGACGCTCGAACCACCATCGAGGGCCGAAGGGAAGCGCGTCGCCAGTCCGACAAGCGCGCTGGGACCTCTGTTGACGAGCCCGCGCCAGGGTACCCTGGCTGCCTACCTTACGAGGTGGGTTGCCCAGCGTTTACTCGTGAGCTGCGGCAAGTCCAGTGGCCTAGCTCCCGCTCCTTCAAGCCGGAAGTACCGGAGAAGTACGACGGCAAGACCCATCCGTCCGAGTTCTTGAGCATCTACACCATCGCGGTGCAGGCTGCCGGGGCTCGTGACGATAAGGTGCTGGCCAACTACTTTCCGTTGGTACTGAAGCCCAACGTGAGATCGTGGTTGATGCACCTGCCCGAGAATTCCATCTCTTCTTGGGTCGACCTGTGCCATCAGTTTGTTGGCGCCTTCACCGGCGGCCATCAAGCTCCTGGCCAGGAGTGATCTGCACATCATTCCCCAGAAGGAGGGCGAAACTTTGCGCAAGTATATCCAGAGGTTCAGCCGCATCCAGCACAACATTCCTGACGTTCATCCCGCCGCCGTCATCAGCGCCTTTCATCAGAATGTGCGCAATCGTAAGATGCGGGAGGAGTTGGCGATGAACAAAGTCAGAGATGTCGCCGAGCTCTACGCCTTGGCCGACAAATGTGCTCGGGCAGAAGAAGGAAGGAGACTCCCCGGCGAGAACGCTGGCGCTGGAGTCGACTCCGATAGCGAAGACGCTCCTGCCCCGGCAAGAAAGGGGCGGCGGAAGAACAAGAAGCGCAAGGGCAAGGCCGTGCTTGCCGTTGAAGGTTCGGGCAACACCGGCACCGCCAAGAAGTCCAAGACCGACGACCCCGGCAAGGAGGTTGCCGGGTGTGCGGCGTGTCAGGCCTTGGCGGCTGCCGACAAGCCAGAAGGATCCGGCAAGCAGTACTGCAAGATCCACCGTACCAAGGGCCATGATCTCCAAGACTGCCGGCAAGTTGAGGAGCTTGCCGAGAAGCAGCGCGCCGAGTACGAAAGGCGCGACAAGGAAAGAGCCCAAGATGGTGCCGGAGGGTCTGGCAGGAAGCGCGGTCGAGGAGGTCGTCGCGGCAAGCCCAGGTCGCAGCAAGAGAAGCCTGCCCGGGGCCGCGCCAAAGAACAAGGAAATGATGATGACGATGCAGAGGGCGACGAGTCCAGCGAACACGAGTTCCAGAAGGCTACAGAGGCCATGTGCGTCGACGGGGGCGCTTCGTTGCATTCCTCTCACCGCCAGCTCAAGCAGTGGGCGCGTGAGATTAATGCAGCAGAGCCATCCCTCGATGCCCGGAAGCCACTGAAGTGGTCCCTCACGCCTATCATTTTTGACGCCGAGGATCACCCTGATCGCACAACTGCGGTCGGGTGCTTGCCGTTGTTGGTTTCACCAACGATTCGCAACCTCCAGGTGACGAAAATGTTAGTTGACGGTGGGGCCGGCCTGAACCTGATCTCACCCGATGTGATCAAGAGGCTGCAAATTCCCGACGAAGATCTCGAGGAGACAGGTTCTTTCCAAGGGGTCAATCCGGGAAGGAACCAGCCGAAAGGCAAGATTACGCTGCCGGTAACTTTCGGCAGCGAGCTGAACTTCAGGACGGAGAAGGTCGTCTTCGACGTCGCCAGGATTCCATTGCCATACAATGGAATCCTTGGCCGCCCAGCGCTGGCTAAGTTCATGGCGGCCTCGCACTACGCCTACAACGTCCTGAAGATGCCCGGTCCAATGAGCGTCATCACTGTCCACTCCGACAAGAAAGACGCGCTCATTTGCACCGACAAGCTCTACCGGGAAGCAGTTGCAGCGTCCGCCGCCAAGGCGCATGCTCTTGCCGCTCAAGATCCCGGCAAGAAGAAGCAGCCCGGCAAGACCTCTGGTACAAACTCCGGCAAGCGCGCCTCTCCAGAGTGCTGCGCTGCCGTCGAGGGTGCCCCAGAGAGCTCTGCCGGCCAGATCAAGAAATCCAAGGCTGCTCCGCCTGAGACCAAGAAGGTGCCCGCCAAGGAGGACGGGACGGGGGGAACCTTCACCATAAGCTCCACCCTTGATGACAAATAGGAAGGCGCGCTCGTTGCCTTCCTGCGGGCGAATGTCGATGTGTTTGCATGGCAACCATCTGACATCCCCGGTGTTCCCAGGGAGGTAATTGAGCACCACCTAGCTGTCTGTCCCCACGCGCGGCCCGTCAAGCAGAAGGTGCGGAAGCAAGCCTTGGAGCGGCAAGAGTTTATTGCGGAAGAGATTAGGAAGCTTGAGGCGGCAGGCCTGGTTAGAGGAGTCCTCCATCCTACATGGTTGGCCAACCCAGTTGTTGTGCGCAAGGCGAATGGTAAATGGAGGCTATGTATTGACTTTACAGATATCAATAAAGCCTGTCCAAAAGATCCCTTTCCCTTGCCGCGCATCGACCAGATTGTGGATTCCACTGCCGGCTGCGATTTGCTGTCATTTCTTGACGCATACTCAGGCTATCACCAGATCTTCATGGCGAAAGAAGACGAAGAGAAGACCGCATTTATCACCCCGTGTGGCACATATTGCTTCTTGCGTATGCCTTTCGGGTTGAAAAGTGCTGGTTCGACCTTCGCTAGAGCTGTCCAGATTGGTTTCGGGGCCCAGCTGCATAGAAATATGGAAGCTTACATGGATGACATAGTGGTCAAAACCAAGGACAAAGCAACGCTCATTCAAGATCTGGAGGAGACATTTGCAAATCTGCGCAGGATCAACCTGAAGCTCAATCCCGAGAAGTGCGTGTTTGGCGTCCCATCCGGCAAGCTTCTCGGGTTCTTTGTATCTCAGCGTGGAATTGAAGCCAATCCCGACAAGATCAAGGCAATTGAGCAGATCGAAGCGCCAAGACGAGTTAAGGATGTGCGCCGCCTTGCCGGCTGCGTCGCTGCTTTGAGTAGGTTCATCTCAAAGTCTGCTAAGCGCGCCCTGCCGTTTTTCAAAATTTTGAAGAAGGCAGGTCCAATGAAATGGACTCCAGAAGCGGAGGCAGCGCTGCAGGATTTGAAGAAGTACCTCTCCTCTTCGCCAGTACTAGTCGCGCCTAGACCACAAGAGCCGTTGCTGCTATATCTGGCGGCAACGAATCAAGTGGTTAGTGCTGCGCTGGTGGCAGAGAGAAAAGCAGAGGAAGATGCAGCGGCAACGGCAGGCCCGCCAAGCGACTTGCCGGGGCCAGCCCCGGCAAGGTCTGGTGCCGACAAGGAAAGACCCGCGCAGTCAAGTCAGGCAGTGCAGAAGAAGAAGATGGTGCAGCGCCCAGTCTATTTCGTCAGCTCCCTGTTGCAGGGGGCTAGGTCGAGGTATTCTGGTGTGCAGAAGTTGCTCTTCGGCCTTCTCATGGCCTCGAGGAAGTTGCGCCATTACTTCCAAGCACATGAGATCACCGTCGTCACTCGCTTTCCGCTACAACGGATTCTCCGGAACCCAGAAGCAACCGGCAGGATCGTGGAGTGGGCGTTGGAGCTGTCATGCTTTGGTCTCAAGTTTGAAAGTTCTTCAACTATCCAGAGCAGGGCCTTGGCAGAATTCATTGCAGAATGGACCCCAACGCCAGACGACGAAGTTCAAGAATCAGCGATTCTCGGCAAGGAAACAGATCACGAATGGATCATGTACTTTGATGGAGCCTTGGGATCAGGAAGCTCATCGTCAGGGGTGACTCCCAGCTCGTCGTAAGGCAGGTCAACAAAGATTATCAGAGCCCGCTGATGGAAGCATACGTCGATGAAGTGAGGAAGCTGGAGGAGCGCTTTGACGGTCTTCAGACAGAGCATGTTCCTCGATCAGAGAACAGCATTGCCGACGACCTGTCGAAGCGTGCCGCACTCAAGCTACCTGTGGAACCAGGGACTTTTGTGCTCCGCTTGACTCAACCATCCGTGTCGCCATCGACAAGGCCTGATAAGAGAAGAAAGTTAAGTACCGGCGAGCACTTCCCGGCAAGGCTTCCCGAAGCCCCCGGCAAGGATCTTGCCGGGAACGACACGGTTGCCGGTGAGCAGCGGCTTCGCGCAGAACCTCAGGTTCTTGCCGCGGAAGCAAGCGCCCCTGCTGCCGAAGAAATACCGGTTGCCGGTGAGCAGCGGCTTCGCGCAGAACCTCTGGTTCTTGCCGCCGAAGCAAGCGCCCTTGCTGCCGAAGAAATACCAGTTGCCGGTGAGCAGCTGCTCCGCCAAGAGCCTCAGGTTCTTGCCGTAGAAGCAAATGCTCCCGCAGCTGAAGAGTTGCCTTTAGTCCTTGTCGTCGAGCCACAGGCTCCGGCATGGGCACAGCAAATAGTCCATTTCCTTCAGACAGGAGAACTCCCTGAGGAGCAGGAAGAAGCTGAGAAAGTAGCCCGTCAGTCAAGTATGTACCAGTTCGTCGACGACGTCCTGTACAGAAAGAGACCCAACGGTGTGAAATTGAAGTGCATCCCTCGGGAGGACGGACTAGAGCTGTTGGCAGAGATTCATGGGGGCGTATGTGGATCCCACATAGGCTCAAGAGCCCTTGTCGGCAAGGCATTCCGGCAAGGATTCTTCTGGCCTACTGCCCTCCAGGATGCAACGGCACTAGTAACCAAGTGTGAAGCGTGCCAGTTTCATTCGAAGCAACTTCATCAGCCAGCTCAAGCTCTCCAAACGATCCCTCTCTCCTGGCCCTTCTCGGTCTGGGGGCTCGACATACTGGGTCCCTTCCCCCGCGCTGCCGGGGGCTTCGAGTACTTGTACGTTGCTATCGACAAGTTCACGAAGTGGCCAGAAGTGGAAGCAGTGAGGAGGGTGACAGCACAGTCAGCAGTCAAGTTCTTCAAGGGGATTGTGTGCCGTTTTGGTGTGCCGAACAGGATCATCACTGACAACGGTACACAGTTCACAAGCCGCACCTTCATGCAGTACGTCCAAGACCTTGGCGGCAAGATTTGTTTTGCCTCTGTTGCTCACCCGAGAAGCAATGGCCAAGCGGAGAGGGCAAACGCTGAGGTGCTGCGTGGTCTCCGGACCAGAACTTTCGACAAGCTGCACAAGCATGGAAGACGCTGGATTGATGAGCTGCCGGCGGTTCTTTGGTCGATCAGGACGACGCCAAATCGAGCCACCGGCCAGACGCCCTTCGCTCTGGTCTACGGAGCGGAGGCAGTTCTCCCCACGGAACTCATATACGGGTCACCTCGAGTGCTCGCTTATGATGAGCTTGAGCAAGAGCAGCTGCGGCAAGATGACGCGCTGCTCCTTGAGGAGAACCGTCTTCTGGCTGCTGTGCGAGCCGCTCGCTACCAGCAAGCTTTGCGCCGCTACCATAGCCGCAAGGTTCACGCCCGGAGTCTTGAGGAAGGCGACCTTGTTCTTCGGCGCGTTCAGTCGGCCAAGAATTCCAACAAGTTGACGCCGAAGTGGGAAGGCCCTTACCGGGTAGTGCGAGTCACCAGGCCTGGCGCTGTCCGCCTGGAGACCGAAGAGGGCTTGCCAGTAAGCAACTCCTGGAACATCGAGCACCTTCGCAAGTTCTACCCGTAAGGCGCCGTTGTTCGGGTTTCTTGCTGTGATAGCGATACGGCCAGCAGGCTGCTAACGACCCGAATCCAGCGCTCGCGGCAACGTAACGCTCCGGCAAGATCCCGGCAACGCCATTCTGTACAAGTGTTGCCGCTGGCATGTAATCCTTTGTACAGAGCAGGCACATCCCTGTGCATATTTTAATGAGATCTGTGTGCTTTACATCTCTTGTTGATTTCATGTCATTCTATATGCATGTATTATCTGAGATATGTATCGCACTTGATCCCGGTAAGAGCTAACGAACCGTCAGGGTTCCATACCTTTATTTTCTCTTCTTTCTTTTTCTCAAGAGATAGAAGATTCCCTCGCCCGCAAGTTTGCCGGGGGGGTAGGAGAATGGTGGTATGGAGGCCAGACGACGTTCAAGGTTGGCGCCTTGCCGGAAGAAAAGGAATAGCGACAAAAAGCAGAGCTAAGTTGCTAAACCCCTTAAGCAGATTTTGATTTTTGTAAGGCTGTATTCCCTTGAACGATTTCGGCTTTGTATGGAAAACCTGCACGCGATGGAATCTTGTCGTGATCGGCTGTGCCCCTACTCTGTTTCGAGTCCGCTCAACAGTCTAGGTGGCCGCGCTGAAAGCGTCAAGATTTCTTGCCGTGAGCAGCACTACCCGCAAGCTGCTGACGACCCGAATCCAGCGCTCGCGACAGGGTTATGCTCCGGCAAGTTCCCAGCAAAGCGTAGGGTACACGCCATACAGAGAGAAATTGAACAAAGGGAATAGCATGCCATAATTCAAAGAGAGCAAGTTATATTACATCTAGTGCTTGCCGCGTTTCTGACATAAGACGAATTGTCTTTTACATGGAATGCTGGCGGCAAGATGAGGAAGAGATAGGAGGCTACAGTTAATCCCGGCGATCGCCCTCGACCCTCTTCACCTGGCTCACCCGATCGACGATGGGCGCGACAAGCTCCTCGAGAGCCTTGACGTCCGCGTCCTTCGGCAAGCTCTTCAAGGCTTTGGAGAGGTCGACGCCAGGGTTCCTGTACGCCACCTTCATCAACACCTTGCGGAGGACGAGCTGGCAGAGCTTCCGGGATTCGTCGGCCAGCTTGCTTGTCTGATTCGCCTGGAGTAGCTTGAGGGCGTCGACGAGCTTGTCGAAGAACATGGTTAGCCTGGCGCTTGAGGATATGTTGTCGTCGACTGAGTATTCGAAGCCCGGCAAGTCCATGGTCTCCAGCTCCGCGCCAAGCTTCTCGGCGACGTCCGCCAGCCTGGCAGTCCAGAGCTTCACGCTTGAAGTGTACTCGTTGTGGGTGGTGGCGGCGTTCTGGAGCAGCTCCTGTTCGTCATGGAGGTCTTTGATAAGAGTCCTCTCGCGAACTCGGGCGGCCTCAAGAGACTCCTCCAGCGTGGATAGCTTTAGCTTCAGATCTTCAATGGAGTCCTTGGCGGAGGAGAGCTGCTGGATCCTCTCGGATGCGGCGGCCTGCGTCTCCATCAGGCTGTGGAGAGCCTTGTCTCTCTCGGCCTCGAGTGTTGAGACCTTCTTGCCGTGGTCCTCGAGAGCGACCTCCAGCTGCTTCGTCTTCTCCTCCAGCAAGTTCTTGGCGGTCTCCGCAGCTCCGGCAGCGTCGAGGGCCTCTTTGAGCTTGCCGGCGTGGTCTTCAGTTAGAGCTCTGAGCGTCTTCAAGTGTTTCTGCTCAAGCTCCTGGACCCGCCGCGCGACAAGACTTTCGAGCTCTTCATCCTTGTTGCGAAGCTTGGCGGCAAGCGCCGCCTCGCGGGCGGCAAGGTCCTCTTCTTGGGCGTCAAGGCTGATGCGGCGCTGCGTCAAGAGGGCTTCTGCCGCGGCGGCTTGCTGGGCGGCCTCCTCCTGCGCTTTCTCGATGTCTGATTGCTTCAGCAGGAGGACGTTCCGCTCTTCCGCCAGCTGCTCCCGATAAATATTCAGCTCTTGGAGGGCCTCGCCATACCAAGCCTGTGTCTCCGTGACGCGTTGTTGGAAGTCTCCTTCCGCGGCCTCGACGAGCGCTGCCCGGGAGTCCAGTTTCTCCTTCCGGGCGCGATAGAGCGTCTGGAGCTTCTGGTAATTGTCATTCATGGCTTGAAGTAGTTGCTCCTCCTTGGGCTCACTGACGGCAGCGACGGTGATTTCCCCGTCAAGATGTTCCCCTTCAACCAGCTCTTCAATGTTTGCCGACCCCAGCATGCTGACAACGTTCTTGCCGGCCCTGATATATTGGCTTGAGGGAGGGGCCTGGAACGACGAGGATTGGTCTTCGGCAGTCGAGGGCCCCGCGGCAGTAGAAGCGCCTGGCGCTCCTGCGGCGGAAGCGCCGTCAGTATTGCCGTGGGTCTCCTCGCCGGCCCCCTCGGCAGCATGCTTGGCGGCCTCTTCGGCAGCAACCTTGCCGGCTTCAGTGGCGGCATCCTTGGCGGTCTCTTCAATGACGGCGTCAGTATCCATGAGCTCTGTCAGAAGAAGATTGAAAGCCAAGAACTTGATTAAGATGAAGCTGGGAAGGAAGTCCAAGAAGACAAAAAGAAGAAAAACCAAAGCGACAAGAATTCTTTGGGGCAGGTAACTTTACCTGCGTCAAGGAAGGGGTTGCCGAAGCTTGCGCTTGCCGGCCCCTCCTCATCGTCGCGGTAGAGCTTGCCCGAAGACTCACCCCTGGGCGGTGTGGTCGACGGAGGTGGCATGGCAGAGGCAGCTCCTGCCGTCGCTTCTCGCTGTTGCTCCGCTCCTGCACGCCCGGAGATGTCAGCAGAGAAGATGCACACCCCGGCACGCGCCAGTGGGTAGTGAGTAGAAGACTCACGCTGGGGGCTGCGCCGGGGGCTGCGTCGAGGACTGCATCGAGGGTTGCGTTCTGGGCTTGACTCCGAGCTGACGAGAACCGTTTCCGGCGCGCCCGAGGTGCTTGCCGGCGGCTCGACGCTTGTTGAGGTCTTGGCCCTCTTCGCCACCCTCTGTGCCAGAGTCTCCGCATCCCTGAGGAGGCAAAAACAGAGCAAGTTAATCAAGCAAAACTAGAAGGACGAGAATCAAGGCTGTGGCGGGACTCTTACTCTTCTTCTTCTTCCTCAGAGCTGATGGCGGAGAGGTCGAAGCCGACCCTCGCCGCAGTTCCTGACGGAGGAGGAGGATTGGCCCTGGGCCGCTTGGCAGCGGCAGGTTGCGGCGCGGCCTCGCCAGCCGCCCCTTTCCCGGAAGCCTCGCTGCTTGAGGGAGGTTGGCAGGCTGGAGCGCCAGTGGCGTTCTTCCGGAGGACGCGCCTCTTTCTGTGTTGAAGAGCTGGGAGCTCTTCCTCCTCCTCTTCTTCCTCTTCGGCGGCGCCTCCGGCAGAAGAGCTCCCGGCAGCGGCTCCGCTTGGCTCCCCGGCAGCCTCGTCTCGCCCGGCAAGATCTTCCAGCAGCAAGTCCTCGCCTTCGCTGGACTCAGCGCTGCCGGCTTCTTCGGCAAGGTTCGCCTCTTCCGCCCTGTTGGCGATGTAGGCGAGCTCCTCCTCCGCGGTGGCGCGGACAAGGTTCTCCGCGCGGATGGCCTTCTCCGTCAAGCTGTCAAAGAACGCCAGCGCCTGCTCCGCGGACGGCTCGATCCACCTCTCGTCGATGCTATGGGCATTAAACGCCGGCATCATGGCGATGATGGAGGTCAGTGATGAGTTGTTGCATAGTGGGACGACGCCCGCCGGCAAGTCTCCCACTGATCCAGAATTGAAGAGCTGTTGGCAGAGGGCTGCGTGCCCCATGGCTGTCAGATCATTATCCAGCCCAGGCCGCACCCTCATGACGTCGGCAGCGTTCATGTACTCCCAGGCAGGGCGCCCCTTGTTCTGCAGTGGGGCGATGCGCCGGCGAAGGAAATCTGAAGCAATCATCTCCACCTTCAGCCCGGCAGCCCTGAGGCGCAGTATCCTGGTGGTGGCGATGGTGAGTTTGCTGTCGTCAGGGTCCGCGGCGCCCCAATCCTTGCCGCGGGCCACCTTCTGCTTCCGCACCTCGCAGAACGGTTGGGGCTCCTTTTCCCGGACCCAGCACCACTTGCCGCGTCACTCATCTCATCTATCGCGGTAGAGCCCCTCTGGGTATGTCTCCTTGGTTGCCGTCCTCGGGATCCAAGCGATGCTGCCGGAGAGGGCGTCGCCCCTTTGGATGCGGGGGTAGAAGTAGTGCCGGAAAAGTGCAGTGCTCGGGATGACCCCAACAAAATTCTCGCAAAGGTGCGCGAAGACGGACATACAAGTCACGGCATTCGGCGTGAAATCTAACAGCTGGAAGCCGTAGGTGAGCATGATATCTACGAAGAAATCCGAGTACGGGGGACAGAGGCCGCACCAGAAGTAATCGGCAAAGAAGGGATAGTCTCCTGGCTTTGCCTTGCGAGAAGCTACACTCACTTTGGTGGCTGGATGCGCCGTGGTCTCAGTCGCCCATGCGAACTGGTACCTCTTCTTCAAGGTCTCCGCATCAAGCGTCGAGGGGAAGACGGCGCGTTCCTTCCGCATCTTCACCAGCTTGCTCTCCGCCGCGGCGGCCGCTTCCGCCGCCTTGCCCTTGCTCAGCTTGGGCGGCATGGTGGCTATGGAAGTGGGCGCTGAAGACGTCGAGAGCGCGGTGGAGGCGGGTGGAGGGAGAAAGGCTCTGCTTTGGGCGCGAGGAAGAAGACGATGGCGACGGCTCTGAGATTGAGATTGGAAAGGCGGAGGGGGTAAATGAGCAGTGCCCTCTGCGATTCCCTTTTTATGGGGAAGGCGCGAGGCGGGCTCTTTACCGCCCGCTTTTACAGCGGAGTTTCCGCCCACGTCTCTCACGTCGCGCGATTAATGCGCGTAGTGGGGGGGCGTGGTAAAAGAGATAATGATTACGAGCAGTTATTCCCTGCCACGCGTGCCCGTGCACTGTTTTGGGCCTAGCCCAACAGGCCTGGCACCCGTGTATGGCCTAGGCCCGGGGGCTCCTGTCGGTGTACCAAAGTATGGGTCTTTTTAGTACCCCTTACTTGTGCACGGGCAGTTGTAGCCGTTCCGCGGCAAGCCTTGCCGGGGAATAGCTAGGAGTAATCACGAGACTAAGACGACAAGGAGACATTCAAGTCAACGATCAGACCAGAAAACAGAAGACCAAAGGGTTGCGGAGGCCCGGCAAGACCCTTGCCGGCAAGGCCTCGCGCCAGACAAGACCCGGTCCCGGCAAGCCCCGGGCCCGGCAAGGATTCGGTCCCGGCAAGCCCCGGGCCCGGCAAGGATTCGGTCCCGGCAAGCCCCGGGCCCGGCAAGGATTCGGTCCCGACAAGCCCCGGGCCCGGCAAGGATTCAGCCCCGGCAAGGCCCTGCACAGTACAGCGCTATCGCTCCAGTACAGCGGCCAGCCTTGTCGTTTAGGGCTTGTCCTCATGGTGACGTGGCGTAATGCTGGCCACGCGATGCTTAAGCGGTGTTGATGGGATGGCTGCTTTTGCCCATCCCCTGTAAAGCTTTTCCAAGCCCGAGAAGCTAAGGGACACCTCGACGGACACCTCACGGTGCATTTAATGAGTTTGTCCTAAGCCGTCAGGGTTAGGTATGATAATACTGCGGTAACACTGTAGTTACTTTCCACCTCATGCCTTATCTTGTACGTCACTGTGGTAGCCCCTTTGACTAATATAAAAGGAGGCCCGAGACGTACAGGGAGGGGGGGGGGCACTTCGAAAGCCCATTCTACATGCGTAGCTGCTACTGTAGCTCCCAGAACTTGGCCAAGAACATCCACAATAATACAATCAAAGCAGGAGTAGGGTTTTACGCATCCGTGCGGCCCGAACCTGGGTAAATCCCCCGCGTGCTGTTCGTTAGTTCTGCTCTTTGTGCAACCCTCTCCCCTTGCCGAACCGTAAGGGATCTCCTTGGTCCCATAGGTGTTCGTTTCCCACGACAATCTATATATAAACGTATCCCCGTATCCATGTTTCTAGAAAATTGACGTATCAGGCGTATCCCCGTATCCCGTATCCGATACGTATCCAAGTATCGATGCAACATAGAGTGTACCTATTGGGGAGGAGTTCTTCATAGGTGATCTCAATGGTCACGTGGGTACATCTAACACAGGTTTTAAAGGAGGAGTCCATAAAGAGAAACCTGAAGGACTGGAATATCACCAACGAACTAACCATGGAAAGGGGTGTGTGGAAATTAGCTATCCACGTACCAGAACCATGACTAGGTTTCGAGATCTTATGGGTTTCAACTCAGCCTACCCTAACTTGTTTGCGATTGAAACTTTTTGTTGCTGTTGTTGTTGTGGTACAACATAATAACATTCAGTATAGTACATCATGTGCCATAGAAAACACAAAGGTACATAAACATAATGGTTTGTATCATTACCTTATGTGGTGCCTTTGCTACGCCAACATCCCGCTTCAGCATAACATCTTTGGGTGACTGAGAAATTTGCACATTTTTGCACAATTGTCTCTGAATGTCAAGAAGACGTGTGTGCCTATTGCAAGCAATTGCTTTTAAAATGAGTTTCTCAACATCAATGCAGCACAGATCAAGAGAAAGATTAGCTTCTTTATCTGTCAAAGGATCAAGTATAAATGAGCTATGATGGCATTTTATTTGCATGTCTTGCCCTGCCTCAATTTTGATAAATGGGGATAAATCAGATTCTGGTGGGCCACTGTTTTTTCCATCCAACCAGTAATTCAATTTCAACACAGGTAACCTAAAACCACTTGAATCAAATTCCCCATCTTGACCAAGCTGCATTACAGCAGCATTTCCAGTTTGACCTGTGGTGCTGTCTGAGATACGTTCAGAGCTTATTGCTTCCTTCCACCTTCCGTGTCGAAGAACATTAGCCTGCCTAATGATAGTGTCCATAGCAAGTGAAATGCTTAACTCGTGAAGTATAGCATACAGCACAGAAAAGGGATTCTCAGAAACTGCCATTCTTCTTTCTATATCATCACCAAGAGCAAATCTCCTGATTTCTCCCAGCTTAATAGGGCCATTCTTTTCACCAACAAGCAACTCCATGTGCAGTATCCTCCATAAATCTAGGTTACCATGGTAACCTAATGTAAGAAGAACTTTAAATTCTCCATCCACACGAAAAACAGCTATCCCATCAGTCACTGCGATGTTAGATACTTCTTTGGGTCTTGGAGTCACAAGTACTTTGTAGCGCACACTGGTGTCCAACTTCTGCAAAGCATGCTTTTCTTCATCTGGAGAAAGTTTATTTTGGCTTCCTATATCTTCTATGCATCTTGGTAACCTCTGATAACTGCCTGTAAGCATAACCTCTAAAGCAGAAGGAACATCAAATGTAGGAGCTCGTGCTTGCTGCAACCCCTCATGCATGAAGAACAGTGAGTCAGCTGTTTGGGTGAAGCATGTTTCATGGCTAGAAAGGGTTGATCCAAGTTGCTGACAGTACTGAACCAAAGGAACCTGCATAGATTAGAAGTACCATCTTAAATACAAAAATTAGAAGTAAAGAAGAAAAGAAGTGCAACACAAAGTTTCCAAGACAACGATTTCATGGTCTAGTGCCAACCAATAGGTAGAACGATGAAAACCCCACTTTAGTTTAGGATGATATATTGATAAAAAAATCGCGGATGATTTCAGGATGGAATGTATGGGCTGTTCAATCAAACTTAATGATTTCATGTTCAAATTCAATTGTGCAAGGGCACAAAAAAAACAGAAGTTTGTTCTGAATAGTACTACATGAGCTTTTATTTTGACTATTCAGTTTTAATCTATTGTCTGTAAGTAATTTCTATTTCTTCCTCTCATAGTGAAGACTGAGTTTAAACTTGACTACGTGGATACATTTAATATGTATTTGCTGTCCAATATGAAACAAAAGCCCCCCCCCCCCCCCAACTGGATATCTATGGATGTTTAGGGGGGGGGGGGGGGGGGGGGGGAGGGTAAATAGACTAGCTCCTATTTGAACTTGAATCCAACGAACCTATTTTCGCAAAATAGACTCAGATTGCTGGACGAATAAAGCAAGGAGAAATAGCCGACCAAATGAAGTGCCAATTTGCCCCCAACTATTGTAGCAATGTGAGGATACCAACCAAACAGACCCTAAATTCAGAAGCTTACCTATTTAATTCACCCCATTTCATCAGTACACTAATGTGGCAATAAGGCTACTGTCTAGGGCAAGCAGGAAACGGCCTAATCTCAGTCAACACCGACCTGCTGACACCACTTGGCGAGCACATGGAGGCGGAGCATGCGCTGGCGGGTGCGGGCGATGAATTTGAGCAGGTCGATCTTCTTCTCGGAGTCCGACCGCTGCCGCCCGCCATAGGCGCCCTTCCAGTCGGACTCGACCTGCGACTTCTCAACGAGCTCCCGCAGCGCCAGGTACGACTCCTCCGCCGCCCGCCGCACCACAGACCCCAGCTCCACCGTCTGCTGCCCAAGCTCCCCCGCCATCGACGCGGCTAGGGTTTCCGCCTCAGCTCAAGCTCCCGCGACGACGGTTTTGGGAGGAAAGCGAGGCCACCGCTGCGGGACGGCGATGAGTAGGGGGGCGCTTCGGGGTAGGTGGCCGGGCAATACCGCCGGCGACGAATCGGCGGCGGCGGCGGCCCGCGTGGGGTGGGATCGGAGCTTTTCGCTTCCGCGCTGGGTCGAGCTCGAACAGAGCGTGCGACCACGCTAGTCGACCAAATCACGATGGACCAGCGAGGCTGCGCGTATATAGCGGCCGTCGATCGAGGTACTGACGGTTAGATGAAGACAACGCTCAGGACGCAAACCGTCATATGACGCCGCACAGAACGCGCAGACTGCAAAAAAAAAGGATCTCACGTTAGGGGAGATTAATGAGATTAATTTTTTTTTGAAAATGCAAAATATATTCAAACATTCTAAAAAAATGTAAACACACATCAATGTTTGATGTACAATCTTAAAAATATTCAGCTCCTGATTCGGCCTATACTAATGCTTCGGTCCCAAAATAAGTGTCTTAAGTTTGCACTAATTTTAATATAGAGTTGTACTAGAGTTGACATCCTTATTTTGAGACGGATGGAGTAGAAATCAAAAAGACAAAATCGGACCTGCCACTATTCACATTTAGATTTCTTCTTTTTGCATTTCTAACTATACATCGAGTTTTGAGCTGATTTTTTTTAGAGTTGTAGACATACTATGTCGTCAAATAATTTCAGAATTTTTTGGAATGTTTAAATATGATTTTTTGTGATTGATCACATCTATCCTGATATCCTATGCTGGCCTCACCCGCATTGACACCATCACACCTTGCTTTGGAAATTTATATAGCAACAGAATTATTGAATGTTAAACTAAAATACATCTTTCCTTCTCTTTTTCTTCTCCTACTTAGAAAAAACTTAACGTTATGTCGTCTTTCATCTTTTTCTCGAATGCGCACAAGAGTGCACACTATATATTAAAGAGAGAGGGAGCGGGGAAGAACCCCTCCTAGTTGGTGTTACATATTATATATACATGCACCAACTCCACCAAATATCACTCTGACTACAGCTACACTCTCACACTCGCCCACGTTGCCAACTCCGCTAAGAAGCCGTCGACCTCTCCTCGCAGAATCCCTGCTTGCATCCACACGCGACCCTCTCCCTCGATTCGAGAAATGACATGTCAAAGCGATGGCGTCGCTCCATCAAATACAATGGCATTCTGGTGCTTCCAAAGTTCCCACAACACCAGGATGTACACCACTCGCAGAGCCTTCTTGCTACTGCCCACCGCTGGCTTGTCTTGACACCACTCAATGAGGTTACTTTCCGTCGTGGGTGCCCAGTCCGCTCTGCCCAATGCACAGCAAACAATGCTCCAAACTTCTCGCGCAAAACTACAACGAAGCAGAAGGCGGTTTATAGTCTCCTCTTCTTGATCACAAAAAGGGCATGTGTCCATGCGATCCAATCCACGCCGGGCTAGCCGGGCAGACGTCCAACAATTGTTGCGTAGCGCCAGCCATGTGAAAAAACGACACTGGAGGGGTGCCTTGCACTTCCAAGTGAAATCAGCCGTCAGTACCACCTCTCTTCCCCAAAATTTCGCAACATAGGAGGAGCTAGTCGAGAAGGCTCCGTTTGTTTCCCATGCCCACACAATGGAATCGTGTTGGGTTGCATCGATCTCCACACGGGAAGCAACATCCCAGAGCGCCATGAACTCCTGCAGGACCTCCGGAGTAAGTTCAGGGCCGACGTCTCTCGCCCACTCGCTGGTCAGTATGGCATGTCGCACCGTGTGTACGGCTCTCGCCCTCGGTCTAACTCTCTCATAGAGTAGCGGCGTGAGGGATCACTAGAAGTGTTGTCTAGAGGGGGGTGAATAGACTACTTGCATAAATTAAAACCTATCCTTTACCCAAGTTAACTGGTTGGCAGATTTTAGCAATTCTAACGAGTCTAGTGCACCCTACACATGCTAGTCAACAAGTATGGCAGCGGAAAGTAAAGACAAGCATATGTAAGAGAGTTGAGATAGGAAGATCAAACGCAATTTGGAGACACGGAGATTTTTCCCGTGGTTCCGATAGGTGGTGATATCGTACGTCCACGTTTATGGAGTCTTCAACCCACGGAGGGTAGCGGTTGCGAGAGTCCACGGAGGGCTCCACCCATACGGGTCCACGAAGTAGCAACCTTAACTATTCCATGTGGCCTACGTCCATGAAGGACTAGCCTTACTCGGGGTAGATCTTCACGAAGTAGGCGATCTCCTTGTCCTTACAAACTCCTTGGTTCAACTCCACAATCACGAAAAAGGAGGCTCCCAAGTAACACCTAACCAATCTAGGAGGCACCACCCTCCAAAAGGTAATAGATGTGGTAGTATGATGAACTCCTTGCTCTTGTGCTTCAAAAGATAGTCTCCTCAACACTCAATCACTCTCTCATAGATTTGGCTTGGGTAGAAGAGATTGATTGGATGGAAAGCAACTTAAGGAGGCTAGAAATCAAGATCCATATGGTTGGAGTGGATGATCTTGACCTCAACACAAGGGAAGGTGGTTCTCTCTCAGAAAATTGAATATGACAAGTGTGGAATGGTTCTGAGTGCTTTTCATACAAGTGATAGGTGGTGGAGGGGTATATATAGGCATCTCCAAAAATCTAACCGTTACAACATTATTACCCAACTCGGTGGAACCGAAGCAAAAACTCGGTTGCACTGACTAGTGCAAAATGTGGCAACTTTGGCGTTTTCGGTGAGACCGATATATAAATCTCGGTGGTACCGACAATGGGGTAATGGCTAACCAGAGACTTGGCCATCAACTCGGTGAGACCGATTTGTAGAACTCGGTGGGACCGATTCTGAAAGTCAACCTAACAAAGAGTTGGTCACGACTTCGGTGAGACCGAAAATGAAAACTTGGTTACACCGAGAAGCTAGGGTTTGGCAGGGTTCTGTCTGAGTTGAAAATCGGTAGGGCTGAGTGGAAATAGTTGGTGGCACCGATTTTGCAAGTTTGGCTTAGGACAGAAGATTTTGTGTGGAAAATGAGTGAGTATTTTTGGTGGCTAATCTCTAAGCACTTGAGCAACCAGATCATCATATTTCCTCACCCCCTTTTAATAGTATTGGCTTTCCTATGGACTCAAAGTGATTTCTCATAAAATATAAAATGTAGAGTCTTGTAGCTTGAAGCTTGGCCAATCCTATTGATTCTTCTTCTCTTCATCTCCTTGGGGATACTCCACACAATCCATTTACCAACCCATCTTCCTCAATGGACTTTATCTAAAATACACTAGGTAAAAATATTAGTCCAAGAGACAATGTATGTTGTCATGAATTATCAAAACCACCAAGGGAGCATATGTGCTTTCAATCTTCCCATTTTTGGTAATTGATGACAACATACAATCAAAGCTTCAAATTAAGATATGTAGGAATATGTGATAGCTTTGAAGGATACATGACCAATACAAGCTCCCCCTAAATGTGTGCAATCCTTTTTGAAGGATAGTTTCTTTGGAATGCATGAACACACACAAAGTAGGAAGGACATGAGAAGTCATGTATATCTTGGCTATATGCATCAAATATATGTGAATGAGGTGTTTCCATGTTCGAGACTTCACCCTTGCAAACAATATGTGCAAGAAGCAAGAGATCATCTTGTCAAAGGGTATGATGCATATACTTACCTTGAAGTTTTTGAGCATTCTAGTAGTAGAAACACACTTGAGAAAACAATGTTAGGAAACACAAGAGTATTCTACCCATCAAATACAAGAAGATTCAAGAGTACCAATATATGGAAGACATATGAGAAATAGAATTTGTTAAGATTGATATGTCTCCCTCAATAGAATATGTAGACCTTTCTCCCCTAAGCATGGATTTTCTTTTAAATCTTCCTCTCCCCCTGAATCTTAGCATGTAGATATTGGGAGTAGGTAGGATGAGACAAGTCTAGCATAAATAGGCAATCAAATCAAAAAATTCTCCCCCTTTGGGTAAGCATAAGCTTAGATGTACTTAGATATTCTCCCCCTTAATATGTATCTCCCCCTTTGGTATATTCTCCCCCTTTATGCAAGCATAAGCTTTGGTATTTCTCCCCCTTTGGCATTAATTTCCAAAAAGGGTCAGATAAAGGGATCATTGTGGGATCATTGAGAGGGAGGGGGTCATAGAGAACATTTGAGTTTTAAGGGATTACTGAGTAGAATTTCTCCCCCTTTAATTTATCTGAAAGCTTTAAAGACTTCTCCCCCCTTTTTTTAAACAAAGGGATCCTTGAAGAAATGGAGATTTGCTAAAATTTACAAAGAACACATAATATAGCAAAATCGGTGACTCCAAAGAAAATACATCGGTGGAACCGAGAAGTGGTTGTGCAGCCTGTCTGCAATATCGGTGGCACCGAGAATTTTGAGTCGGAGGCCCCGAAGTACTAAACAAAAACTTGGCAACGTTTGTCACGGGTAAAAAAAAATAGAAAGTCTCGAATAGAAGAAATTTATTGCAGAAAAATTGAAAAAGAATTTACAAGAAACCTTCAACTAGATGTAAGTTGAGTGGTTCCAAGAAAGCATGCAACTATAAAATGAACGAAACAAGATATTTCATCTAGATGATGGGCGGTGACTAGGTCACCTATATTAGAGTATATTGACTTAAGGAGCCAAGCAAGAATACTTGATCATAGGTCATACTCTACGTTAAGCTCAAAATGGGGTTGCCATTTTTCGATTAAGCATTTTAATGTTTTCATATCACTTGAGTTGCTTTATCTCATGATTTGGAGTAAAGCTATTTCAAGGATATGATCACATACCTTTGAGTGATGTTGATGACGTGGCACGTAGGAGAACTTCTTGTGGATGCTCGAGGTTGATGAAGATCATCTTGCATTGAGAGCATTCCTTGATTGTTTTGGTTCTCTTTTCACCTACATGAGTTAGTCATGCAAGGAAGAACAAGATATATCCTAATGACAAGAATGAAATTTTCATCATATGTAAGTCAAGGATATAGTTTGTGTTGTCTTCTTCCTTCCACCATCAAAGAAGGGTTGTGGATACTTGGCCATGACCAGATTGCATATGATATGAGTTTATGGCAATCTTGTGGAGTGTAGTTCTTCCAAGTACCTATAAAAGGTTAGATGCAATACAAGGGAGCATAGTTTTCCAAGATATAAGATAGTGTCATATCAAGTGTAACATGGAATATTCATGTAAGCTCATGCCCTTGCATGCATCCAAGTGAGTCTAGCTCAAGTTTGAAGCATCAATGATGTTCAACTCACTCCTCAAGTGACAAAACACTTTCTCATCAAGTGGCTTAGTAAAGATATCGGCCAATTGCTTGTTGGTACTAACATGTTTGAGATTAATGTCCCCTTTAGCAACATGATCACGAATGAAATGATGACGAACTTGAATATGTTTAGTTCGAGAATGTTGCACGGGATTATAAGCAATCTTAATAGCACTCTCATTGTCACACAACAATGGAACATATCTCACATGGATTCCATAATCCTTAAGAGTTTGAGTCATCCATAGCAATTGAGCACA
Organism: Elymus sibiricus; assembly: GCA_039707655.1. Taxonomy (NCBI): domain Eukaryota; kingdom Viridiplantae; phylum Streptophyta; class Magnoliopsida; order Poales; family Poaceae; genus Elymus; species Elymus sibiricus. The sequence continues at coordinate 246,475,298 of CM077671.1, forward strand.
ACATGATCCAGCGGCAATGTATTCCGCTTAGGCAGTAGATAGAGATACCGAGTTTTGTTTCTTGGATGACCAAGACACAAGAGATCTACCAAGAAATTGACATGTACCTGAGGTGGATTTTCTATCAACCTTATCTCCGGCATAGTCCGAGTCGGAATAGCCAACAAGGTTAAAGAAAGATCCCTTGGGATACCATATGCCAAAGTTTGGTGTTTGTATCAAGTATCTCACAATTCTTTTCACGGCCTTAAGATGACACTCTTTTGGAGCGGCTTGATATCTAGCGCACATGCACACACTAAGCATAATATCGGGACGTGAGGCACATAGATATAGCAATGAACCAATCATTGATCGATAAACCTTTTGATCAACCGGTTTGTCCTCCTTGGTGAGGTCAACATGTCCACTAGTAGGCATAGGAGTTTTCATACCCTTACACTCTTGCATGTTGAACTTCTTGATCAAGTCCTTGGTATACTTGGTTTGAGAGATGAAAGTTTCTTCTCTCATTTGCTTGATTTGCAAACCAAGGAAGAATTTCAGCTCACACATCATGGACATCTCATACTTCTTGGACATCAACCTTCCAAATCTTTCACTAAATTGTGGGTTAGTAGATCCAAAGATAATATCATCCACGTAGATTTGGCACACAACTAATTCACCATTAACTCTCTTTGTGAATAAGGTTGCGTCAATTTTACCAATTTCAAAACATTTTTCAATAAGAAACTTTGTTAGGCATTTATACCAAGCACGTGGGGCTTGCTTAAGTCCATAAAGTGCTTCACGAAGCTTGTAAACGTGGTTAGGTTTCTTAGGATTCACAAAACCAGGGGGTTGTTTAACATAGACCTCTTCCTCAATCTCACCATTTAAAAATGCACTTTTAATGTCCATTTGATAAAGCGTGATATCATGGTGATTAGCATAAGCAAGAAGGCGGATAGCCTCAAGTCTAGCAACGGGGGCATAGGTCTCACCGTAGTCCATACCTTCGACTTGGGTGTAGCCTTGAGCCACGAGACGCGCCTTATTGCGTATGACTTGACCGTCTTCGTCTTGTTTGTTCCGAAACATTCATTTGGTTCGGAGGATGTTTTGCTCATCCTTGGGCTTCTCCACTAGTGTCCACACTTCGTTCCTCTCGAAGTTCTGTAGCTCCTCGTGCATGGCATTCACCCAATCCGGGTCCTGAAGAGCTTCTTCTACCTTCAAAGGCTCAATACTAGAGATGAATGAGTAATGCTCAGAAAAGTTAGCTAGTTGAGTTTTAGAGCGAGTTATCCTCCCGATTTGTATGTCATCGAAGATTTGATTTAGAGGATGGTTTTTGTCCACTCTTGCTCGAACTCGGGGTAGCTTTTGCTTGTTGGATGATGGAGCTTCTTCATCATCATCTTCTTCTTCGTTGTTGTTGAAGGTGTCGTTCCCTTGAGGTGGTGGTGAAGGTGGTTGAAGTGGATCATCATGATGAACTTCTTCCTCCTTTTCATCTTGGCGTGTACCGCTTGTGGATGCCTCCATGTCGTGTTCAGGTTTGCCTTGACGTGAAGTAGGGGCTTCCACTTGGGTCAATGAAGTACTGTCCTTCACCTCCATGGGACGAATCTTGCCAATGGACAAGTCTTGGATAGCTTCCGAAGGTTCCTTATCTCCTACATCATTTGGCAATTGTTTAACTTGCGAACCATTAGATTCATCAAACTTCACATCTACTGTCTCTTCAACTTTTCGAGTGAAGTTGTTGTAGACACGGTAAGTGTGAGAGTTTGATCCGTAACCGAGTAGGAACCCTTCATGAGATTTAGGAGCAAATTTAGAATGACGATGCTTATCAAGAATGTAACACTTGGAGCCGAATACCCAAAAGTATCCAACTGGGGGCTTGTTACCGGTGAGTAGCTCATATGCCGTTTTACCGAGAAGCTTGTGAAGGTAGAGTCGGTTCGTAGCATGACAAGCTGTTTCCATGGCTTCCGCCCAAAAGTGTCTTGGCGTCTTGTATTCGTCGAGCATCGTTCTAGCCATCTCTATAAGAGTTCGGTTCTTCCTCTCAACAACTCCATTTTGTTGAGGCGTGTACGTAGCCGAGAACTCATGTGAAATCCCTTCTTCGTCAAGAAAGGAATCCACATTTGTGTTCTTGAACTCCGATCCGTTGTCACTCCGAACCTTCTTGATCTTCACTTCAAACTGATTTTGCACTTTGCGAACGAATTTCTTGAAGATCTTTTGTGAGGGAGTCCTGGTTTAAGGGGTCCTCGGGAGGCCGGCCTATGTCTTATGGGCCGGACTGTATGGGCCACTTGCCGAATACTGGAAGAATTGAAGACCTCATCTCCAAGAAGGAGGCTTCGAGAATCTTGGCTTGTCCTCCACGTGTGGAGTAGTAATAGGCATGTTTATCCCTTCGACGTGTAACCGACCATGTGTAAACCCTAGGGACCCCCGGCGTCTTTATAAGCCGGAGGGTTTTAGGTTGTAAGACAACAGAACTCGTCTAGGGTTTTAGTCATACGATCTCGTGGTAGAACAACTCTGTAATCCCCATACAATCAACATAATCAGGCAGGACGTAGGGTATTACCTCCATAGGAGGGCCCGAACCTGGGTAAAATCTTGTCCCCTTCGTCTCTCGTTACCATCGATCCTAGTCTCACAGCTCGGGACCCCCTACCCGAGATCCGCTGGTTTTGACACCGACATTGGTGCTTTCATTGAGAGTTCCACTGTGATCGCCAGAAGGAATCGATGGCTCGCCTAGTCATCAACAAAGAGGTCCGCAATCCGGGCAATTTTGTCCCCGGACAGATCTTCGCTTTCGGCAGCATTGTGCTGCACGCCGACCCGACCGGCCATCTAGGCCGCATCGGAAGTTTCGCCCCTAATCAAGAGGTCAGATTCGGGAACTTAGAGTTCTCCGTAGACTCTCGAGGCAATCTATCACTAACCGGGCTCGCGGTCTCACCTGCCATGCCCAAAGACTCTGAGGCCTTAACCCCAGACCCATCTTTCGGCTCCGCCCATGGGACCTACCCCGGCGAGGGCCCGACCTTCAGTCCAGATCAGGTCATAGTACCCGACGTCCGGACATCGGTTCTCGCCGAACACTCTTCTTGCACGGACGCATCGGAGGTTCACTCCGGAAGCTCTGGGCAGACCGGTCCGATCGGGCTCTCGATACTCAACGAGGCTCTAGATCGGATCTCGTCGATGAAGATCAACGACGACCCAACCCCGATCTATTCTCAGATCGGGCCTCAGACGGGTCAGGACAGATTTTTTGTCCCACCCACCACCCACTTGATAGCCACTGTCGAGGATTTAACCGACATGCTAGACTATGCTTCCGAGGAAGCAGAGTACATGGATGAGGAAGATCACTCCCTCACCCCCGCTAAGACCGGGCAGTGGACTGCCACCTCTACATACGACGTCTACATGGTGGACACTCCGAAAAACAACGGTGATAAATCGGATGAAGCGCCGTCAAGACGCCGAAAGCCGCATAAACGGTCAAAAGGAAAAAAGGGGCGAAAGTCTACCGATGGCACCGGGGACGGAGATACCCCAGAAGACATCGGCGGCCCCGAAATCCCCGAACACCCGTTAGAGGGTCAGGAGAGGCCCAAAGACCGTCGCAACCCCGATGATCCTGATGACGACGACTACCTCCGCTCTATTGAGGGGGAGGACAATGCGGAAGCCGATGACTTCGCTATTCCCGATAATCCTGCAGATCAGGAACTATTCAGGCAACAGCTGTTATCTACGGCTCGCAGCCTGAAAGCAAAAGAACGGCAGCTCAAAGCCGAACAAGACGACCTCAACGACCGATGGACGAGAGTCCTCTCCGCTGAGGAAGAACACAGCACTGGTCTATCGGACCAACCTAAGAGCTACCCACGCAGAAGGCTGCTGCCACAATTCGACGACGAACTCACTGATACGCCGTCTCCCAAGCATACCCCATATGACAGGCCAGACCGCCCCCCTCGAGGACGCGACAGGACGGCTGATGATACCGGCTATAGGCCGATGATACCCCGTAGACGGGGAAAGGAGCCACTAGAGCCCGATGACAGGTTCGACCTGCGACACAACCTGGACTATAGAGCAGGCCGTACGCGATCCATCTACGGATCCAGAGGATACTCACCCGATAGACGGGAAGGGTACATGCCTTGGTTCGACCGCAATGAAGATCGGGAACGAGCCCGAGCTAGGACAGACACCGATCACCGACGCGTCATAGCTCGGGTTAGAGGCGCCGCCCACCCACTGTGCTTCACAGACGAGGTAATGCGGTATCAGTTCCCGGAAGGGTTTAAACCCGTAAACATAGAACAATACGATGGGACAACTGACCCAACCGTATGGATCGAGGATTTTCTCCTCCACATCCACATGGCACGAGGAGATGACCTCCACGCCATCAAGTACCTACCCCTGAAGCTCAAGGGGCCAGCTCGGCACTGGTTAAATAGCCTCCCCGAAAACTCCATTGGGTGTTGGGAGGACCTAGAAGAAGCATTCCGATCTAACTTCCAGGGCACTTATGTTCGGCCGCCGGACTCCTCCGATCTAAGTAACGTCGTTCAGAAGCCTGGAGAGTCCGCGTGGCTATTCTGGAACCGTTTCCTGACCAAGAAGAACCAGATCGTAGATTGCCCGGACGCCGAAGCTATAGCCTCCTTCAGGCACAATATTCGGGATGAATGGCTGGCTCGACAGCTCGGACAGGACAAACCCAGGACAATGTCCGCCCTCACATCACTCATGACCCGCTTTTGCGCGGGCGAGGATAATTGGCTAGCTAGACGTAGCCATAACCCCGAAGACCCCGGAACCTCTGAAGTTCGGGATGGAAACGGGAAACCAAAACGCAACAAGAACAAGCGCCGGCACAATAATAGTGATGCCGATGACACGGCTGTCAATGCCGGCTTCCGCAATTCCCGTCCTGGGCAGCGGAAGAAGCCTCCTAAAGGCAAACACGACAGACCCACCCCGCTGGACAAGATCCTAGAGAGGCCTTGCCAGATCCACGGCACTCAAGAGAAGCCCGCCAATCACACCAACCGTAATTGTTGGGTCTTCAAACAGGCCGGCAAGCTCGCATCCGAGGACCAAGGCAAGAGCCCACGCAGCGAGGAAGAGGATGAGCCCCGTGGTCCGATCGGTGGCGGTCAAAAGAAATTCCCTCCAGAGGTAAAGACAGTAAACATGATCTATGCCACTCATATACCCAAAAAGGAGAGGAAGCGCGCCCTTCGAGATGTCTACGCCATAGAGCCTGTAGCCCCGAAGTATAACCCATGGCCAGCATATCCGATCACCTTCGATCGACGCGACCACCCGACCAGCATCCATCACGGGGGTTCGACCCGATAATAGATGGGTACCACCTCACTAAAGTCCTAATGGACGGTGGAAGTAGCCTCAATCTGATTTACTCAAATACGGTGAAAAATATGGGCATAGATCCGTCAAGGATCAAGCCCAGCAACACTACCTTCAAAGGAGTGATCCCAGGCGTCGAAGCCCGGTGCACAGGCTCCGTAAGCCTGGAGGTTGTGTTCGGCTCGCCCGATAACTTTCGAAGCGAGGACTTGATCTTCGACATCGTACCTTTCCGCAGCGGCTATCACGCCCTGCTCGATCGTATAGCATTCGCTCGCTTTAACGCCGTCCCTCACTACGCATACCTCAAGCTCAAGATGCCTGGCCCTAGGGGGGTCATTACAGTTAATGGAAATACAGAGCGCTCCCTCCGAACTGAGGAACATGCGTTGGCCCTGGCGGCCGAATTCCATTACACCGATGATTGGCAATTGCCGACATCTGCCGTCAAGGCACCCAAGGCTGGGAAAAGAGCTCGGTCTCAATCCGAGGTACCAGAACCTTCCACTCCCCGTAAATAGGGACTCGCCCCCCATCGCACGGCCCTAGAACCGGCAAGGTACGTGCCACGGAGGCACAACTTCACGCTCAAAATTCCATGGGCAGCGGTGGGGACATACTATTAGAGGGTAGGTGTTCGGCTGGACCGAACTATTACCGTCAACACGTCTTCGGACACACTACAGGTACCATAAAGTGCCTGCTAAAGGCGTCAAGCTCATCCATACCTCGGCGACTTCTCAAGACCCTTTCTTCAAGGTCCGTTCGCCGAACTAACAAAGCCCATAAAGGCATACACCTCCTTAGGAGCTGCAGGAGCAGATAAGCGACGGAGCACATCAAGGACGTCAGGTCACCTATCGAAGGCCCTTGGTACAAACTCTCCTGTAAAATTTATATTTCATTTATCAAATACCTGTAAATAGTTGCATCGGCAAATTGAACAATAAGAGTTGTTGAGTAAAATACAGATATATCATTTTCTCTTTGATGTCCCTTTTCGGAACAATTTCTATTTTCTCCCTCTTCTTGCGAACCTGTTTGGTATACTGCACGATGCAACCGGCTAATAGACCGGGGGCTCGACCTTAAAAATCGCCCTAATCACAATTTCTTTAAGTGTTCGGCGTCTTGGAATTTCGCTTTATATGCATTGGTTCCGAACCGTGTCTTGGGTCAATGGTTGGGTTGCCCGGCTCCTGTGCTTGCCCCTTTATGTTCCGCTCGTTCGGCTAAAAGGGCAAAGGGAGCACCGCTGCGATTGTGCTTCCGGCTAGTCTGGTTAAGCGCCTCAGCGGAGAAAGCCGAAAACTGACTGTCATGGTATGCGAGAACCGGTCTGCGAATCCGAGCTTAACTAAATCTCGTCAGAGGTTATTCCGTGTCATACGATGGGTTTGGTGTTAGCACAAACCAGGTGATATAGGCTTTGGCCGCAGTTCATCCGAACATCACAAACACCTGGGGGCTAGTTATCAGCTCCCGCACTCCTTTCTCGCCCCCCTATGGCTAAGTGAAAGCAATAAAGCATTATGGTCCGATTGCCTTGTCCGCTCCACACTACCGCCTTCGGGTGCCGATAGTTTGGCTAAGGGTTACAGTGCGGTTGGAAGAGACACCTTGTGTAGTATCTACACGGGGGCTGAAGCCGACGACTCGCAGCTTTCAGGGTTAATGGCCACAAAGGAGTTATAAAGGATGCAAAACATACAAGACATAATAAAACCATGCATTTTAAATACATACACGCTGACAAGTCTTCGGACATAGTATAGCAATCTATTCATACTCATTCTCTCTCGTACACTGTGATTCTATGGCCCGAGCACCCTCCATAACTCCGGAGAAGTACAGCTCGGGGCGCCTATGACCCTTTCCAGGAGGCGGAGGAGCTGTGGCTACCTTCATCGGATCCAGCCCCGGCCAGTGCACCTTGGCCTTCGCGAAGGTCATCCTAGCCCCCTCGATGCAGGAAGACCGCCTCAAGGCGTCGATCCGAGGAGTGGCGTCGCTCAGCTTCTGCACCAGGCCGAAGTAGCTGCCCGACAGTGGCTCATTGGGCCATAGCCGGATACAGAGATCCTTCATGGCCGGTTCCGCCATCCGGTGTAGCTCCATCAGCTGCTTCAGCCTCTCCACAAGGAGAGGAGAACGCTCGGGGGCTTCGAATTGCGCCCAGAATAGCCGAGCTTCATCTCCTTCTCCCCGCGAAGCATAGAACTGCTTCGCGTCCACTAAGTCCTTCTGGAGGTCCGAGCAGGCGCCTGAGGAACGCCATACTTGGGTAAGCAACTCGAACTTGCTGTCCCCGAAGATACACTGCAATGAATACGGCTTACCATCCAGGATAGCTTTGGCTTGGCGGAGCTCCTCTTCAAATGACCGCCTATCCACCCGCTCCTTTTGGAGATTGGTTTTCAGGGTGGATAGTTCGGCGGCCTGCTCCTTGCCCTTCCGCTCCAGATCCCCGCACTTCCGCCCAGCGTCTTTGAGCTCCTGCTGGATTTCCTCCACCCGAGCCTCGTGCTTGTCGCTGGTGGCTCTTAGGGCGGATAGCGCGGTAGCTGCTTCTTTGGCAGCCGCCTTCTCCACCGCAGCCTCCTGCTTGGCCTTCTCAAGTTCGATCTTGAGCTTCTCAATCTCTTTCGCCGAGGCTGCACAAGCATTAAGCATATCAAACAACACTGCATTGATAGTACGATAACAAAGAGTTTTTTTTACTCTAAATTCGACTTACCTTGCGCCTCGTCGAATCTCTTGTTTAGAGCGTCAAGCTCGTCTTCGGAGCTCTTGAGCTTCCGATTTAGCTCTTCTAGCTCGGCAGCGTTATTGGCCGTTCCCGTCGACGAAGCGTGTAACAAACAACATCATATAACGTTACAGGGGCTTACAACCTCCGAACTGTCACTAAAATAATCCTGTGAACGGTCCTCTTAAGGGCTGACAGAACAATCCGAACATATATTGTCCTATGCATAGTTCGGATAAGGATCTATGATTTGACCCCCAGGTAAGTTTTTCCAAACTCACCTAGGGCTCGGGGGCTTCCATGCATATAATCATAACTCACAGAAATTAATATTTCACAAAGTAGAGCATTACTTGGCTTACCTGAAAGCCCGTCAGGAGACCGTTGAAGGCCTCCTTCAGTCTGGAATCCACGGACTGAATGCTCTGCAGTACCGCACCCATAAGGGTGCGGTGCTCCCTGGAGATGGAGGTGCTCGATAGAGCCTCCCCATGGCCTTCCACACATTTGTTGGTGGTGCCGGTGGGGATCGGTTGATCCGATCTCCAACCGGAGATTGAATCGGTACCTCCGGAGGCATGGTACGCTCCGGAGACCGCCTTGGAGGTGACTGGACGTCTTCTGGTCCGGTCTCCTCAGTATCCGGGAGGGGCCTCTCCCCCGGGTCTTCGGCGGCCGAGGTGTTTGCCTCGGCCATGACTTCGTCACCCCTGCCTCCAGAGTCCGGCTCCAAGGGAGCCTGTTGGGAGGACGCCTCCGCGGTGTCCTTCGCTGCGCCCGGAGGAGAGGGGTGCGACGTCGTCCCGCTCTCCGCTAGCTCGGCGGGTGGGGTCTCCCCATCCGAAACTTGATCGGTGGGGAGGACTTGTGGTGGGCTGCGAGTCAGTAAGCGCTCACGTGTTAGTAACATTCGAAGCTTTGCATCAATAGCACAGAAGGGTCTTCGGATCTGTACCTTCGAGGTAGGGGCTTGACCCTGAGGTTCCTCCGCGGAACCCTCTCGAAGTCCTCGGACTCAGTGTTCGAGTCCGAACTATCGTCGGACGGGACTGCCTGTGTCCGGCGCGGTTTCTTCTGGGCGGGAGGAGCTATCTCCTCCGAGGCGTCCGATGACGCCGCTCTCTTTCCTGTGAGGGGGGAATCGCCTCCCCCCTCAGCCTCGTGCTCCTCCTCTTGACGCCGCTCTCTTTCGAGGAGGCATGAGTCTCTTCGGACACAGCCCCTGGCTGGTCCCTGTTGCGCAGGCCTGTTCGGCCTGGCTTCTTCTTCTCCTTCTTCTCTGGCGCCTTGTAAGGCGCCACGACGAGCATCTCCAACAGCAGCGGAGACTTGGGGTCTTCGGGCTGTGGAGCCGGACACTTGATGCCCGTGGCTTTGCTCAACCATTCCTATGAAAGGTGATCGGAAAGTCCTTAGATTATCTTTGGGAAGATAGAACCGGTGAAATGAAACTATGCTATACCTCGGGTGCGGGCTTGATGGCGCTCAAACCCTTGTCCTCCTTCTTGCCCGGCCAGTTCTCCTGCGCCTTGAACAGCGCCTTCCATAGCTTCTCCCGCGTGGTACGGAAGAGTTGACGAACTGTAGGATCGTCATCGGTCCGATAATTCCACATAGGAGAGCTCCGGCGCTGGCAGGGGAGGATGCGCCGCCGAAGCATAACCTGGACGACGTTGGTCAGGCCGACTCCTTCCCTGATCAAGGAGGCGATGCCCCTCTGCAGGTCCTCCACCTCTGTGTCCGACCCCCAGTCGACGCCCTTTCAGACCCATGAGGTCAATCTGGTCGGGGGGCCAGATCTGAATTCGGCAGGAACAGTTCCGCCCTCCTCCTTTGGCTCGGTGATGTAAAACCACTCTTTTTGCCAAGTCTTGATAGTGTCGATGAAGGTGCCGGATGGCCACACTGCACGCGGAAGCTTGCTGATGACTGCCCTGCCGCAATCCGCGTGTGCGCCGGCGACACACTTCGGCTTGATGTTGAAGATCTTGAGCCACAGTCCGAAGTGTGGCTCGACTCGCAGGAAAGCTTCACAGACTATGATGAAGGCCGATATATGCATGAAAGAGTTTGGTGGGAGGTCGTGGAAGTCGAGGCCGTAGAAGAACATTAGGCCCCTCACGAAGGGGTGGAGCGGGAAGCTCAGTCCCCGGATGAAGTGAGGGACAAAGACCACCCTCTCGCCTGGTTTAGGGGTGGGGATCACCTGGCCCTCCTCTGCGGCGCGGTGGAAGACATTGGCGGGGAGGTAGCCGACGTCCTTGAGATCCCGGATGTCCTGGTCTGTGACCGTGGACGCCTCCCACTTGCCGTTGGAGCCGGAGCTGGCCATGGCTAAGCTCGGAGGGGGAAGAATGGAAGACCTAGATCTGGGCTCGGTAAGCTCAGAAGATTGGGGAAGCTGGGATGCGAATGGGAGGGTGCGGATAAGCCTTGGGGTTTTCTTCCCCTTTTATTGAGGCTTGCTGCTGGTTAGCCTCCCTTCACGAAGCCGTGAATCTCTCCGCTTCCCAAGGCGTGCATGCCGTTATATGCACATGATTAAACATATCCCGTGTAAAACGGGGCACGATTTGTGCATTAATGGATCGTGCTGGTGGAAACGGCCTCGAACCGCGAACCGAGTCCTCACGACTGGTTTAGAGGTCGTGGTGGGCCGTGGCCTCTCATCTGAAAAGTTGTCAGAAAACACTATTGGTTCTCTGACGTTTGGCCTTCAAGGCCGAACTATTCATGGTATACGGACGATTTATGATCGGAAACATTACACGTCGACGGAGGCCGAACTATATCCCGGCCGATCACTGTTTGGAGAAAGGAACTCACCTCGCAAGCCGAAGACTCTGATCACTCGAAGCAGCTGGAGCCTGGACCCTTGGCGTTGGAGGCTAGTTCGGGGGCTACTGAGGGAGTCCTGGTTTAAGGGGTCCTCGGGAGGCCGGCCTATGTCTTATGGGCCGGACTGTATGGGCCACTTGCCGAATACTAGAAGAATTGAAGACCTCATCTCCAAGAAGGAGGCTTCGAGAATCGTGGCTTGTCCTCCACGTGTGGAGTAGTAATAGGCATGTTTATCCCTTCGACGTGTAACCGACCATGTGTAAACCATAGGGACCCCCGACGTCTTTATAAGCCGGAGGGTTTTAGGTTGTAAGACAACAGAACTCGTCTAGGGTTTTAGTCATACGATCTCGTGGTAGAACAACTCTGTAATCCCCATACAATCAACATAATCAAGCAGGACGTAGGGTATTACCTCCATAGGAGGGCCCGAACCTGGGTAAAACCTTGTCCCCTTCGTCTCTCGTTACCATCGATCCTAGTCTCACAGCTCGGGACCCCCTACCCGAGATCCGCCGGTTTTGACACCGACATTTTGCACCTACGACTTATCATCAAGAAAGAATACCCAAGTAAATCTGGAAAAATCATCAACTATAATTAGACCAAAGGAATTTCCACCGAGGCTCTTGTAAGCATTGGGACCAAAAAGATTCATATGAAGCAACTCGAGTGGTCTCCTAGTAGTCATGATATTCTTACGGGATGACCTCCACCTACTTGATTTCCAGCTTGACAAGTGCTACAAAGTCTATATTTGTCAAAGATAACATCTTTAACACCAAGTATATGATCACCTTTGAGGAGCTTGTCTAGATTACGCATACCAACATGTCCTAGTCTTCTATGCCAAAGCCAACCTTTAGAAGATTTTGCAATAAGACAGGTACAAGGTTTGGATTTCTTAGTGAAATCGACAATTTATAGATCACCTCTACGAAAACCGGTAAAGACCATGCTATGATTGTCTTGACGAAACACTTGGCAATCTACTTTGGTAAATAGCACATTAAACCCGAAATCGGCAAGTCTAGATACGGAAAGAAGATTGTAGCCAAGAGATTCAACAAGCATGACGTTTTGAATGGAGCTATCATGACATATGGCCACCTTACCAAGACCAAGTACCTTACCCTTGGAGTTGTCTCCAAAAGTCACATACCTTCGCGGTCCATGGTTTGGTGTGATCTCTTCAAACATGTCTCTATCTCCGGTCATATGATCGGTGCATCCACTATCGAGAATCCACTCTTTTCCTCCGGACATGTAATCCTTGAAGTTTGCCATGAGACTTAGATTCTTCGTAGTCTTCTCATACTCGATGTCGAACAACTCATCTTCATCATAGTAGCCATGTTCCACATTGTCATCATTAAGTGGGAAATCCTCGTCATAAGAAACAAGAGTTTTGTTAGAGTCATGATCATGACAATGTTCAAGTTTATGAATGCGAATGGCTTCAACAATGATGTTGTTCATAGTTATGACATCTCCTTTAGCACGCATGAGGTCTCTAAGATCAAATAGATAGTCATCAAACTTAGGATCACTAGGCATCATTTTGTGAAAAGCAATAGTTTTATGAAGAATTTCATCAAGATTACTCAATGAATAATTTGGATATCGTTGCTCCAAATCACTCCACAAAGTATAAGCACATTCAAAATTCCTCATTTAATCAAACACAATTCTAGGCAATCCTCTAATGATAAGATTAACAGTTCTAAGATTGCGTAGCATATCAATTTCCTCTTCGTATGTGGGATGTAAGGGATCAATGGGAGGTACATAGGGGTTATTAACATACTTGCTCAAATGGAATTCATTGAATAGCTCAAGCATCTCATATTTCCATTGACTATAGTACTCCCCATCGAGAACGGGCACTCTACAACTAAGACTCCCCAAACTAGACACATCCATCTTCCTCCAACGGTGATGAAACCGAAGCTTTGGAGACCAAAGCTTTGATACCAATTGAGGGATCACAAGAAGTGTTTGTCTAGAGGGGGGGTGAATAGACTACTTGCATAAATTAAAACCTATCCTTTACCCAAGTTAATTGGTTGGCAGATTTTAGCAATTCTAACGAGTCTAGTGCACCCTACACATGCTAGTCAACAAGTATGGCAGTGGAAAGTAAATACAAGCATATGTAAGAGAGTTGAGATAGGAAGATCAAACGCAATTTGGAGACACGGAGATTTTTCCCGTGGTTCCGATAGGTGGTGCTATCGTACGTCCGTGTTTATGGAGTCTTCAACCCATGGAGGGTAGCGGTCGCGAGAGTCCATGGAGGGCTCCACCCATACGGGTCCACGAAGTAGCAACCTTGACTGTTCCATGTGGCCTACGTCCACGAAGGACTAGCCTTACTCGGGGTAGATCTTCACGAAGTAGGCGATCTCCTTGCCCTTACAAACTCCTTGGTTCAACTCCACAATCACGAAGAAGGAAGCTCCCAAGTAACACCTAACCAATCTAGGAGGCACCACCCTCCAAAAGGTAATAGATGTGGTAGTATGATGAACTCCTTGCTCTTGTGCTTCAAAAGATAGTCTCCTCAACACTCAATCACTCTCTCACATATTTGGTTTTTGTAGAAGAGATTGATTGGATGGAAAGCAACTTGGGGAGGCTAGAAATCAAGATCCATATGGTTGGAGTGGATGATCTTGACCTCAACACAAGGGAAGGTGGTTCTCTCTCAGAAAATTGGATATGACAAGTGTGGAATGGTTCTGAGTGCTTTTCATACGAGTGATAGGTGGTGGAGGGGTATATATAGGCATCTCCAAAAATCCAACCGTTACAACATTATTATCCAACTCGGTGGAACCGAAGCAAAAACTCGGTTGCACCGACTAGTGCAAAATGTGGCAAGTTTGGCGTTTTCGGTGAGACCGATATATAAATCTCGGTGGTACCGACAATGGGGTAATGGCTAACCAGAGACTTGGCCATCAACTCAGTGAGACCGATTTGCAGAACCGGTGGGACCGATTCTGAAAATTAACGTAACAGAGAGTTGGTCACGACTTCGGTGAGACCGAAAATGAAAACTTGGTTACACCGAGAAGCTAGGGTTTGGCAGGGTTTTGTCTGAGTTGAAAATCGGTAGGGCCGAGTGGAAATAGTTGGTGGCACCGATTGTGCAAGTTTGGCTTAGGACAGAAGATTTTGTGTGGAAAATGAGTGAGTATTTTTGGTGGCTAATCTCTAAGCACTTGAGCAACCAGATCATCATATTTCCTCACCCCCTTTTAATAGTATTGGCTTTCCTATGGACTCAAAGTGATTTGTCACAAAATATAAAATGTAGAGTCTTGTAGCTTGAAGCTTGGCCAATCCTATTGCTTCTTATTCTCTTCATCTCCTTGGGGATACTCCACACAATCCATTCACCAACCCATCTTCCTCTATGGACTTTATCTGAAATACACTAGGTAAAACTATTAGTCCAAGAGACAATAATGTATGTTGTCATGAATTATCAAAACCACCAAGGGATCATATGTGCTTTCACGGCGCCACCTTCTGGACACGATGTCCCTCCAGCCATTGGTCTTCCCAAAACAAAGTGCTCTCACCATCATGGACCTCCGATCGCGCTGCGACTCTAAAAAGTTGCATGGACTCCTTCGGTACCTCTAGTTTAAACTTTGCCCACGGCCGCGAGGGGTCCGTTCTTTGCAGCCAAGGCCAACACGCTTGCATCGCGATATTAAGCCACTTTACGTTTGGAACACCTAGGCCACCCGCCCATTTAGGGGCACACACAGCCTCCCACGCGACTGCACAGTTTCCACCATGAGCCTGCACCTTCGCACACCAGAGGAATCCACGACAAATATTCTCCAGTGCCACAATCGTCTTCTTTGGGATATTAAGTGCCATCATTGCATGTAGCAAGATGGCGGTGAGCACGGATTGAACAAGCAGCAGTCGGCCACTCTTTGGCATCATGGTGGCTTTCCACTTCGGCAAGGCAGCCGCTAGGCGATCAACAATGCCCGACAACTGGGCTGATGATTGCTTTCGGATGGTCAGCGGGAGACCAAGATACTTGCACGAAAATGTCCCAATCGAGCACCCCAAGGGCCCCTTGCACCCTCTCCATGACATCCACCGGGCAACGAATAGGGTACGCAATGCTCTTCAATAAGTTAACTTGCAGGCCTGAAGCCTCCCCAAAGAGCCTTAGAAGTGCAGCGCACGCAAGAACGTCCTGGTCATTTGGCTTGATGAATATCATCACATTGTCAGCAAACATGGACATCCTGTGCTTCAGCCCCCTCCTAGCTAGTGGCGCTAGGATCCCACGATTCGTTGCAAGCTCGAACAAGCGCTGCGCAGTATAGCCAGGATCTCAAAGAGCATTTGGCAGCGGAGAAGCAAATCGCAACTCCACGCGCAGATGAGGCAGCGATGGATTCCATGCGTGCCGACCCCCAGATCTTGGAGGAGCACCTTGCCGTCGAGGCCACCATTGACGCCTCACGCGCTGACGCAGCACGCGGTTGGCTGCTATAAACGACAGCTCGTGGTCTTTTCTCGAGGGCACCGCCGGTGCATTCGACGAAGACTTTGATGTGTTTTCTCAGCGTGCCCGTGCTTACCTCAACTCCAGATCCGGCATGTTGGTGCCGGGGCAGGATCAGGCCACTCACCACTACCAGGGGTGCACCCACGGTGTGGAGGCCTGGCCCTCTTCCAAGTTGAAGGAGCCCATCATCATCGATATCTTCGATGATGAGGAATAGCTTGTTGTTCTTAGCTTTATCACTAAGGACCTATATATGTTCACCTAGCTACACCGGTTAAGCATGTTTCATTTACCTGTTGCGTGTGCCGCTACTGCCTTTCATTTAGAAATTCTAGTGAAATGTCCAATGTAATGCTACTACAACCTGACCTTTTAGTATGTTCTATTGTGCAATGTGGTGCTTAGTTAATTGCTTCGTTCATTTGTTGTGGTGATCATTTAACTATTTAGTTCAATTCTGCAATGTGATGTTCGATTGTTGTTGGTACAATTTTGTATTGTTATGCATGTGATGAATAAATCGAATTTAGATGTACTAAATACATGTGAAACATATAGAATTGCTATATTTCCTAGTTCTTAGCACGCTTGGTTTAGATAACTGGCTTTTCCATGTGGCTCAAATTAATCTGTTGGATCCGCAATGTGTTTATTTTCCATTAACATATTTCACTGATAGTATGCCAAATATCACTTATAACCTGATCAATATTTGTCTTAAATATGTTGCAGGGGGAAACAATGGGGGGCACTGAAGTTTACCATCGAGGTTTGCACATCCACGGTCATTTGGCTAATAGCACATTATTGTGCAATTGCAGGAACCATTGTTATATTAATGTTTTTAACAATTTGTTCTTGCACATGTAGGTCCTACTGTACGAGGTTTAGACCCACTCTTCGACCCTTTTTGCATGTGGGGAAATGAGGTGTCCTTGAATATCAGTCAAACCAAGAAACTCACAAAGATTGTTAAGATAAAGAAACTAGTTATGAAAAACAACAAGATGTTTGTCTGCACAATGAAGAAGACATCAGTCAACTATAGGATGGTACCATATCTTTCACCTTGTCCTTTTCCCTTTGCGCCATTTCAAATTTTAGAAAAGATATTTATGTGTATGTTTGTTTTCAGTCCTTCTCAAGGCAGCTCATCGATGATTACTGATACGTCTCCAATGTATCGATAATTTATGAAGTATTCATGCCATATTCACCTATGTTTACAATACTTTTATATGGTTTTGATGCACTTTATATGATTTATTTAGAACTAACCCGGACTGACGTTGTTTTCAGCAGAACTACAGTGGTGTTGTTTTTGTGCAAAAAATGAAAGTTCTCGGAATCGCTCGAAATTTTTCACGATTTTTTTGGAACAAAAGAGGCACTAGACGCTTCGTGGGAGGGCCAGAAGAGCCACGAGGTGGGCACAACCCACCAGGGCGCGCCAGGGGCCTGGTGCGCCCTGGTGTATCGTGCCCACCTCGTGGCCCACCTTCGCGTAAATCCAACGCCAAAAATTCCTATAAATATAGAAACCATCAGAAATAACCCTAGACTCTCCGCTCCGCCGCGACAACTCTCTATATCGACGAAAAACCAATCTGGAGACATTCCAGTACCCTGTCGGAGAGGGGAATCCATCTCCGGTGGCCATCTTCATCATCCCAGCGGAGGCCATGACGAGGAGGGAGTAGTCCACCCTTGGGGCTGAGGGTATGTACCAGTAGCTATGTGTTCAATCTCTCTCTCTCTCTCGTGTTCTTGAGATGTCACGATCTTGATGTATCATGGGCTTTGTTAATATAGTTGGATCATATGGTGTGTTTCCCTTACTATCTTGTTGTGATGAATTGAATCTTTCCCTTTGAGATATCGTTATGTTGGATTGAATATTGGATTTGAGAACACTTGATATATGTCTTGCATGTGGATACCTGTGGTGACAATGGGGTGTTCTATTGATTCACTTGATATATGTTTTGGTACTCAACTTGCAGATTCCCGCGGTGACATTGGGGTAATCTATGCATAGGGGTTGATACACGTTCTTGTTCTACTTTCTTCGATAGAAATCTTGGGGTACTCTTTGAGGTTCTTTGTGTTGGATTGAGTATTATGAATCTGAAATTGTTTGATGCGTATTGTATAATTAACTCATGGATACTTGTGGTGACATTGGAGTATCTAGGTGACATTAGAGTTGGTTGATGCATATCATATGGTGTTATTCTAGTACGAACTCTTAGATAGATCGATCGTAAAGGATAACTTGGTGTTATCTTAGTATGAACTCTTGGATAGATCGATGGAAAGAATAACTTTAAGGTGGTTTCGTACCCTACAAACAATTTCTTCTTATGTTCTCCGCTAGATAAGAACTTTGGAGTAATTCTTCGTTGCACGTTGAGGAATGCTTATGTGATCCAATTATGTGATTGCACTAGCGAAAGTACGGACCCTAGGCCTTGTTTTCAAGCATTGAAATATCGTTTGTGCTCACTTTTGTCACTTGCTACCTTGCTGTTTTTATATTTTCAGATTACAAAAACCTATATCTACCATCCATATTGCACTTGTATCACCATCTCTTCATCGAACTAGTGCACCTATACAATTTGCCATTGTATTGGGTGTGTTGGGGACACAAGAGATTTCTTGTATTTGATTGCAGGGTTGTTTGAGAGAGACCATCGTCATCCTACACCTCCCATGGATTGATAAACCTTAGGTCATCCACTTGAGGGAAAATTGCTACTGTCCTACAAAACTCCGCGCTTGGAGGCCCAACAAAGTCAACAAGAATAAAGTGGTGTAGTAGACATCAAGCTCTTTTCTGGTGCCGTTGCCAGGGAGGTGAGTGCTTGAAGGTATATCTTTAGATCTTGCAATTAAATCTTTTAGTTTCTTGTTTTTCACTAGTTTGGTTTTATAAAAGAAAACTACAAAAAATGGAGTTTAGGTTGCATCATTTGTATCATCTTTATACTGTCTTTCGTGAAAATAAGGATTCAGAAAATTGTGCTCAATTGGTAGAAGAAGAAATTATGAAAATACTTGATGAGAATTCCTTGAATGATGAGCATGATAGCAATATTTTTAGTATGAATTCTCTGAATATGCATGATGCTAATGATATGCAAAGCCACAAGCTTGGGGATGCTATGTTTGATGAAGATGATATTTTTAGTCCTCCAAGTTTTGACGAGCAAATTTATTATGATGAAGGCATGCCTCCTATCTATGATGATTATGATGATGACATGTATGCTATAAAGAGTGATAGTAACCATGAAACTTGTTATCATGATTTTAATATTCAATGTGGTTATGTCAATCAAGTGTCTCATGATAGTTATTTTGTTGAGTTTGCTCCCACTACAATGAATGAGAAGAAAATTGCTTATGTGGAGAGTACTGAAAATTCTATGCTTGTAGATCATGAAAAGGATGCTTTATGTGATAGTTATATTGTGAAATTCCTTCATGATGCTACTGAAAATTATTATGAGGGAGGAACATATGCTTGTAGGAATTGCAATAATATCAAGTTTCCTCTCTATGTGTTCAAAGTTTTAAAGTTGTGCTTGTTTTGCCTTCCTATGCTAGTTGATTCTTGCTCCCATAAATTGTTTGCTCACAAAATCCCTATGCATAGGAAGTGGGTTAGACTTAAATGTGCTTGTCATGAGATTCATGATGCTCTCTTGCATGTTTCAATTACTACTTTTTATGTGAGCATCACTGAAATCATCATGCCTAGCTAAAAGGCATTAAAGAAAAACGCTTGTTGGGAGACAACCCAACACTTTTCCTTTTTGTTTTTGTGTGTTCACATTATTAAGCTACTGTATTAATCATGTTTTGTGTCTTTTATTTCAATAGATTGCCAAGTAAAGCCTTTGGGATGACTCACAAGATGAGTAGAATTGATGCTGAACCAAAACAGAAACTTTTGACTCCAGTACAGGAATTTTAATTTTTTACTGGAGAGTGATAATGATCTGAAATTTGGAAAAAATATTTATATACAAATTATTCAGGCTGTCCTAATTTTTCAGAATTGTTAGAGACAGGTAAGTATGGTTATACTACAGATTTTCACAGACTATTCTGTTTTTGACAGATTCTATTTTGCATGCATAGTTTGCTTGTTTTAGTGTTCCCATGGCTTATATTCAGTGATATAAATTATGTTAATGGTAGAATACAGTAGGTATTATGTGAGAACAATTATGAATCTTGTCTTGACAGTACCTAAGTGAATGATCTTTATTTATTATACTAACCCATCTCACGAAGTTTCGTTAAGTTTTGTGTGATTGAAGTTTTCAAGTTTTGGGTGAGATACCGATATGGGGAGAATAAGGAGTGACAAGAACCTAAGCTTGGGGATTCCCAAGGCACACCCAAGGTAATATCCAAGGAAGACTCAAGCGCCTAAGCTTGGGGATGCCCCGGAAGGCATCCCCTCTTTCGTCTTCATCATTATCGGTATATCTTACTTAGAGCTATATTTTTATTCGTCACATAATATGTGTTTTGCTTGGAGCGTCATTTTATTTTGTTAGTATTTGCTTGCTGTTATTTATAATATTGTTTTTCAATAAAAAGTTTCAAGAATTGCCTTAGGATGCTTGCATTGCATGTTTGATGTGTGCTGTGTAAAAACAGAAACTTTCTCTGTAGTGTTTGAATTTTCATATTTTACTGGAACGTGGAAAGTTTATGAAATTTTTACACAGTATTGTCATATAAATTCTTTAGCATGTACTAAATTTTCATAATTTTTTGAGTTACATAAGTACACTGTTTTCATAAATTTCTACAGACTGTTCTGTTTGGACAGATTGCTGTCATAGTTTTGTTATCTGCTTATCCTATAGTTTCCATAGCCTATATTGGTAGATATAAATTGTGGAAATGATAGTAAAAAGTAGATGATGTTTGAAATTATTATGCAACTTGTCTTGTCAGTACATAAAGAGTTGATTTATTATTATGTGTACTAACCTATCTCACGAGTTCTTTTCGAGTTTTGTGTGGATAAAGATTTTGAGAATAGGTGAAACCATGATATGAGAGGATTGAACGAGATACAAAAGCTCAAGCTTGGGATGCCCAAGGCACCCCAAGTAAATATTTCAAGAAGTCTCAAGCATCTAATCTTGGGGATGCTACGCATCCCACCTCTCTTCATCAACAATTATCGGTTAGCCTATGTTGAGCCTAAATTTTTATTCGTTCACATGATGCGTGCTATTCTTGGAGTGCTACTTTTCTTTTGCTTGCTGTTTAATAAAATACTCAGATCTGAAAATATTTATTGAGAGAGAGCCCTCACATAGCTACTTGATTGTTTACCTACTCATTGATCTTCACTTATATCTTTTGAGAGTAGCTTGATGTTTACTCTTGTGCTTCACTTATATCCTATGAGTAAATTGTGAATGAATTGAATATCATAAATATGAAATTATCAATGTGCTTTATACTTAGTAGTAGCTTCACATCTGGTTTAGAAAGTAAAATCTATTGAAGTTTGACAATCACAATATTGGTCATACAAGCAATTCGTGAATGATTAGTATATGGAAGAGAACTTTCACATACAAATATATTATCTTGGACATCTTCTATTATTGTGAATACCCATTAATTATTTTCAAACTTGAGAAAATTAGTTGAAGTTGGACTAGGAACACAACATAATGAGTTATGGTTGTGTATATTTGCATAGAAGTTATATTGTTATGGATCCTCCAACATGTGGGGCTTGTTTAGAACCTTTTGCTAGCCAACACTTCGTACTAAGTAGAGATACTACTTGTGCATCCAAATCCTTGAGCCAAGTTTCTTCCATAAGAGTCCACCATACCTACCTATATATGGTATTTCACTGCCATTCCAAGTAAATTTGCATGTGCCACCTCTAAAATTTCAAATGAACACCTGTTTTGTGTGCCTGGACCGCTCCTGGAGCGACAGGGGGCGGTCACTATCTTCCATGTTAAGCAAGTTATTCTCATGATGAGTGTTTATTCACTCGTCCTTGCACGAGAGGGGCGGTAATAGGGATTCCCAGTCCCGAAATAAAAAAATGCAAATAATTAAACAAAACTCCCCCCAGGAATGTTGTTGGTATGGACGGTACCCGTGGATTCGGCTAGCCGTGGAGTGTGTTTGTTGGTGGAGGGGGAGTAAACCTTTACTTTTACCGCTTGGGAACCGCTGTAATGTGTTTAACATGGAAAATATTGATAACTCTTGGTTGTAACGTTGACAGGAAGGGTGCACCACCCAAAATTATATTTATCTCTGATTTAAGCTTTGAGCTCTGGCACCTTTGCAAATCCCTGCTTCCCTCTGTGAAGGGACAATCTATTTACTTTCATGTTGAGTCAACTTCTTATTCTGACCTCAGTTTATTAGTTGGCAAGCATCATGTGGTGGGGAAAGATCCAAACATATATATCCAGTCAAATATATTTGATCATGACTTATTATTGTGGACAATTATCTCTATGATAAATGAGTTGGAAGGCGATACATTAAGCCCCTATCTTTCTCTGTGTTTGATGGATGCCGTTTGTTCTAAAAATATGCTTTGAGTACTAGCAATCGTAGAAGACTATATGATGATTGAGTATGTGGAGCTCTTACTTAGACTTTGTTGAGAATAAATTGAATTATAATTGTTTGGTGACTAAGAACATAGGTTGTTAAGTTTCAAGAGAATTCATTCTTTGAACCATAACATGTGAATGGGTTGCTACTTTATCATGATGAGTTTTATGAGAAAGAGTTGTTGTTATGATGCTAGGAAAAGTGGTTGAAATTATCATTGATCAAACTTATGCACTATGCTAGCATTCACACTTCATAAATTATTTCTTTTATCATTTACCTACTCGAGGACGAGTAGGAATTAAGCTTGGGGATGATGATACGTCTCCAACGTATCGATAATTTATGAAGTATTCATGCCATATTCACCTATGTTTACAATACTTTTATATGGTTTTGATGCACTTTACATGATTTATTTAGAACTAACCCGGACTGACGCTGTTTTCAGCAGAACTACCGTGGTGTTGTTTTTGTGCAGAAAATGAAAGTTCTCGGAATCGCCCGAAACTTTTTGACGATTTTTTTGGAACAAAAGAGGCACTAGACGCTTCGTGGGAGGGCCACGAGGTTGGCACAAACCACCAAGGCGCGCCAGCCCCCCCGGCGCGCCCTGGTGTATAGTGCCCACCTCGTGGCCCACCTTCGCGTGAAACCAACGCCAAAAATTCCTATAAATATAGAAACCATCAAAAATAACCCTAGACTCTTCGCTCCGTCGCCGCAACTCTCTGTATCGATGAAAAACCAATCTGGAGACGTTCCAGTACCCTGTCGGAGAGGGGAATCCATCTCCGGTGGCCATCTTCATCATCCCAGCGGAGGCCATGACGAGGAGGGAGTAGTCCACCCTTGGGGCTGAGGGTATGTACCGGTAGCTATGTGTTCAATCTCTCTCTCTCGTGTTCTTGAGATGTCACGATCTTGATGTATCACGGGCTTTGTTAATATAGTTGGATCATATGGTGTGTTTCCCTTACTATCTTGTTGTGATGAATTGAATCTTTCCCTTTAAGATATCGTTATGTTGGATTGAATATTGGATTTGAGAACACTTGATATATGTCTTGCATGTGGATACCCGTCGTGACAATGGGGTGTTCTATTGATTCACTTGATATATGTTTTGGTACTCAACTTGCGGATTCCCGCGGTGACATTGGGGTAATCTATGCATAGGGGTTGATACACGTTATTGTTCTACTTTCTCCGATAGAAATCTTGGGGTACTCTTTGAGGTTCTTTGTGTTGGATTGAGTATTATGAATCTGAAATTGTTTTATGCGTATCGTATAATTAACTCATGGATACTTGTGGTGACATTGAAGTATCTAGGTGACATTAGAGTTGGTTGATGCGTATCATATGGTGGTATTCTAGTACGAACTCTTAGATAGATCGATCGGAAAGGATAACTTGGTGTTATCTTAGTACGAACTCTTGGATAGATTGATCGAAAAGAATAACTTTAAGGTGGTTTTGTACCCTACAAACAATTTCCCCTTATGTTCTCCGCTAGATAAGAACTTTGGAGTGATTCTTCGTTGCACGTTGAGGGATGGTTATGTGATCCAATTATATTAGCATTGTTGAGAGATTGCACTAGCGAAAGTACGGACCGTAGGCCTTGTTTTCAAGCATTGCAATACCGTTTGTGCTCACTTTTGTCACTTGCTACCTTGCTGTTTTTATATTTTCAGATTACAAAAACCTATATCTACCATCCATATTGCACTTGTATCACCATCTCTTCGCTGAACTAGTGCACCTATACAATTTGCCATCGTATTGGGTGTGTTGGGGACACAAGAGATTTCTTGTATTTGATTGCAGGGTTGTTTGAGAGAGACCATCTTCATCCTACACCTCCCACAGATTGATAAACCTTAGGTCATCCACTTGAGGGAAAATTGCTATTGTCCTAAAAAACTCTGCGCTTGGAGGCCCAACAAAGTCTACAAGAATAAATTTGCATAGTAGACATCAATTACGTCTCAAACCACCTGTATGATCAAGAGGCGAGGAAGGTATTCATACAACACCCATGGTATAATCTTGAAGTCTTCGTCAACAGGATAAAGGTTGGGCGAGCAATCATCCACAGGCACTGGCCTAAAGTTGCAAGGACCTTCAACATCATTGAAGACTCAATATTCGCCTTCCGCTTTAACAGTTTTCTAGACGAGACTCATCTGTCTATTTACCATCTATGATGATACTTAATTTCCAAAGGTTTTAGATGTTGCATTTGAAAATTTGTCCTGTTGTGCAATTGGGTAGCTAGGCAGTATATGCCTATATAATGTTGTACCAGATGTAATTCAATTATGAAATCCTGGTTGCCGTACTATGAATAAGAAATATATTATGTGCTTGATATTAAATGTTAATTTGATTACTAAATGGATTACAAATAATAGAGAAATTAGGCTGATTATTTGGGGTTCCTATTGCAGGCGGTTTCTAAGACTACACCCTGGGCGATGACCTCAACAAACCCACACGGTTTCTAGAAAGTTGGCGTGTTGGATCGGTGAGCAATCACACACAAATTCTGGTCGACAACTCTGTGCGTTAGGACACCCAATCACAAACGTTTTCTCATAGCAAGTGTGTGTGATGGGTAGCCCAATGCCAAACATTTTCTTCTAAACACCGTGAGTGATGTTTTGAATAACGCAAACGACAGAATTATAATTATCGTGTGTGATGACCAACCCTATCACAAACGATGTTACGCACAAAATTGTGTGTGATCTGCAATACGAACGGAGACGTAACCTTGGGATTACCTCTGTGGGTTGATAAGCTCATCTCACACGTCTTCCTCAATATGTCTGTTTGTGATGGCCCTTCGAATCGCAAACGATATATTTGTGCCCATCGTGTGTGACCAGGTGCAGGCATCGACGACGGGTTTTCCCTGTCGTGTGGGATAGGCCCCCCTACCGCCCACACATGCAAGGCGACGGTTTAAGACTATGTCACGGAAAGGGGTTAAAAACCGTTTGTATAGCATGCGGCTACACTAGTGAAGTTACCGAAAAGATGGAATGAGATAGAGCTAAATGTTGCTCTAGCATGATCCACAGCTGCAGGTGATGAAGTCCTCTGACTGGCAGCTCATGTGTGGGTCTATGGAGTGGAGAGAAGTGCATCTATAAATGCTGCTGAAGACGACTAATGGACTAGATGGGTAGACATTGGCGATGGAACAACTAATGTGCAGAATCTGTGGCACGCACAACTGAAGAAACAACAACAACAACAACAGCTGATCCGGGCATAGTCTAAAACTGTGTAGTAGTGGGAGGCACCTCATCATCATCACCGCTTGTCTTCCGCATCAGCTTTGAGCTTGTCAATGTTAGTGGCCATCGTAGTCACCTTGACATCTAGATCATGGAACATAGTTTCCACAATCCTCTCAAAACTCTCCTGCTTCTTCACGAGGGTAGTTAAGCTTCGCTCGATCCTCTATGGAGCATTGAGAAGATACATCATTTGATCTGTCTTCATCTTGGGCATCTCTGGAGTAGATGTACTGGGCCCACTAGACAGTGCAACAACTCGAGCAATTTCTGCTCTTGTCGGGGCATCAACGGAGGTGAGATGCGACGGATCCATTGTGACTATGTAGTCCTCCAACTGGCTGATGTGGCAAGTGCTCATGGTTAAGCAGATAAACATTGCTACTAACTTTGGAGTTGATGAGCATCTGAATGTGTGGTGCAAATCCGCAAGAGCACTGATACGTCCATTTTGCATCATGATTTCCTTCTGTTATTTATAATGTTTTTATGCATAATAATGCTTTAGGGAGTGATTCTAATGCCTTTTCTCTCATAATATGCAAAGGTTTACACAAAGAGGGGGAATACCGGCAGCTGAAATTATGGACCTGAAAAAGCATATCAGAGATACCTATTCTACACATCTCCAAATAAGCTGAAACTTCACGGAGAATTATTTTGGAATATATGAAAAATACTAGAGCAAATAACTACCGGAGGGGGGCCACCTGGTGAGCACAAGACACCAGCGCGCGCCCTGGTGGGTTGTGCTCAGCCCAGCCCACCTCCGGTGCCCATCTTCTGGTACTTAAGGTCTTTTGACCTAGAAAAAATAAGGAGAGGACTTTTGGGAAAAATAAGCCCAGCCCACCTAGTTTCACACTTTATTCATGGTGCTTTCCGTAAGATGCTTGCTAAATATGATGTTAATCATAGAATTGCATCACCCTATCATCCTCAATCTAGTGGTCAAGTTGAACTTAGCAATAGAGAAATAAAATTAATATTACAAAAAACTATCAATAGGTCTCGAAAGAATTGGTCTAAGAAACTAGATGATGCACTTTGGGCCTATAGAACAACTTATAAAAATCCTATGGGTATGTCTCCATACAAAATGGTATACGGAAAAGCTTGTCATTTACCTCTAGAGTTAGAACATAAAGCATTTTGGGCAATTAAAGAACTCAATTATGATTTCAAACTTGCCGGTGAGAAGAGGTTATTTGATATTAGCTCACTAGATGAATGGAGAACCCAAGCTTATGAAAATGCCAAACTATTCAAAGAAAAAGTTAAAAGATGGCATGACAAAAGAATTCAAAAGTGGGAATTCAAAGTTGGAGAATATGTTCTTTTGTACAACTCTCGTTTAAGATTTTTTGCAGGCAAGCTTCTTTCCAAATGGGAAGGACCATATGTTATCGAAGACGTTTATCGTTCTGGAGCTATCAAGATTAATAATGCCGAAGGTACTAACCCGAAGGTGGTCAATGGACAAAGAATTAAACATTATATCTCAGGTATGCCTATTAATGTTGAAAGCAATGTTATCCAAACCATGACACAGGAGGAACACATAAAATAAGCCTTCCGGAACACTCCAGAATTCTGAAAAAGTGGAGGTACGTGATACGGTAAGTAAACGGACTCTGAAAAATCCGCAAAAATATTTTCTCTCGGTTTTGGAATATTACAAAACTCAGGAAAATAAGAAATAAACGGGAAAGCAACCGAGGTGAGCACGATACACCAGGGCGCGCCAGCCCTGCTAGGCGCGCCCTAGTGGTTTTGCCCACCTCGGACACCTTCCCGACTCTGTTTTCATTCCATATTCTTGCTTCCTAAGATAAAAATATATTTAGATTTACCCCTGATTGTTTTGACCACCGCATCGCAGAAAAATTCTTTGTTCTTGTTTCATGCTGTTTTCCTATTAGATCTATCAAGCCAGGCATCATGTCTTCTCCCTCCTCCAATAACGTAGAAGAAGATTCCTGGCTGATGAAGATGGAGCTGAAGAGAGAGGAGCCAAAAGAATCCAATAATGAATACAAGGGCAAGAAAGCTATGAAGGATCAAGCTCCAGAAGGAGGGCAATCCATGCCAATAGAAGAGGAGAAAGAAGAAGATATCCTTCAACCTTATTACAATCATCTCACCCCCACTGAAATTGAAGCTTTTAGGGCTTTCGAAGTGGTTCATGTTCAGAATAAATTTCTCACTCGTGAAAATATTTTGCTAGAGGAGCACATCATCACCCTTCGGAGAGTCATCCACAAATTGGACTACCTATTGGGTCTGAAGTGTGACACTTCATCACCACCACCGTCATCATCTTCACCACCAAAGGAGACTTGAGTACACGGGTATGGGCACTCCCCTTGGCTTGAGCCAAGCTTGGGGGAGATGCCCCGGTATCGTATCACCATCACTTTTATTTACCTTTACCTATTTTAGCTCGATCCTTAGCTCTTTCGTGATTTAGTTGAATAAAAGTTTAGTATGATCTATTTTCGAGTGCTAGTTTCGTGATCTATCTATCTATGCAATCGAGTGAGAGTTATATAATAAAGTTTAGGTTGAGCTTTTGCTTCTTTACTTTCTTGTTGCAATCAAAATAAAAAGTAAATAAATGAAAAGTATCATATGCTAATCTTATGGTAAGTAATGACATCACATAAGGAAAAGTATAAGTGGTAACATTTATTGGAGATTGACAAACATAGCATTGGTCAATGATGCAATTCATGAAAGAATTAATGAGGGGAGAGAAGATTCACATGCAAATACACTATCTTGGACATCTTTTATGATTGTGAGCCCCCATTAAATATTATATGCCAAAACTGTTGACGTTGGACATGGAAGACAACGTAATGATTTATGTTTGTTCATATTCACATAGAAGTTATATTGTCATAGATCCTTCAACATGTGGTGCTTGCTCAATATCTTTGCTAACCAAAAATTCCGCACTAAGTAGAGATACTACTTGTGCATCCAAAAACCCTAAACCCAAACTCATGTTTTGAGAGTCCACCATACCTACCTACGGATCGAGTAAGATCCTTCAAGTAAGTTGTCATCGGTGCAATAAGGCAATAAAAATTGCGTCTAAATGTGTTTGATCAATTAGTGTAAGAGAAAATTGAGCGTTGTACGAACTTATGATGGCGAAGTAATAAAAGCGACGGACTGCATAATAAAGGTTGCTATCATAGGGGGCAATATAGCGTGACGTTCTTTCACATTAAGGGATTTGGCTTACAAACTAAAAAGCACATGACAACCTATGCTTCCCTCTGCAAAGGGCCTATCTTTTACTTTTATGTATTTACTTTTATGCAAGAGTCAAAGTATTCTTCCCTATTCCTTTTCACTTTTTCTTTTTGCAAGCATCATGTGGTGAGGAAAGATCTAGGCACATATATCCAGTTGGATATGAGTGAGCATGATTAATTATTGTTGACATCACCCTCGAGGTGAATACGTTGGGAGGCGAGACTATAAGCCCCTATCTTTCTATGTGTCCGGTTGAAACTTTTTGCTCATGGGTATGCTGTGAGTGTTAGCAATCATAGAAGACTAAATGATGGTTGAGTATGTGGACTTGCCAAAAGGCCCCGACACGAGACCCTTCCTAAAAATATGATGAATTGTAGTTGCAAAGTTGACTGAGAACATAGTTTGTTGGTTTTCAATAAGGTTTATGCTTTATAGTTCTATGTTGTGATGAATTGTTACTTGCTCATGAGAAGTTATATGATGAAGTTATATAATAAAAGTCATATGAATAAGTTCTATGATAAAGTTTGTTGCTGCTATCATAATAAGCATGATGCTACTATGTCCGTATTTTGTTTTTATCGACACCTCTCTCTCTCTAACCATGTGGACATGTTTTTCGATATCGGCTTTCGCTTGAGGACAAGCGAGTTCTAAGCTTGGGGGATTTGATACGTCCATTTTGCATCATGATTTCCTACTGTTATTTATAATGTTTTTATGCATAATATAGCTTTAGGGAGTGATTATAATGCCTTTTCTCTCATAATATGCAAGGTTTACACAAAGAGGGAGAATACCGGCAGCTGGAATTCTGGACCTGAAAAAGCATATCAGAGATACCTATTCTGCACATCTCCAAATAAGCTGAAACTTCACGGAGAATTATTTTGGAATATATGAAAAATAATGGAGCAAATAACTACCATAGAGGGGCCACCTGGTGAGCACAAGACACCAGGGCGCGCCAGGCCCCCCAGGCGCACCTTGGTGGGTTGTGCTCAGCCCAGCCCACCTCCGGTGCCCATCTTCTGGTACTTAAGGTCTTTGCACCTAGAAAAAATAAGGATAGGACTTTCGGGACGGAACACCACCGTCTCGAGGCGGAACTTGGGCAGGAGCACTTTTGCCCTCCGGCGGAGCGATTCCGCCGGGGGAACTTCCCTCTCGGAGGGGGAAATCGAAGCCATCGTCATCACCAACACCCCTCTCGTCTTTGGGAGGCCAATCTTCATCAACATCTTCAACATCACCATCTCCTCTCAAACCCTAGTTCATCTCTTGTGTTCAATCTTTGTACCGGAACCTCAGATTGGTACCTGTGGGTGACTAGTAGTGTTGATCACATCTTGTAGTTGATAACTATATGATATATTTGGTGGAAGATTATATGTTCAGATCCATTATGCTATTTAATACCCCTCTGATCTTGAGCATGAGTATTATTTGTGAGTAGTTACCTTTGTTCTTGAGGTCACAGGAGAAGTCATGTTGCAAGTAATCATGTGAATTTGATATGTGTTCGATATTTTGATGATATGTATGTTGTGATTCCCTTAGTGGTGTCATGTGAACGTCGACTACATGACACTTCACCATCTTGGGCCTAAGGGAATGCATTGTGGAGTAGTTATTAGATGATGTGTTGCTAGAGTGGCTGAAGCTTAAACCCTAGTTTATGGGCTACTTCGTAAGGGGCTGATTTGGATCCAAACGTTTAATGCTATGGTTAGATTTTATCTTAATACTTTTCTCGTAGTTGCGGATGCTTGCGAGGGGTTTAATCATAAGTGGGAGGTTTGTTCAAGTAATAACATCACCCAAGCACCGGTCAACCCACATATCAAATTATCAAAGTAGCGAATGCAAATCAAACCAACATGATAAAAGTGACTAGATGAAATTCCCGTGTACCCTCAAGAACACTTTGCATATTATGAGATTGTTCTGGCCTGTCCTTTGCCACAAAAGGATTGGGCTACCTTGCTGCACTTTATTTACCGTTATCGTTACTTGCTCGTTACCAATTATCTTGCTATCAAACTATCTGTTACCTACAATTTCAGTGCTTGCAGAAATTACCTTGCTGAAAACCGCTTGTCATTTCCTTCTGCTCCTCGTTGGGTTCAACACTCTTACTTATCGAAAGGACTACGATTGACCCCCTATACTTGTGGGTCATCAAGCGCTTCTAATCTGCAGCTGTCATCTTCACTGTTTCCACTATGAGATACATGACCATAAATCTGGCGAAGCTATCAATATGATGCAGCAAATTGAGTAGCCACGGATCATCCTCTTTTCTCTAGACTTGGGCATAAGAGTGTGCCTCAGAATAGTGTTGATCATAGCAAGTCCTGGCAGAAGATAGTAGACGGATCTCAACTTGTGTTTTTCAACATACTCCGGAGGGATTGCTGTATACATATTGGCCATGCTGTTGTGATCCATGCGGGGCTTTGCATAAACATCCACATAGTTCTCTCCATTTGGAGGTGCATTGATCAACTCAGCCCATTCCTCAACAGAGGACTCATGGCTCTGACCTTCAGTCATCCACTTGATCTTGCCATCGGTGTAGAAGTGTGTTGTGGAATATAATTGCATGATGAGCTTGTCATTCCATGCGGTCAACTTAGTTCCAATGAACTCATCAAGCTCTAGTGTCTTAAATTTCTCTTGCATATTTGGGAAGTTGTCGAGATGACCATCGATGTAGTCCCAATCAACCCATCTCATGTCACTCACAGCTGGCCTCTTGTCAAGAAGCACAGTCTCATAGAAATCATGGTGCTCCTTGGTACAGAAATGATAGTCCATAGTTGTCCTTCTTCTGATGTCATAAGGATCTGCAGTCATCCATCTCCTTGGTCCTTTGTCCTTCCTCTCCATGTCTTCTGCATCTGGATGTGTGCCATCGTGAGCTGGTAGAAACGATCTTATCTTCTTCAGATGCGTAGGGGCTTCTTCTTCACCTCTCTCAGGTACTGGGGCCTCGTTCTTCTTTTATGCAACAACCTTGCCATTGCCCTTGGGGGGTGGCCTGGAAGCTGGAGGTGGTGCACTAGGCATAGCATCAGACATGAGCTTCTTCCTCTTTGGAGGTGGCTTGATCACTGGCTCTTTCTCCTCCTCCACTTCCTAAAAAACATCATCATGAGGGTTCTCATACATGGAGGTAGGTCTGGTAGGTGCACGGATCACTCGCTTCCTTGCATGCTTCTTGGGTTGTGACTGCCCTAGACCTGAACTCCCTGCAATAGTGTATGACAAAGAAATCCCGCTCTTTGCTGTAGTGGTTACTGAGATCTTCTGCAGAACAACTCCCCCTCTTCCAGAAGTACCATACTCTTTGCCTACAAACTTTCTCTTGGAGGTTGCATCATCTAGAACAAAGTCAGAATCCTGATCATCACAATGTTTCCTATTCCTGGCATATGTGGAAACCTTAGGAAGACCATGTGAACTCGGAGTACCTGGATCTGAATTGAAACTTCCTTCAGGACTAGTGCCTGCACCAAGCTCAACATCATCCTCAACTCTGTTTTGACTATCATCTGACCCTAACACGCTGACAAGCTAACCATGTGAATAGAATAGATGGGGCAGAATAGATGAGGATCACAAAATACATAGGTTTTTGGAAAAAGTTGAGTTCAAAAATCAAATTTAGGTTCTCTCTGTTTGCATTTCAGTCTCCCCGAGTGGATAGATTTGTAACTTTCAAGACAGCAATGGAGACTATGTCTACACAATTCGATGGCACCAAAAGTGAGACTCGATCTCTCCGAAGTGTTCATGGAAACCATAATCTTGTTTCGGTCACACCGAGCCAGTGTATTTCGGTATCATTCTTGTGTGCAATGGCACAAGGCCAACTCGGTGGCGCCGAACCATTTCCGATCGGTCAGTCCAAAGTGAAAGCAGAGAAACTCTTAAACCAATCTTTGCTCAAATCTGGAAGCTAAGAAATTTGATTGGAGGATAGATTTTTGCATGTCGTGGAAGATAATGCACAAGGTTTTTGTGCTAAGAATAGAAGTTGGGAAGAACAAAAACATCGAGCCATACCCTAACTTGGCGACGACCCTCTACGGCGGCGATGATGGTGTAGATTGTCGATGACTGTGCTACTTTGTGTAGATGCGTTGGGTTTTTCCCCAAAGAGGAAGGGATGGATGTAGTAAAGTAGCAACAAGTATTTTACTCAGTGAGAACCAAGGTTTATCAAACCAATAGGAGGATCACGCAAACTCCCGTCAATAGTACTGTAACGCCCAAGATGCGATCCTATCCTTATTTTGGCGCGAGGGCCTCGATAGGGATAGAGGCGCATCTCGTCGTTTCGCAAGAATGGATATCATTACAAGTACATGTAAAGAAGAGATGAGTATATGGAATTGGCTTACACTCGCCACAAGCTAAATCAAATTCACATCAATACAACAACATATACAATCATCATACAGAAGAGCAGGGTCCGACTACGGACGAAAACAAACGATAAAATGACATCCATCCTTGCTAGCCCAGGCTACCGCCTGGAACCCATCCTATGATCGATGAAGAAGAAGAAGAAGAAGAACTCCAAAACAAACAAAGCATCGCTCTCACATCAAAGCATTGCATTACCTGTACCTGCAACTGTTGTTGTAGTAATCTGTGAGCCACGAGGACTCAGCAATCTCATTTCCAAGGGTATCAAGACTATTAAAGCTTAATGGGTGAGGTATGGTTAAGTGGTGAGGCTGCAGCAAGCACTAAGCATTTATTTGAGTGGCTAACTTATGAGTACAAGAATAAAGGGGGATGATTGTCGAATAAATGGACGTGAACTAGTAATGATCTCTAAGAGATCCTGAACACCTACTTACGAACAAACATAACCCCACCGTGTTCTCTCCCAGATAAGAAATCACGAGAAGAGACAGTCACGGTTACGCACACGGCTGGTGTATTTTATTTGAGTTTATTTCAAGTTTGCTATGACCGGGTGTTAAACAAAGTTTCCAAGTTGCCACGTAACCGCGGGCACGGCTTTCCAAAAGATTTAACCCTGCAGGGGTGCTCCAACTCATCCATCACAAACTAACCACACGCCGCGGGAATAACCTCGACCACGAATCCCGTGATTTCCTAGGCAATTCCATTGGAAAACCGCAACCTCGAGATAGCCCGAAGTATTCCCGGAATTCCTCGCACAAGATGTTCGAGAAAGGTAAAACAAATCCAGCAAGGCCTCCCGGTGAGCCAGATCCGCATCTAGAGCCGCGCGCTCTCTATCTACAGGCATCATCCGTCTATGCGAAGTGGACGGTAGCCTGAGAATGCCTCGAGTTACCCCGAGGTGGCACCGCCGACTGCTAGGTAGGTGGACCAACACTCATGAGGAGCACTGGCCCGGGTTGTTGATTAATTATCGACGGGGTTCGGAAAGTCCCTATGCAAGTTTTATTAGGTTGGCGAATGGTAAAACCAATGTTGGGCCTTGCCAGATAAGTTTTATCCCAAAACGAAAGTCAAGGGGGTCCCCATAACTACCCCGAGCATGTTAGGAGCGCAAAATATGGAACATAACACCGGTTCACAAGTAACTAGGGCGGCAAGAGTGGAACAAAACACCGAGCAAAAGGCCAAGCCTTCCACCCTTTACCAAGTATATATGTGCATTAAATTAAAAATATCAATAATATTGTGATATAACAAAAGGATATCCATGTTAGCACATGGAAACAATTTGCACCTGCAACTAGCAATGCTATAAGAAGGGCTGAGCAAGCGGTAACATAGCCAAACAATGTTTTGCTGGGATGTGGAGGGGTTAGAGGCTTTTCATGGCAATTTGGGAGGCTAGACAACCAGTGGTAGGTAGCGAGACAAGCGATAGAAAACGAGACATCTAGCACGGCAATGATAGTAATGGTATCCAGGGAAATGATCATCTTGCCTGAGATCCCGCTTGGAAGAAGAATGAGTCCGTGAAGAATTCGATCCATGAAGTAGAAGAACGAATCCTCACACTCCGAACGCTTTCGGAACTCTATCGAGAAGAAGCAATCCGGAACAAACAATCAACACACAAAAACACCACAACATATGCATGACATGATGCGGAAACAAATATGATGCATGCTATGCATGACATGGCAAGCACAACAAGCAACTTCTACACATTAAGTGAAGCTCAATATGCAACGTGTTGCATATTGACGAAACTCCACGTTCGAATCATTTAGTTCACTCTCGTTAGGTACACAACAATATTAAATGTTATTAAACATGGCAAGAGGTGAAGCATAATGAAACTACACTATCTAGGCATCTTAAATGAGGTCGGAAACAACATATAGCATTTCCGAAACGACCTCATGAGTTAATTTCGAAACTGGTCCAGATCTGAACTAACCATGTTTTATGTTTATTAAACAGCAAAATAAAGAGGACCATGTGATTCTACACGTCATTCTAGTCGATTTACATATATGGAACATCTCAAGCGGAGCTACGGTCTAAAAGATATGACCATCACAAGATAATATGCCATGAATGCAAAATGCATGAAAATGACAACCACAAGCACTTCAAAACATGAATACAGCAAGATATTATGATAGTACATGAGATTCTAAGCAAGATTCATATATGGCATGCCCAAAACGGAGCTACGGTTCAACCACAACAACCAACACAAGTTTAGGTATAAATCTGCCCAAAACAGCAACATAGCATATTGTCACACTCAAATCTACAAGCTACATCCACCTAAAATTCACAACAAGGACATGGTGGTGGAGCCTACATGATGCTTAACAATTCATCTATTCACAACAAGTTGATTAGAAGCATGGATCAATAGGGAATGAGCTCACAAGAAGACATATTGAACTAAGCAGTTTTAAGACTTGGTGAAAATCTCAGTTTTTTTAACAGAGCAGTTTTTATCATGAATGCATATTGACAGCAGTGAAACTATAAGCTACATGGCATATATTGGCATGAAACTTAACAGTATGCTAGAGGACATTATGAACTACAAATAACTCCATTGCACCAACCCCAAAGGGGTTCTAGATCACAAGCAAAACACATGGCAAGACAGCAATAAAATGTTGCAGATTCTAGACTTAGAAATATTTCAGCATCTCAAATCAGCAACATTGGTTAAGCATGTACTCATGATGAAATCTACAGCTAAACACAATATTCATGGCATGGCAAACCTATCACCAACAAGTAGACATGGCATACTACAACACACTCCAAAGACTCAACCACAAGGAGGCATGGATTGCTTAAAACGAGCACCGCAAAATGGAACCCTACATTAACAGATTTCAGTTTTAACGTGGTAGCAACTTGAGAGCAAGAAATGAACATGCTAATGATGTTCTACCTAGCAACCAGAGGCATGGCATCAAAGTAGACATATAATAGGGCACATCTCATGAAGAAACCACATGAAAAGACCTACGGGTGAGATGCAACCATCCGCACGAAATCGAATAAAATAACAAATTCGACTATTACGATGAGATGCACTTTTGCAACAGAGATATGGGCATGCAAATTAATCCTAATGCACAAACAAAGGGTACCATCATGTAGAGCACGAAGAGTAGAGCAATTTGCATATAACTCATTCTCATTGGATGCACGGTTTGAAAACTACAGGCAGTTTAATAAGCATAAAGGTGAATTTTTAAACACACGCAAAAGACTTAGTGGAAATCTCACCCCGGGGTAAGCTGGACGACGGGGTACAGGGACGACCAGATCCGGGGCAGCGGGGCTGACGTTTGGATGGCAGGACGCGGCGGTACCGGGACGAGGTCGTCCTGCCCGAGGGTTGGAGCACAGGAGGTCGGTGGCGGGCTTGGCCGGCGGTGCTCCGGCGACGCTCCGGCGACGCGGCACCACGGGACTGGCAGAGGCGACGGATCCGGCCGCGGCAAGGTCGGATCTAGCCGCGGCGACGGTCGGTGATGGCCAGGGGCGAGCTTTGGCCGGCGGTGGAGCTTGGTGGGCGGCCGGCCATGGCGCAGCGGCGAGCCACCGGGGTGGCGAGGCGGCGGGTTTGGGGAGGCAGGCGGCGATGCGGCGGCGGGGCGCTGAAGGGCGGCGCGGCGGGCTTCGATGGCGCGACGCGGGGCTCGTTGGCCGTCTGGCGGCGGGGTCCGGCGCGTGCGGGAGCTCGGGGGCGAGGCTCGTGGGCGGCGGCGGCGCGCGGGCTTCCCGGGCCCCGATGGGCTCGGGCGGGCCTGCCCCGGGCCCGGGCGGGCCGCGGCGGCTGGCGCGGCGGTCTGGGGCGCGGGTGGCCACATGGCAGCGCGTGGGTGGTTGGGCGTGGCGGTGCGACCGTTGGGGCGGCACCAAGTGGCGGTCAGAGGCTGGCCGGCGCCGGATTTAGAGGGGATGGTGGTGGCTGGCTGCTTGGGGAGGCATGGAAAACGAGGGAGAGGAGGAAGAAGACCAAAAATTGGAAGGGGAGGTGTTTATATAGGGTAGGGGCTAGGGTTTGGAGGGTTTGGGGACGTTTCGAGCCCTCCGATTGCGATCGGGCGGCTCCGGTCGCGGGTCTAGGCTAGATGGGCTGTGGAGAGGTGGTTCGGCTGAGATGAGAGGGAAGATTTGCGGCCCGGCAACGAGTTTTTTTAAAACCGAAATGTCCGACGAATAAGCCGATGACGGTGCCGCTACGGTCCACCGTTCGGGTATCAAACAGATTCTGATTGCGACGAAATTTGGTAGGCGGTCTACCTACAATATAACAAGACCGCACGCCAACTTCCATCCCAATTCGAGAATATTTTATATGCCCTTTTGAAAACAATATTTTATCGATGCCGCGGGCACGTGCGTGTGTGGTTGGTCTCGAAACGGTCGATGGCACGAACGGAGAGAACCGACAGCTACGAACGGATGCAAGTTTTTTCAAAAACGAGTGACGATGCTATGCAGATGATGTGAATGATGCGATGATGAATGCGGCAATAAAATGAATCACACGATGAGAATGGAAATAAAAGGGGAATCTTCTGGAGCGTCGGTCCCGGGCTGTTACAAGTACCTACACACACAAGAACAAAATACTTGCACCAAACGCGGGAAGAGGGTTGTCAATCCCCTTGTAGTCTTTAATTGCAAGGATCAAATCTGATAGTGGTAGATAGATAAATATAAACTAAAATAAAATAAAAGGTAAATAATTACAGCAAGGTAAATAGGTTTTTAGTAAATATATTTGATAGACCCGGGGGCTGGTACGTCTCCAACGTATCCATAATTTTTGATTGTTTCATGCTACTATATTACCAATCTTAGATACTTTTTATGCAATTTTATATCATTTTTGGGAACTAACCTATTAACCTAGTGCCTAGTGCCAGTTGTTATTTTCTGCCTGTTTTTGGTTTTACCAAAAATCAATACCAAACGGAGTCCAAATGCTACGAAAGTTTTTGACGATTTTTCTGGACCAGAAGAGACCCTGGAAGCTTCGAGGGGAGACTAGACAACAGACAAGGAGACAACAAGGCAACAGGGCATGTCTAGGAGGGTATGGCGTGCCCTGATGCCTTGTGGAACCCTCGTGGCTTCGTCTGACCTAATTCCACTTCTATAAATTCCCAAATATTCTAAAAAACCCAGAGAGCCATCCGAAACAATTTTTCCGCTGCCTGAAGTCTCTGTTCTTCCGTGATCCCATCTGGAGCCTTTTCCGGCATCGTGCCGGATGGGGAATCGATCATGGAGGGCTTCTAAATCAACCTTGCTGCCCCTCCGATGATGTGTGAGTAGTCTACCATAGACCTACGTGTCCATAGTGATTAGCTAGATGGTTTTTCTCTCTCTTTGATCTTCAATACCATGTTCTCTTCGGAGATCTATCCGATGTAATCCTTTTGTGCGGTTTGTTTCTTCGGATCCGATGAATTGTGAATTTATGATCAGATTATTCATGGAAAGTAATTGAGTCAAATCTGAATTCTATTATGGGTGATTTGCATAGCTATGTAATGTTTTCCGATCTATGGGTTTTCTTTGGCCAAGTTGATATATCGATCTTCAGTGGATGTGGTGTATTAGTAGTGGGTTCAACCTTGCGGTGTCCTTACCTCGAGACAAAAGGGGTAGCGAGGCTAAAAGCACATTTTCCCCCTTGGTGGTTTTGGTAATTAATAACAACATATAAGTCATTGAACTAATGTTTCCACTAAGCATATTTCAGGAAATGTTCAATGATAGGGATGGCAAAAGGATTGTGGAAATACCCCAAGATGCAAGGAAATGGATTGGCAAAGCTTCAAGCAAGAGGACTCTACATTTTACTTTGTGAGAAATCACTTTGAGTCCATAGGAAAGCCAATACTATTAAAAGGGGGCAAGGTACTGTTGGTGAACAAGATGCTCCACGTGCACAAGAGATAGTCACCAAAAACACCAACAAGCTCTTCCACAAAAGTCTGTCCAAAGTCAAATATCCAAAATCGGTACAACCAACACTTTCCACTCGGCGCCACCGATTCCCAAACTTAGACAGACCCATGCCGAACTCTAGCACATCGGTGCAACCGATTCCACTTCGGTGCCACCGAGTTTGGGTTGCCAACTTTCTGTTACCTCGATTCACAAAATCGGTACCACCGAGTTTGTTGGATTGGCGTCACCGAGTTGCGCAATCTGACCATTGGTTACCTTATCGGTACCACCGAGAATTATATATCGGTCTCACCAAGATTCAAAAGTTGTCACCTTTTGGTCACTTCAGTACCACCGAGATTAACACACCGGTGTCACCGAGTTGGTCACTTTAGGTGTAACGGTTGGATTTTTGGGGATGCCTATATATACCCCTTCACCACCACCCACTCGAAAGAGAAGCACTCAGAACTATTCCATACTTGCCCCATCATATTTTCTGAGAGAGAGCCACCTACCCTTGTGTTGAGATCAAGCTATTCCACTCCATCCATATGAATCTTGATCTCTATCCTCCCCAAGTTGCTTTCCACCAAATCAATCTCTTCTACCAAGCCAAATCTATGAGAGAGTGATTGTGTGTTGAGGAGTCTATCATCTTGAAGCACAAGAGCAAGGAGTTCATCGACATTACCGAGCCTATTACCTTTTGGAGGGTGGTGCCTCCTAGATTGGTTAGGTGTCGCTTGGGAGCCTCCTACTTCGTGTTGTGGAGTTGAACCAAGAAGTTTGTACGGGCAAGGAGATCGCCTACTTCGTGAAGATCTACCCATAGTGAGGCTAGTCCTTCATGGACGGAAGCCGTTATGGAATAGTCAAGGTTGCTACTTTGTGGACCCTTATGGGTGGAGCCCTCCATGGACTCTCGCGACCGTTACCCTCCGTGGGTTGAAGACTCCATAAACGTGGACGTACGATAGCACCACCTATCGGAACGACGGGAAAAATCTTCGTGTCTACCAATTGCGTTTGATCTTCCTTCCTACCCTCTACTACATATGCTTGTTGTTACTTTCCGTTGCTATACTCTTAGACATGCATGTGTAGGGTGTACTTGACTTGCTATCATTGCTAAAATCTGCCAACACTTAAAATTGGGAAAAGGTAGGATTTTTATTTGGTCAAGTAGTCTAATCACCCCCCTCTAGACATACTTTCGGTCCTACAAGTGGTATCAGAGCTTTGGTCTCCATTGCATTGGTCTCACAACCTAGGAGAGTATGGCTTCTAGTGTGGGAAATTATCACCGTAGAGGTCCGTACTTTGATGGCACTAATTTTGCTAGTTGGAAGCACAAAATGAAAATGCATATTCTTGGTCATAACCCCGCCGTATGGGCTGTTGTTCGTGTTGGCTTGCAAGGTGAATTCTTTGGTGATGGAAAGGAACTGGATCGTGAAGCGACCGCGGATGAGTTGAAGATGTTCCAATACAACGCTCAAGCATGTGACATTCTCTTCAACTGCCTATGCCCCGAAGAATTCAACAAAATCAGCCGTCTTGAGAATGCAAAAGAGATTTATGATACTTTGGTTGATAAGCACGAAGGTACCGAGTCCGTGAGAGAATCCAAGTTGGATGTTCTTCAAAGTCAGCTTGACAAGTTCAAGATGAAGGATGGTGAAGGAGTCGCGCAGATGTACTCTAGGCTAGCTCTCATCACCAATGAGATTGCCGGCTTAGGAAGCGAAGAAATGACCGACAAATTCATCATCAAGAAGATACTACGAGCTTTGGATGAGAGAGACAACACCGTGTGCACATTGATCCAAATGATGCCCAACTACAAAGATCTCAAGACTACAGAAGTCATTGGAAGGATTGTTGCTCATGAGATGACACTCAAAGACAAAGAAGAGCTTCACAACAAGTCTAGCGGTGCTTAAAAAGCCACAAGTGATGCTCCCGCAACTTCAAGCGACAACCTTGTCACCAATGAAGAGATAAGCCTCATGGTCAAGAAATTCAACAAGTTCTACAAGAATAGAGTCAAAGAACAAAGCTCCAACTCAAGATATGAAGAGAAGCGTCCGTCAAGTTGTGACCGAAACTGCTACAATTGTGGGAAGCCCAGACACTACTCCAATGAGTGCACGGCTCCTTACAAACGAAGAGAAGAGTCACCTAGAAGACGAAGCTCAAGGAATGAATCACCTCAAAGAGAGAGAAGGAGTAGAGATGATCGTTATGAACGAAGACCCTCAAGGAGAAGTAGGGATTCAGAGAAGAAGGACAAGTACACCAAGAGCTACACAAGAAGAAGACATCAAGCTCATGTTGGTGAATGGGTTTCCGGCTCCGACTCCGACAACAACTCCGAGAGAAGCTATCACTCCAACTCCGACTATAGTCAAGATGAAGGTGTTGCCGGACTTGCACTAGTGACTACCAACTCCTATGATCTATTTGATTCACCAAATGAAGGGAGTGGAAGTTGCTTCATGGCTAAATGCCCCAAGGTATCACACCCCGAGTATCTTGATTTCAATAGTGATGAAGATGATTTACTTTGTGATGATGACTTGCACTTTGATGAAACTAGTGATGTTAGTCAAAATGAACTTGATAATTCTCATGCTAGCCAAGATAAGTCATTTGATGATGATAAGATGAAAATAGAACAACTAACTAAAGAACTAAACACTATTAAGTTAGCCCATGAATCTACTCTCGAAGATCATAGAGAGCTTGTAAGGACTCATGAGAAGCTACGCTTCGAGAAGCTCACCTTGGAGCAAGAGCATGAGTTTCTTAAAGCTATCAATGACGATCTCCGAAAGAACACTTCATCTTATCTAGCCAAACGATTACTCTTGTCTACATTCATGCCACAAGTTAAATCTAGACAAACTAGTAACAAAGGCAAGAAAGGTTCTTCATCTAGTAGCAACAATAAAAATGCTAAATCTAATGATGTTGCTTCTAGTAGTTCTATTGATTCCACTAATGATGATTCTCTTAGCCAAGTTACACTTGAGCAAGAAAACGCTTTATTGAGAAAGGTATCTACAAGAGTCTTGCCGGGTGTAAGCAATTTGAGGAAATTATACGGAAGCACGGAGGATACCGGAAGAACCATGGCATTGGCTACTTCAACGCTAATGGAGTTGAATGGGAAGAAGGTCAATACCCCAAGCCCAAGTTTGTTCCTCAAAAGGAGAAGTATGAAAATACTCCTCCCAAGGGAACAAGCACACAAGATGACCTTCCACCACAAGACCACAAGCTTAAGGGCAAGAACAAGCTTCAAGAGGACATTGACTCATATGAAGATGAATCCCAAGCTTTGGTGGAGTGGGTTCCCAAGGCTACTTCAAGTTCAACTTCAACAAGAGCCACTTCAACACCAAGGATCCCCATCAAGTTGATGTGGGTCCCCAAGAAGAAGAACTACAGAAGTTCTTGAGGGGTGACTCCGCCAATGAAATTCACTCACATTCATTATTGGCAAGAACTATTTGCAATCAACATCAACTCTATGCAATAGTTCAAGGAGTCACACGTTCCCTCAAAGGTAAGCAAGGGACAAGGTAATCAACAAATCAATGGACATCATCACACATGCTTTGCACTCCATGTCCATAGATATCCTTGTATTTGTCTCTTGTGTGTTGGGACTAACCCATGTAGTTGAGAAGAGTAAGGAAACAACAAGGATGCTCCCAACTCATGGTGATCTTCATCAACATTGAGCATCTACCACTACCTCACCAACATGAAGTCTTCATCGAAAAAACCCAAGGTTAGTTTATCCCTCCTATGGGGGGATGTCACATCAAGTGGGAACTTTACTCTAAGACTTGAGTTAAAGCATCTCATAGTATGTGACAACATTAAATGCTTTATGTAAAAGTGGTAACCCCACTTGTGCTTAAATGATGAGTATGACCTATGATCAAGTATTCTTACTTGGCTCCTAAGTCAATATACTCATATATAGATGACTCCATCATCGCCAAAATGCTTGATAGATGCTAGTATGTATGTGCATGTTTGCCATGATTTCATTTGACATCTTATTGTGTGAGCATGTTGGTCTGCATTTATTTATCCATTCGAGGACATCCAATTGTTGCTATTTGGTTTTTGATTTCTCTTTTGCCAATTGGATGGACAAGAATGCCTAGGACCACTCTCTAGCTATCTATGCTTTCTCACCTCATATTCTATTCTTGCTGCATCACAAAATTTGAACAAGTACTTTTCGATCCCTCTGTGTGAGGAGCACTCGGAGTTCCGTATCTACAAAGGACTGACCATTAAAACCTCCCAAGTGCATCTCGGTGGAACCAACCAAAATTCTTGGTCTCACCGAATGCCTAGGGTTGATCTGGATTTTCAATCTCGGTAACACTGATTCCTTATTCTCGGTTACACTGAGTTTCCCTGTCAGCTGACAGTTGAGAAACTCGGTGACACCGAAAATCTTGAACCGGTGTCACCGACAGCGAAGGGTATATATCCTGGCGGAAACGACTTTTGAAATTCAATCGAAAGAGCCCATTTTCCTCCAACCCTAAGCTGCCGCTCCGGACCCCTGGTCATCACCCTTGCCTCCCGGAGCGTCTCCGCCGTTGGGAAT
This sequence comes from Elymus sibiricus, assembly GCA_039707655.1. NCBI lineage: Eukaryota > Viridiplantae > Streptophyta > Magnoliopsida > Poales > Poaceae > Elymus > Elymus sibiricus. Next base: position 246,519,115 of record CM077671.1, read on the forward strand.
CGCCACTGCCGACGGAATCTTCGCCGCCGTCGTCGTCTTAGCAGATCCTTCACCAAACTAGGGTATGGATCCGGCCCTCCTGGCGCTCCCCGTCCGATTCTTGCGCATTGGAGATAACTTTATCGATAATCCACCGATTGCAAACCTACCTATACTCTAGAAATTCCAATAGAATAGCAAACGATCGATTTTTTAGGTTTTGCCGTCCGCCACATGAATCTCGGTAGAACCGATGCAAAAGAATCGGTAGCACCGATTCGGTTTTTCTAGCCAACTGAGAACACCTCGGTGGAACCGAGTACCAATTTTTGGTGTGACCGAAAATGGTGCCAAGTTTCTGGAAAGTAGGTTGTTTGTCTCGGTGGGTTCGAAAATTTTGCCTCGGTTGTACCGACATACATTTGGCAGAATGCAAAATTTGAGAAATCTTAGTTCAATCTTTTGAAAATTTCTGCATTTTGTGATGACTCATCTTCTCCACTCTTCTACACTCTATTCACAGGGTCAGATATGTCAGATCCTGAAGATAGCCAGAATGATCTCAGAGAGCAGAGTGTGGACATGGACTCAGGCACTAGCCCTGAACAGAGTTTTGATGATGTGCCTAGTTCTCCTGACTTGCCCAAGGCTGCTACAAGGACTAGGAGAAAGCTCAATTCTGATGAGGAGGATGAGGACTTCATCCCTGAGGAGCTGCCTAAGAAAGATGATGCTGCCACTTCTTCCAAGAAGAAGAAAGCTATAAGGAAGGAATATGCTAGCTCTGAGTCAGCCAAAGCACCAGAGAGCTCCAGAGCAACCATGACAGTTGTGCCTCCCAAGAAATCTATGCCTAAGAAGGCAGGGGAGAAGAAGAGAGCCAGGAAGATGATTATCCATGTTATTGGCAGGCCTACCTCTATGTTTGAGGATCCAGAGGAGGCTGCTGCTGAAGAGGAGGAGGTAGAGCCAGCTGCAAAGGCCCCTCCAAAGAAGAAGACGAAGCTTATGGCAGATGCTATGCCTAAGGCTAACACTTCCAAGAGCACCAAGTCTGCTCCCAAGAAGGCTGCTGCTGCTGAAAAGCCTAAGAGGTTCTCCAGAGAGATACCAGCTTCCAACAAGAACAAAACCTCCACTTTCAGGGAAGCTGAGGATGATGATGACATGCCTGCTTTGATGAAGCTTAGACCACACCTTCCAGAGCACAATGCCAGCCACCTGCTTGCTAAAGATATGAAGAAGAGGAAGGATTCTGGTTTGAGGGCATGGAGAGCAATTGATCCATATGCCCAGAGGAGGAAAACAACTATGGACTATAGGTTTTATACCAAGGAGCAACAAGATTTCTATGAGACTATCTTGCTTGATAAGAGCCCAGCTGTGAGTGACATGAAATACGTTGATTGGAAGTACATCAAGGCAAAGGAAGATTTCTTTCCAAATGTTCAAGACAACTTTCATTGCATTGGCCTAGATGAATTTGTTGGCAAAGAATTCATCGCATGGAATGACGAGATGATCATGCAATTCTACTCCACTGCTCACTTCTATGGAGATGGTACGATTGTGTGAATGACTGAAGGAGCAAGATATGAGTCTTCTGTTGAGGAATGGGCTGCCATCTTAGGAGTCCCAAAGGCGCAAGATGGTGATTTGGATGTCTATTCTGAATCCAAGGAGAGCCATGATTCTATGAAGAATATGTACAATGAGATCCCTGCTGCTAACTTGAAATCTCACAAGTTAGGATCCATTTACTTCCTCCAGGCTGGCCTCCGCACCATGAACACTATCTTGAGGCACACATTGATGCCTAAGTCTGGAGATGAGAAGATGATTCGAGGCTATTCCATCAACATGCTGATCCATCTTGATAGACTCACCAGGATACGAGTGATGGACTTGATTGTAGAAACTATGAAGAGGGTTGCTGCTGATTAGAAGCGCTCATGCTGCTATGCACCCTACATTCAGATGCTCATCAACTCCAAGCTGGAGAAGCACATTTTTGCTCTTGACAGGCCCCACTTGCCCCTACAGCCAGATCTTGAGGACAATGTCGTGGAGATGAACCCAGATCATCCCACCTCAGCTGCAGCACAGGCAAAGGCAGAGGCAGCTAGAGCCACTAGTGCTCAAGTCCCTAGATCCAGGAACGAGCAAATGGATCTCCTGATCACTACTGTTCAGGGCATGCAGAAGGACATCAAGAACATATTGGCAAATCAGCATAGTCTTGTGAGGATCATGGAAAACAGGATCAAGACTCTAAATGACAAGGTGGATGGGCTGACCAAGACCGTGAATGAGCTCAAGAAGGAAGTTGACAGCGTGCCCAGTCCTGACACTTCAGATGATGAGGATGACTCTCCTCTCAGGCCAGGCACTCAGTTCACTACCCAGGCCAGATCAGCCATAGTGCCAGCTCCAGAGTTGAGGCCTTCTTCATCAGCACCTGCTACAGCCTCTTCAGCTCCATCAGCTCCAGTACCTCCCGTTGCTACACAAACTCCGTCCATGACATCTGCCGACATCTTCGCCGACGCAGTTCTCTCGACTCCTTCATCAACCACCGGAGGAGATCAGCCCAAGAACGATTAGCTATATCTCTTTGAACTTTTTGGTAACTTGTTGCCAAAGGAGGAGAAGTTTTATATAGATCTTTAGGCTTCGAGTGAGAGAGAGCGTTGGTTTTTATCGCTTTACAAAACATTTGATCTTTTGGTTTGGATGTGTTAAACTTTGTGGTGTTTTGATCATACACTTGACGTGTGTTGCTACTAATTCCTATCATTATGATGCTTATGAGATGGTCATTCACCTTTGCTTGATTGTGTTGTGCTATGATGTTCATTCTAACTATTCTCGCACACCACCAAGTTGTATGTGCCATGAAAGAGTGCCCTATGTACCTAATCGATTGTGCATTTGCATTCAAACGCAAATTTAAAATAATGCACAAATTTAGGGGGAGCTCTTGATTATCACATACTTCTCAAAGCGACGATTATATTCATTGATTATATCATATGTCGAAGCTTTGATCTATATGTTGTCATCAATTACCAAAAAGGGGGAGATTGAAAGCACATTTGCTCCCTTGGTGGTTTTGGTAATTAATAACAACATATAAGTCATTGAACTAATGTTTCCGCTAAGCATATTTCAGGAAAAGTTCAATGATAGGGATGGCAAAAGGATTGTGGAAATACCCCAAGATGCAAGGAAATGGATTGGCAAAGCTTCAAGCAAGAGGACTCTACATTTTACTTTGTGAGAAATCACTTTGAGTCCATAGGACAGCCAATACTATTAAAAGGGGGTAAGGTACCGTTGGTGAACAAGATACTCCACGTGCACAAGAGATAGTCACCAAAAACACCCACAAGCTCTTCCACAAAAGTCTGTCCAAAGTCAAATATCCAAAATCGGTGCAACCAACACTTTCCACTCAGTGCCACCGATTCCCAAACTCAGACAGACCCATGCTGAACCCTAGCACATCGGTGCAACCGATTCCACTTCGGTGCCACCGAGTTTGGGTTGCCAACTTTCTGTTACCTCGATTCACAAAATTGGTACCACCGAGTTTGTTGGATCGGCGTCACCGAGTTGCGCAATCTGACCGTTGGTCACCTTATCGGTACCACCGAGAATTATATATCGGTCTCACCGAGATTCAAAAGTTGTCACCCTTTGGTCACTTCGGTACCACCGAGATTAACACATCAGTGTCACCGAGTTGGTCACTTTAGGTGTAACGGTTGGATTTTTGGGGATGCCTATATATACCCCTTCACCACCACCCACTCGAAAGAGAAGCACTCAGAACTATTCCATACTTGCCCCATCATATTTTCTGAGAGAGAGCCACCTACCCTTGTGTTGAGATCAAGCTATTCCACTCCATCCATATGAATCTTTATCTCTAGCCTCCCCAAGTTGCTTTCAACCAAATCAATCTCTTCTACCAAGCCAAATCTGTGAGAGAGTGATTGTGTGTTGAGGAGTCTATCATCTTGAAGCACAAGAGCAAGGAGTTCATCGACATTACCGAGCCTATTACCTTTTGGAGGGTGGTGCCTCCTAGATTGGTTAGGTGTCGCTTGGGAGCCTCCTACTTCGTGTTATGGAGTTGAACCAAGAAGTTTGTACGGGCAAGGAGATCGCCTACTTCGTGAAGATCAACCCATAGTGAGGCTAGTCCTTCGTGGACGGAAGCCGTTATGGAATAGTCAAGGTTGCTACTTCGTGAACCCTTATGGGTGGAGCCCTCTGTGGACTCTCGCGACCGTTACCCTCCGTGGGTTGAAGACTCCATAAACGTGGACGTACGATAGCACCACCTATCAGAACCACGGGAAAAATCTTCGTGTCTACAAATTGCGTTTGATCTTCCTTCCTTAATGGCAACAATACAAATACATGTCTTGTCCCCTTCTGTCACGAGGATGTGGAGCACCACTAGATTGAACCCCCTACAACGCACCACTCCCACTGAAGATAAATCAATCTAGTTGGCCAAACCAAACTGATAGATCGGAGAAAAATACGAAGCTATAATAATCATGCATAATAGAATTCAGAGGAGACTCAATTACTTTCAATGAATAATCTGATCGTAAACCCACAATTCATCGGATCCCAACAAACACACCACAAAAGAAGATTACATCGGATAGATCACCGCGGGAATCGCGGTGAACTTTGTAGTGAACATCAAAGAGAGAGAAGAAACCATCTAGGTACTAGCTATGGACCCGTAGGTCTATGGTGGACTACTCACGCATCATCATGGAGGCAGCAAGGTTGATATAGATGGCCTTCGTGGTCGATTCCCCCTCTGGCAGATTACCAGAAAAGGTCTCCAGATGGCCTCCCATCGGAACAGAGGCTTGCGGTGATGGAAAAAGTGTTTCAGGTGGCTCTCTATTGGTTTCCCGATTGTAGAGAATTTATGGAGGTGGAATCAGACGGAGCCACAAGGGGACCACAAGGCATCAGGGCGCGCCAACCCCCCTGGGCACACCTTGTTGCCTTGCCATATCATCATCTTGCTTCTAGACTCCTTCCGAAGCTCCCTGGGTCTCTTTTGTCTAGAAAAAAAACATCAAAAAGTTTCGTAGCGTTTGGACTTCGTTTGGTACAGATTTCTTGGAAAACCAAAAACAGGCAAAAAACAACAACTGACACTTGGCACTGGTTTAATAGGTTAGTTCCCAAAAATGATATAAAATAGCATATAATTGCATATAAAGTATCCTAGATTGATAATATAATAGCATGGAACAATAAAAAAATATAGATACGTTGGAGACGTATCAATGCAGGCAGGAGTCGGTCTACTTGTCATGGACGTAATGCCTATATATGTGATGATGCCAAGGATATTGTCATAATTATTCGCTTTTCTATCAATTTCCCAACAGTAATTTGTCTACCCACCGTATGTCATGCTAAAAGAGAGAAGCCTCTAGTTAAAACTATGGCCCCCTGGTCTACCTTTATCATATTTAAAAACCAAAAATACCTTGCTGCAATTTTATTATCTTTATTTTATTTTGCAATTATATATCTACCATTATAAGATTTAATCCTTGCTATTCAACAAGTACAAGGGGGTTGGCAACCCTCTTGCCTGCGTTGGGTGCAAGTATTTGCTCTTTTGGGTGTAGGTGCCGCTACTTATGTGAGAGCCTGGCTTAATAGGAATGATAGACTACTCATATCAACTAGGAATTCCTTCTTTTCCGGGAGCCCGTTCAAAAAGAACTCCAAAAAAGCGTGCTTGGCTTGGAGTAATTCTAGGATGGGTGACCAACCGGGAAGTTGGTCCCGGGTGCGCACGAGTGAGGACAAAGTGCGCAGGAAAGACTAGTGTTGGTCTGTGGGGCCAGTCTAGATCCTGCCAGGCGTAACATGGCGTTACAACTTACTTGTTAGGTCGTTTTAACCGAGGGAAATACTTTTCACTACTTTACTACATCATCCTTCCTCTTCGGGGAAAATCCTAACGCATCTCAATTAGCAGAAGAATTTCTGGCGCCGTTGCCGGGGAGTATAACCAAACAATCGTAAGGGTCCCTTCACACAAATTATCAATTACTTGTTCTACTTTTTACTAGCTTTTATTTTTTAGTTATATAAAATTAATAATACAAAAATATGTATCTGCTTGTTTGTTTATCACTTTTTTTGCCACTATGTCTCAAGAAAATACCAAGTTGTGTGACTTATCAAATACTAATAAGAATGAATTTATTAGTACTCCAATACCACCCGCCACTAGTGCGGAGTCATATGATATTAATGTTGCATTGCTAAATCTTATTATGAAAGAACAATTTGCTGGAAATCCTAATGAATATGCTGCATCCCATCTTACACTACTGCAGGATGTTCCAAAGACGACACATCAATCAGAGACCCTTCGACGAAACTGTGTGGGATGCATGAATCGCAAACGGTATAGTTCAAGGTACGTCGCCAATAATGTGAACTGTGTGCGATGGCGGATCCATGAAATACGATTTAGAAAACAATTATTGTGTGATACGTGGCACACAGTTGACCTGCGCAAACTGTTTGTGATGGGACAAAATAACACAAATGGTTAACTTAATACGAGTGTGTGTGCGATGTACGATATACAGTTCACCCGGATAAACTGTTTGCGCTGATCAAGGAGAACACAATCGATCACCCAGATCAATATGTGTGTGATAGACGACATACAGGTCAGCCGAATGAACTGTTTGCGATGACATAAAATAACACAAACGATCACCCAGATCAAGATGTGTGCGATAGACGGCAAACACGTTGCCCGGATGAACTGTTTGCGACGAGCCAAAATAACACAAACGGTTGCTCATATCAAGCTGTGTGTGATATACAACATACAACTCACTCGGATGGACTGTGTGCGATGAGCTGAAATAACAGAAACGATTCAGCATAACAAGATGTGTGTGATATCGGGCAAACAAGTCAGTTATCTGAATTGTGTGTGAAGACCGATAATAGTATAGATGATTTCTGCTAATAAGCTGTGTGTGGTGTGGACAAACGCTTGCTGGTGAACACTTGTCTGTGATTGTTCAAATCATCACCGTCGTGTTTGTTGGTTTAATTGTTCACGATGTGATTTGCTCTGTGTACATAACAACAAGATAAATTCTTACAAATACAAGATGCATAACCAATGCAATGGAACGCAAGATTTTCGTATTTGCGAAAAAATAATACAAAGATGGATAACCAAATTAAACATGCAATTACATTACCGATTACCTCAATAAACTTTTTACATCCATAATAAACTATGAGAAACCCCGAAACCGGCCCTGTACAACCAGTGATGGTGTGCACCAGCTGGTACCTATGAACAGAGACGCCCCAGTGCAGAAATTAATGGCGTTATATGCATGTCATGCAATCCCCGCCAACGCTTCCCGCCTCTTCCTCCGTCGGTTTCCCACCACCAGCAACTGGCTAGCTCTATATTACCCTTGCGGCAACACAACGACACTATGCTTGATTAGTCCACACCTATCTTCCATTAATTATTCCAAGCATGCCAGGTAACCAAAGCTCAGAGGTCGACGGTGGACCCTTTCCAGGCAACCAAAGCTCGGAGGCCGATGTCGGCCCCTTGCCAGGTAACTAAAGCTCGCAGGTCGACGACGGCCCCTTGCCACGCAACCAAAGCTCGGATGTTGATGTCGGCCCCTTGCCAGGCAACCAAAGCTCGGAGGTTGACGTCGGCGCCTTGCCAGGCAACCAAAACTCGGAAGCCGACAATGACCCTCGCCCCTTCTTGGAGTACATCTTCAACAAGGAGAAGGAGCCGGTGGCACTATGGCCCATTAGCACCAAGCTCGCCGTGCCATTCCTTGGGCGCGTAGTGATCTTATTACAGGGGAAGTATGAAGAGCTGCTTGCCATCCACCACGCAAAAGATCCAGAGCTGCTTGTCAGCATGATCGACGACCCATCCGAAGAGTCGTTGTTACCGGTGCCCTTCAACAGCCTGATGCCCCACGAGGAATGGGCAAAAGCCTTGTGTCATTCATTGATGAGCGGGTATATGGGTAGCTTCGTCAAGCTCACCGGCGACCGTGTCATCGTCTATCCCGACTATTATGTGGCCAGTCTCGAGCGCCTCATCGGCGGAGATGACTTCCCGGCGAAGTAGAGCAATGCCATCGTGATATCTTGTGGGGGCAGGTCATGCATGGAATTCACTACCAGTGGGAAGATAGAGTGATGGAGTGGTTCCAGTGGCATGTCATGCGCGTGATTGCACGCTATCAAGGTCTACTGGATGAGGCCCAGGCTGCCCAATAGCCCCAAGAGCCTACCAGCAGCGCCAACAGCTGCTCAGGCGGAGACGGATACCGTGGCCGCGGGTCCGGACACTCGGAGTGAACACCTGAACGGCCGCAAGGGTGCTGCTGTCTGCTGACCATAGAGACTAAGCAGACCGTCGTCGGAAGGCCGCCAACGCTTCCTTTCTAGCATGTTTTATTATAATTGTATGGAAATGTGACATATCGACCTTTTGGTAGGAATTAATTAATTAGGTTAATTAAATGCAAATCCATGCTATGTCGGTGCCCAAAGCGCGCTCTCTCCTCCTTAATTGTTGTGCCATGTCATTTTACTTATGTGTGGCATGCTTAGCACCTGTACACCGTGGATCACTGGGAAGGGCGCCACTTCTTGTCAACCGTTGTCCGACACCCGTGGGAGGCGCACTGGCCCATCGATCGGGCACTAAGGATGTGTGGACCGTGTGTGTGATAGTGGGCAGACACGTACACACATCCGAGAATGAGGGCCCACGTACGCCATCCCACACGGTTTCTAAAAAACATAAAGCTTTTTGGGCTTGGGAACCAAAACCATCAATAAATTTTGAGCTTGTTTCCCGTCACATTGCAAATTACCATGCTTTATTTTATTGCAAATCGGTCCAAACCTACCAAAGCTAAACGTGTTCACACTTAGCAGTTGTTTACTAGTTGGCTATAAAAACACCTACTCAAAAATTACCGCACATTCCTCTCCCCATCACCAAAAAAACATGCCTTTCTTGTTAGTCGTTCCTTCCGTCTGCCATGGCCGGTAGAAGGGGGGTTTTGGGTCAAGATATAACCAGGGAAGAAAGATCAAGGCCGCGAAAGCAACAGAGAGGTCCCGCAGCTGCGCCGGGGAAGCGCGAGAGAGCTCCAGCCACACCATGTTTTCCGCAGCACAGATGACAGGCGGCATCGCGGACGCCTCGGAGGATCTTTCGCGGAGAGGCAACGACTCTCACAATCACAAGCGCATTGGCCTTGGAGGCGAACTGGACGAGCTGGCAGTGTTGGATTCCTTAGCCAGCGACGACATGCACGCTGAGCTCGATAAGAAGGAGGCGGTGATGATGCCTTGGTGAAGCTGCTGGAGAAGACAACGCCTCACTTAACTAGGTGACCGGTTTCATCATGAAACTTACGGGCGATAAGGCGAAGCTCCGCAATGAGCGCGACGAGTAGAAGGAGCAGATTGCCGCTTGGAAGAAGCTACTCAAGAATAAAAGTGCCTCAGAGGGGAGGCTGAAAGAACTCGCCGAGGAACTTTTGGAAGACTTTACGAAGCTCCACATCGAGCGCGAGGCGTTTGTGAAGGAATCCGTGGTGCGTGTTAAGAAACTTCATGCGTACGTGAAGGAGAGCATCGACGCTCTCCAGGAAAAATCCTGCGCCATGCCCGCAATGCGGAAGATGGCGGAGGAGAGGCGAGAGGAGATGGAGGTTGTGGAGGCGATGAAAAAGGAGATTGAGGAACTCCGCATCGAGCAATCCATGAAGAATTAGATAGCAGCGGCCCAGATCGTTCTCTGTGTCTTCCTTCTTCAACCTCTTCCTTCTTCTTTTGCCCCTGTGTCTTTGGGGAGTTGCCGCATGTGGTATTTTTTATTATCCTGAATATGTAAGAGAATTATTATCCTTTGCCGATAAGAAGTTTGTCGTTATATTATTCCGTTCGTAGGTACATGTATACGAGTCGAAAACAGGCGAAAAGTCAAGTTCTCAGCAAGGCACGAACAAAACAATGGTTACGTTGAGCGGCGCAATGGGATCACAAGCAAACTAGCCCGTCCGTCCATGCGAATTAACCGCATGATAAATAGTGGGTCGAACACCATTAATTCAGAAGTTGGGAGCGAGGCGAGCGGAGGGTGGAGGTCAAAGTCTCGCTTCCGATGAGCCTGCGTAGCGGACTGCTCTCATGCGTCCCATCGAGCCCGCGCGGCGGACAGCTCTCACGCGTCCTGTCGAGCCTGCACGACGGACAACTCTCACACGTCCCGTCGAGCCTGTGCGGCGGAAAGATCACACACATCCTGTCATCAAACACCTGCACGCATGACACCCCATATATCAAGTAGAAAAAGTTGGTTGCGTGGCACCCAGTGGTTATCGGAACACACACGATTCACATAATGCAACTATTTGTGATAATAACGTGGCAACTATTTGTTCCAAAATGTCTACGTTGCCTATTATTGTGCGAGCCTTCTCAAATTGGAAAACGTATGGTACCAAGACCTATATGAGCCGTGTCATGACACCGGGATAAGTTCCATGAATTTCATACGAGTTTTGTATTTACGGGAATTCAAAAACTAAGATTATCAATGATTGCGACTGAGCTATCATGCTTAAATGTTTCTAATTCATTCACATTCGTTGCATGTAGAACCAAAGGAGTTATTAAATGTAGTTTCGCCACCAAAGGTGACATGTTCCCTATCGAAATCATGTGGCTTCTTGGGTAAGCTTTGGCTTGTAAGATGCACATGTCCCAAATTTGTCAAAAAAATTAGCATGCCATATATGTGTCGTGGCATGACACTAGGTAAGTTTCATGAATTTTGAATGATCTTTGGGTTCTCGAGGATTTAAAAACCAAGATTCTCAATGTTTGCGGCCTAGTCACGATGCCAAGATGTTTGTAATTCATTGGCCTTCAGTGCATGGGATCTAAATAGGGACCCAAGGACACAAAAATGGTTTTTAATCCATTTTGGTGCCCTCGAGCACGTGCTTGTAGTTCAAATTTGAGTTCTTCGCATTAAGTACATGCCTAGAAAACTCAATGTCTTTCCGACCACAAAGGTGACATGTTCCCTATTGAAACCAAGTGGCTTCTTGTTGGAAGCTCCAATTTGTAAGAAGTTTGTCCCAAAACTTGTCCCAAATTGGTCAAAAAAATTACCATGTCGTATAAGTGTCGTGTCATGACACCGGGGTAAGTTGCAAGAATTTCAGACGAGTTTCGGATTTATGGGGATTTAAAAGCAAAGTTTCTCAATGTTTGCGGCCTAGTCACGACGCGGAGATGTTTGTAATCATTGCATGGGACCTAAACAGGGACCTGAGGACATAAAAACAATTTTCTAACCCATATTGGTGCCCTGGAGCATGTGCTTGTAGTTCAAATTTGAATTATGCACATTAAATGGCTAGAAAAACTCAATTAATGTATAAAGGGCGCCAAACGAGCCCTGAATAATTCCACATTTTAGCATTGCACTTGTATTAGTCTATGTTGCATGTAGAAAAAAAATCAAGGCAAGAAGAGGTACTGAATGCCGTTCCGTCCATAGAGGTGACATGTTCCGTATCGAAACCACGATGCTTCTTGAGAGAAGTTCCGGTGTGCAAGAGACTTGTCCCACAACTTGTCCCAAATTGGTCAAAAAATTTACCATGTTGTATAAGTGTCGTGTCATGACACCGGGGTAAGTTTCAAGAATTTCAGACGAGTTTTTGATTTATGGGGATTTAAAAGCCAAGTTTCTCAATGTTTGTGGCCTAGTCACAGCACCGAGATGTTTGTAATCCATTCATGTTCATTGCATGGGACCTAAACAAGGAACCCAAAGACATGAATATGTTTTTTCAACCCATTTTGGTGACATGGAGCATGTGCTTTTAGTTCAAATTTGAATTATGCACATTAAATGCCTAGAAAACTTAATTAGTGTAGTATAAAAAAGGCCAAACGAAGCACGGATAATTTATATCACTTCTATACACCCGCCTGGATCCCGTGCGTGTGTAAGCACAGTGTGCGCACGTGTCGTGCTAGATCGAGCTTCATTCTTTCATAAGTTATCCATTTTATATTAAAATGGTGTTCCATCCAAACACGCTTCTCCCGCCACTCCCCCAATTGGTCTCCCGCTACTCCCCAATCGGTTTTCCGCCAAAGCGCCGACCCCATCATTAACCTCCTCGACGAGGAGGACGAGACGGAGCAGGTGATACGTCTCCAACGTATCTATAATTTTTGCTTGTTCCATGCTGTTATATTATCATTCTTGGATGTTTTACAATCATTTTATAGCAACTTTATATCATTTTTTGGGACTAACCTATTAATATAGTGCCAAAGTGCCAGTTGTTGTTTTTCTTTGTTTTTTACTTCGCATAATATCAGTACCAAACGGAATCCAATCGCGACGAAACTTTTTGGAGAATTTTTTTGGACCAGAAGAAGGCCAGTGGGCCAAAGAAGTCACCAGGAGGGAGCCCAGACCGCCCACAACCCACCAGGGCGCCAGGGGCCCCGGGCGCACCCTGATGGGTCGTGGCCACCTCGGGAGTCCCCTCCACCGCCTCTGAGCTCTATAAATACCCAAATATTCTAGAAACCCTAGAGGAGTCAACGAAAAATACTTCCCGCCACCGCAAGTTCCAGAACCGCGAGATCCAATCTAACACCATCACGGAGGGGTTCATCATCCTCATTGGTGCCTCTCCGATGTTGCGTGAGTAGTCCACCATAGACCTACGGGTCCGTAGGCAGTAGCTAGATGGCTTCCTATCTCTCTTTTGATTCTCAATACAATGGTCTCTTGGAGATCTATTTGATGTAAACTTTTTGCGGTGTGTTTGTTGGGATCCGATGAATTTTGAGTTCATGATCAGTTTCTATCCATGAATATTATTTGAGTCTTCTTTGATCTCTTATATGCATGATTACTTACAACCTCGTATTTCTTCTTTGAATCTTTGGTTTAGTTAGGCCAACTAGATCGATTTTTCTTGCCATGGGAAGAGGTGCTTTGTGATGGGTTCGATCTTGCGGTGTCCTCTCCCAGTGACAGAAGGGGCAGCGAGTCACGCATGTATCGTTGCTATTAAGGATAACAAGATGGGGTCTATTCCTACATGAATAGATCTTGTCTACATTATGTCACCGTTCTTATTGCATTACTCCATTTTTCCATGAACTTAATACACTAGATGCATGCTGGATAGCTGTCAATGTGTGGAGTAATAGTAGTAGATCCAGAATCGTTTCGGTCTAGTAATCTTGGACGTGATGCCTATATATTGATCATCGCCTTGGATATCGTCATGATTATTTGATCTTGTATCAATTGCCCAACAGTAAATTGTTCACCCACCGTGTGCTATACTCATGAGAGAAGCCACTAGTGAAACCTACGGCCATTGGGTCTACTTTTCTAACATATTGCTTTCCGATCTATCTTTTTGCCGCTTTTGTTTTCAGAGCAATTATTCCAAAAACCCAAAAATACCTTGCTGCACTTTTTATTTGCCTCTTTTATTTTGTGTTCTTGAGAGATCTATCCATCCAATCTATCATTACCTAATCTATATTTTTACCGTAGAGAGATTGACAACCTCTCTTTCGCGCCGGGTTGCAAGTATTTGTTCTTTGTGTGCAGGTGCTGTTTACCTAGTGTTGGTGATCCTCCTACTGGTTCGATACCTTGGTTTCATAACTGAGGGAAATACTTACCGTCGCTGTGCTGCATCATCCCTTCCTCTTTGGGGAAATACCGACGCAGTCTCAAGCCACGTCAGCAGGCCGGAGAGCAAGAGCGGCAGCGCGCCATCGAGCATGAGCGAGACGTCATGATCAGTCCATGCAGGCATCGGTAGCGCCGCCATGCCACCATCCCACATGGTTTCTAGTACTACCAGAAGCGTCTGCGATACGTAATTGGTCCCACGAGGTGCCCATCGGGGCACGCCTTATAAATACTAGGAGGCAACCCTTATCAGCAAGTTGCAGTTTCCCAGCCCCTAACCGATTCAAATGGAATTCGGAAGTTAAGCGTATTGTGGGTGGAGTAGTCCAAAGGATGGGTGACCGGTTGGGAAGTTGCTAGATCTCAAGGTTCATTTAGGTGGTGTGATACGATCACTACAAGCATTTAGCAGTAAATGCCTGTAGTGATATGTCGATCCGGCTAAATAAATCTTGAGATCCTTGTTTTGAAAATATTTAAAGTGATTTTCTTTTACTGTTTTGAAAATTTGTGCGTGTCAACCCATGATTTTCTTTTGTTGTTTTGAAAATTTGTGTGTGTGTGTGTGTGTGTGTGTGTGTGTGTGTGTGTCAACCCATGCCTGTGTGTGTGGGGACCATGCCTCCGTTGTGCCATTTTCGACGACACACCTATCAGTAGGACCTTAGGGTCTATCATCCCTTTGACTGACAACGCTGGAACGCCAAGGATGGGTGACGTGTGTGTGTGTGTGTCAACCCATGCTTGTGTGTGTGGACCACGCCTCCGTTGTGTGGTTTTCGACAACATACCTATCGGTGGGCCCTTAGGCTCTGTCATCCCTTTGACTGACAACGCTGGAACGCCAAGGATGGGTGACGTGTGTGTGTGTGTGTGTGTGTGTGTGTGTCAACCCATGCCTGTGTGCGTGTGGACCATGCCTCCATTGTGCGGTCTTCGACGACACATCTATCAGTGGGCCCCTAAGGTCTGTCATCCCTTTGACTAACAACGCTGGAACGCCAAGGATGGGTGACGTGTGTGTGTGTGTGTGTCAACCCATGCCTGTGTGTGTGTGTGTGGGCCATGCCTCCGTTGTGAGGTTTTCGATGACACACCTATCGGTGGGCCCCTAGGTCTGTCATCCCTTTGACTGACAATGCTGGAATGCCAAGGATGGGTGACGTGTGTGTGTGTGTGTGTGTGTGTGTGTGTGTGTGTGTGTGTGTGTGTGTGTGTGGACCATGCCTCCATTGTGCGGTTTTCAACGACACACTTATCGATGGGCCGCTATATAGGGTATATATATGTCTTCCATTTGACTGACAATGCTAGAACGCCACCCAAGCTACGTGTCGTGTGGGTGGGTGGGGGGAGGGGCACCATATATACGTCCATAACCTAGGTAGTATACATATATATAACCAATCTTAAGGGGGGTCTGTCCAGTTTTCTGAGCCAGATGCATGCCACATCATAGTGTTGTGCATTGTGTATTTAAACCAATGTTGAGGATATCACTTATCGTTAGCGTCTCGGTTAGCTGGGGATTAGAGATTAATCGGAAATCGGCCGATTAATCGATTTTATCGTCGACTATTAATCGGTCATTTTTTTACAAATGCCAGGTTTCCAACACTAAAATATGCCATATTCAACAACAAAACAATATTGGACAAAAGTGTTACCTTGATTCCTAAGCTTTGAATCCTTGTATAATGACAAACAAAATATGACAAAAGTATATATTGCATAAGAAGGTCTACAAAACACAAATAAACATAGTTATTGCAAACATAGTGCTATGATTAGGCCCGATTTATCGATAGATTTACAATAAATCGCTTGTCAGAGCGATAAATAGGCCGAAGCAATAAACGGTGAAGATAAGGTATAATCTTATCGGTCACCTCACGAGTAGAAATAAATCGAATGATAAATCGCTGAATCGGATGATTTTTTGAACAATGATTTAAACATCGGACCACACCCTTTTGTTATATACATTTGGCCACGTGCAGGGCGATGGTGTTCTTCTAGCCCCGCTTAACCAATCTTCGACGACGCGCCAACTCATGGGACCGTGCGGTCTATATATCCCTCTTGATCGACAACAAAATGTGATGGTTTGACCAAATTAAGGTATACATTCTCTTGGTTGTCTTATGACAAGTCAGGCATGCCTAAAAGTATGACAAAGTTTGAGCCAGGTCATGTGTTCATAGGATCCCTCCTCCGGCACATAGTGTAGGGGCTAACGCCCTACGTTTATGTCATGAACCCTTTTCTGTCACACTGGACACTTTTAGGCATGCACATATGCATCATGTGCCACATCAAAGTTGTGCATTGGGAATTTGAATATGAAAACATCATGTTCGCACATATATATACTTCATCCATTCCTAAATACAAGTATTTTTTAAGATTTCACAACGAACTATATACATATGTATATATAGACATACTTTAGAGTGTAGATTCACTTATTTTGCTTCGTATGCAGTCCGCAGTGGAATCTCTAAAAAGGCTTATTTTAGGAACAGAGGGAGTATATATTTGGGCCACTAGCGGGCGTGGTTGTGTTTTGACTCTCTTGCGTTTTTTTGCCATTTCCCCCAAAAGATGCTATTATCTAAAATAGCAAACGAATTTGACGAAACAACCGTATGCGATTGTATCCCCAATAGACACGAGTGTGCTACTCTAACCGTGTCCGATGCCCGTACACTTAAAAATCAGCCCTGCGTAGTGGTGGCAGCTCATACGTCTCCAACGTATCGATAATTTATGAAGTATTCATGCCATATTCACCTATGTTTACAATACTTTTATATGGTTTTGATGCACTTTATATGATTTATTTAGAACTAACCCGGACTGACGCTGTTTTCAGCAGAATTACTGTGGTGTTGTTTTTGTGCAGAAAATGAAAGTCTCGGAATCACCCGAAACTTTTTGGTGATTTTTTCTGGACCAAATGAGCAATATTGGAGCGAAGAACTGTGGGATCACTAGAAGAGTGTCTAGAGGGGGGGGGGGGGGGTGAATAGACTACTAGCAGGAACTTAAAACCTAACCTTTTCCCAAGTTAATTGGTTGGCAGATTTTAACAATCATAGCAAGACTAGCACACCCTACACATGCATGTCAACAAGTATGGCAGCGGAAAGTAAAGACATTGCACATGAAGTAAAGAGTTGAGATAGGAAGATCAAACACAATTGGAGACGCAAAGATTTTTCCCGTGGTTCCGATAGGTGGTGCAATCGTACATCCACGTTTATGGAGTCTTCAACCCACGGAGGGTAACGGTCTCGAGAGTCCACGGAGTGCTCCACCCATAAGCGTCCACGAAGTAGCAACCTTGACTATTCCATAACGGCTTCCGTCCACGAAGGACTAGCCTCATTATGGGTAGATCTTCACGAAGTAGGCGATCTCCTTGCCCTTACAAACTTCTTGGTTCAACTCCACAACATGAAGTAGGAGGCTCCCAAGCGACACCTAACCAATCTAGGAGGCACCACCCTCCAAAAGGTAATAGGCTCGGCAATGTTGATGAACTCCTTGCTCTTGTGCTTCAAGATGATAGACTCCTCAACACACAATCACTCTCTCACAGATTTGGCTTGGTGGAAGAGATGGGATTGGTGGAAAGCAACTTGGAGAGGCTAGAGATCAAGATTCATATGATTCGAATGGAATGGCATGATCTCAACACATGAGTAGGTGGCTCTCTCTCAGAAAATATGATGGGGCAAGTATGGAATAGTTCTGAGTGCTTCTCTTTCGAGTAGGTGGTGGTGAAGGGGTATATATAGGCATCCCCAAAAATCCAACCATTACACCTAAAGTGACCAACTCGGTGACACCGATGTGTGAATCTCGGTGGTACCGAAGTGATCAAAAGGTGACAACTTTTGAATCTCGGTGAGACCGATATATAACTCTCGGTGGTACCGATCAGGTGACCAATGGCCAGATTGCACAAACTCGGTGACGTCGATCTTCACATCTCGGTGGTACCGATTCTTGACCAAGGCTTACCAGAGAGTTGGTCCAGAAACTCGGTGGCGCCGATCAACATTTCTCGGTGGTACCGATAAGGTGAATGGCTATCCAGAGAGTTGGTCCAGAAACTCGGTGAGACCGATAGGCAAATCTCGGTGGTACCGAAGACTGAAGATGGCTAAACAGAGAGTTGGTAACCTAAACTCGGTGGCACCGATGCAGAATCGGTTGCACCGACAAGCTAGGGTTTGGCATGGGTCTGTCTGAGTTTGGATATCGGTGGTACCGAGTGGGAAGTGTTGGTTGCACCGATCTTGGATATGTGGCTTTGGACAGACTTTTGTGGAAGAGCTTGTGGGTGTTTTTGGCGACTATCACTTGTGCACGTATGAGCTTTTTGTTCACCAATAGTACCTTACCCCCTTTTAATAGTATTGGCTTTCCTATGGACTCAAAGTGATTTCTCACAAAGTAAAATGTAGAGTCCTCTTGCTTAAAGCTTTGCCAATCCATTTCCTTGCATCTTGGGGTATCTCCACATAGCCCTTTTTGCCAACCCATCTCTCCATGGACTTTTATCTAAAATACACTAGGTAAAAGTATTAGTCCAAGAGACAATGTATGTTGTCATGAATTATCAAAACCACCAAGGGAGCATGTTGTGCTTTCAATCTCCCCCTTTTTGGTAATTGATGACAACATATAATCAAAGCTTCAAATAAAGATATGCATGTATATAATGAAGACTTTGAGAGACACATGACTTAGACTTGCTCCCCCTAAATGTGTGCAATCCCTTTAAAGGACAATTGCTTTGGAATGCATGGACACACATATAGTAGAAGGGATATAATGAGTCATGTGTATCTTGGCTATATGCATCAAATATATGTGAATGAGTTACATCCTTGTTCAAGACTTCACTCTTGCAAACAATATGTGCAAGAAGCAAGAGATCATCTTGATCAAAGATATGATGCATATACTTACCTTGAGTTCTTGAGCATTCTTGTATTAGAAATACACTTGAGAAAACAATGTTAGGAAACACAAGAGCATTCAACCAATCAACAAGGCAATAGAACTCAAAAGTACCAAGATATGGAGAACATATATAAGATAGTAAATCCTTAAGATTGATATGTCTCCAAAACCATTTAGAACTTTCTCCCCTTAGATATGAAAATAGTAGATCATCCTCTCCCCCTGAATCTAAGCATGGAGATATTGGGATTGGATAGGGTGAGAAAAGTCTAAGATGAGTGGTCAAATGAAGTAATATCTTTTCTTCCAAACATATTTTTCTCCCCCTACTTTGGTATTGTAGCGTCCCGACTCAAAACGAGTCAAGCCTCTGTGTGTCAGTGCCATCCCTGGATCAGTATGCTGGCACACACAGTACATCAATGTATATATCAAAGTGCAATCACATGTAAATACCGTAAAATTGATATAAACCTCTTAAATCTCAGCGGAAACAGTCAACGGGAGTGGAGTCCCAATAAACACCAACGGCAGGTTGAGTGTAGACCGTAACCCTGAATCGTACTCTTACTCGTCGTAGAAAAGTATCTGCAACATAAGACGTTGCAGCCGTGTAGGTCAGTACATTGAATGTACCGGCAAGATCACCATAGGATAAAATGATAAGACTATTCTATATGCAAATGGCTTTGTGGCTCTGTGTCTGAGTTTTTTTGCAGAAAAGCTGGTTTTATTTTCCCTACAACAAAGGAGTCAAACGGAAATATCACTACAAAAGTTGGTTGTTAATGAGATGGTTCCACCAACCAATTCTCATGTCCCAAAATTATTAATAGACCCACTCATCATAAAAATTTATTAATTGTGTTGAGACTGACTGATAGTATCATCTCCGGTGCTCATGTTGTCCGTAACCGGGGACACGGCTAATCGATTAGTTTGACACTCTGCAGAGGTTTGTACACTTTACCCGCAAGATTCGATCCCTCTCGTTGTGTCCTCGCACTGCCTGGTGTTTGAGAACGAGACGATCGAAACATGGCCTTCCAAAGCGATCCTCCGGTAGAAAGTCAGTGCCCATCCAATCCTACCGTTCTTCTACATCTCGTAGCAATCTGACCTACCAGAGTCACCACTAAGGTTAACCAAGCCAGAGCCCATATTGACTTGCGGTTGCACACGTAAGCTTTCCGGCCTTGAAGTATCCATCCATCTCTTTGAGCCTGGGTGGCATTCCGTTGGGATGATCACAGGTAGATACCAGGATTCCCGGCATAACCATGATAGATATCAGGCTGCCAAAATGCATGTCCAATCCACCCAGAGGTATATTGAGTCCTTGAAGTCTTGAAGTCTTGATCATCATGTAGGTCTTGAAATAATTAATTAACCTCACAACACTCCTGAATCTCACAACCAAACCCCGTCTACTAAAAGCATAGCAATTTGTGAAGTAACGTCCCTTCCCGGGCAATGGTAACAGGGTGTTGGGTTTCTCCTACCTCATGATACTACCACAAGTTCAAGCTCAATATCCTACTGGATGTATGATGGAGAGATTTATTCTAATGCAAATAAAACATAGGTAATGTAAGATGATCAAAGTGAACTTGCCTGTACAGTTGATGAAGATAAATATTGCTCTCAGAAATAACTTGATAGAACTATTCGTCACTCTCCGATGAAAATCTATATAATCAAACATTGCACTCATATAAGCAATCATACTAGAAATCAATACTAACAATCAAAAGGCAACACAAAAACCAAACACAAAAGTGTTGTGATGAAGGAAATACTTAAGACAAAAGTTAAAATCAACAAAACTTCATCACAACAACCAAAGGTAGTTTTCCCTACAAATAACCTATTTTCAAATGCAACAAAACAATAACAAAGCAAAATCTAACAAAGGCATTTATCAAATATTTTTACTAGCAAAAGAATTACTTTTGAAGAACAACTAAGAACTAAGAAAACAACACCCTAAACAATGTAAGTTTTCTAGCTAATAGAACATAACAGCAAAGAAAACACTAAGATAATAAAATAACAGAAAACAAAATATAAAACAACTAAGTTAACAGAAGATATTTTCTCATAAAACTTTATTACAAAAAAAAACTAATAGAAAAGCTTTTAGTAAACTCTTCCTATAACCTAAACAAAGTTAACCTTGAATTGACCACAAACAATTTCAACTATAATACAAATTGTTTTCTGGTCTAAACTAAAGTTAACAGAAAATAAAATTTATAAAACAATATATGGAAATAATTTTCAAATAGGAAATCAAACTAGCAATGAAATCAATTTGCAAGTTATTATGAAACTAGAATTGATTTCATGCAAAGAAAAAGAATAAACAACATAGAAATAAACTTGGTTGAAATACTATTCCTAAATAACAGAAAACAAAGTAAAAATTTTCAACTAATATAAAATAAAATAAACTAAAACAATTTAAAACAAAAGAAATAGAAATAAACCTAAAAAGAACTAAAACAGAATCTGTTTTGTTAAAAATCCTAATTTAAAATATTCTAAAAATTCTCAAATTCTACGTACTGTTAAATAAAGTTACTAAAGACTAGTAGCAAAAAGAATCAACTAAAAAGCTATTTTTAAACTCAAGTTATTCACAAAACAAGATTTATATCAAATCTGTTTGAATTCAAATTTAAAATTTGCAAACATGGTCAAACTTTATATCTACAGAAACTATACAAAAATTGTGACACAATGCAAAAAGAATCAATTAAAAACTCTAAATATCCGAAAAGATAAAGCAAAAACAAAAACAGAACTATTTCTGTTTTTAAAACAGAAAACAGAAAAGAAAAGAAAAACTTAAATAGCGAACGGGCTACGTGGCCGAATGCCATTAGCTACGGGCGTGCGTTGCGGGAGCTAGCGAGCGAACGTGCACAAAATAAATAAAAACGGTTCGGCCGTTTTAAAACTTCTAATCTAGGCCCTTGGTTTCAAATCTGACGGCTAAGGGAGGGGAAGAGGTGCTCACAGAGGGGGGTTGCCGGCGGTGGAGCTTCTCCGGCGAGGCAGAGGCGGTGAGGTGGTGCGGGGCAGCGTTCCCGTGGGTCTCCGGGTGCGGGTAAGGCTCCGGCCGACGCAGGCGACGGTGGCAAGGTCGATGGTGGTGTCAGGTAGCGTCGGGAGCGACGGTGGTGAGCGTGGCGTCGACGATGGCGGCTGGGTGCTCGGGTGGTCAACGGGGAGCTTGCTCCGGTGGCTCTGGAGCTCGGGCGGGTGCACGGGGAGGTGCGGGTAAGCGAGGCGAACACGTAGGTGGCCTCGGAGGATCTCGGGAAGGGCGAGGTGGAGCGGGGCGAGGTAATGGCGTGGTGGAGGTGCTCGGACTCCGGCGAGCAATGGCGGCAAAGGCAGGGCACGGGCGAGGAGACTTTGGGGTGGAACGAGGTGCGGTAGGTCTCCGCTATTTATAGATGCGGTCAGGTGCTCCAGAACGGCAGGGAATCGGGAGATCCAGTCGGCTCCGGCGATGGAAGGAGGAGGTGAGGGAAGGAAGGAGAAGAGCGTCGGGCGAGGGTGATCGGCCAGTGGGCCCGGCGTGTCAGTGGGGGAGAGGGAGATCGTGCGGAATCGGGCGGCCGATCCGGAGAGATTCGGATCTGGTCCGGATTGGATCGGGCCGGATCCTTTCCAAATGGGCCGGATCCTTACCTAACGCACGCGCACAACTTTCCTATTTAAAGCATTTTTCCAAATAAAAAATAACAGGAAAGTAAAAGTAGAAAAGGAAACTAAATACTAAACCAAAAATAGAAGTATTATATACTAAAATGATCAGAAAAATGAAATAAATAAGATGAAAAATTTTCCATGGCCAAAATAAATGATTTTAAAAAAATTATTTTTCAGAAAAAGCCTAAATTGATTTTATTTTCTTTTGCAAATAATTTTCAAATAACCCCCTGGGTTTTATGGTTCAAAATCTCACAAAAATGCCCCTGGTTTGGAGGGTCATGTTCCACCTCTCAAGAAAATTTGAATTTGGGCATGTGGGTTTGAATTCATTCAAGAACAGAATCAAATGAAGTAATTACCAAAATAGAAATTTTTCAGTAGTTTTCAGAATCCAAAATTTCAATTCCTTCACTTGAAGAAGTCATGTCATCTTCTCTCCTTGTTTTGCATTGGATGAAATTGAATTCAAAAAAAAAGGGAAAGTCATTTTATTCCCTCTCATTCAAAAGTTTCAAAAAGTTTCAAATTTCACTCAAATTCAATCACTCAATCAAACAAACAATCATTCTAGTAATTAATATAACATTCCAAAATTTGGGATGTTACAAACCTACCACACTTAAAATGAATCTCGTCCTCGAGATTCGAAGGGCTAGAAAGAAAAGGTTAGGGTTTGGGGGTCTTCTAGCAAATCCACTGGTCTGATAAGTGTGGGTGCTACCACACTTAAAATGAGAGTTACTGGTCTCTCAAAATATTGACAGTCCTCTGGGGTCTTGACATCTGTCTCTTCACATTCACCACTGTAACTCCTTTGGTGATGTTCCACCGTTATAGTCACAATATTTCCTTCAAAAATCCAGTGTTCTTTCACTAATAGAAAGTTCTTCCATCACTGGGTCTTCTTAGCTGGCAAGTCTCGTGATCATTCTAAATAACTTATTGATCAACTCATGGTGGTCTACCATTTGTATTTATCCTGCAGTAAAATGGGTCTTGGCTTCATCCTCACCGTAAAATTCCTACGTGTGACAACAGCTGCCATGTACAAGGGTCTTCCATCATACCATTCTAAGGCTTAAAACAAAAGCTTCAAAGAACGTCGTCTCTTTACTATGGGTAAGTCACTCAGATTTACCATTCCGAATATCAAGAGAAATGATAAGAGTAAGTCGTCATGGTGATCAATCCATTCCACACCCAAATCATTACTCTGTATAGGGTTTAGCGATTCTCGTATTCTAACACTTGGGCTTCCTCACAATCGTTGCAGAATTGCTCTTGTCCGCGAACGAAGTTCGGTTAAATCCATTGATTCTGCAAGCTAAACAAAATATCTAGCGTTCCTTCACAACTCTCAGGTTTACGTATCTTCCTCAGAAAACGTCTGCTGATCATGCATAGCTTTTTCCAAGTACCTGCCTTCATAGCGGTAGGGCTTGATCCTTATCAATCCTGAGGTCTCTGGGTTGTGGGCTCACTTCAATACTTGTACGGCTTTAACTCATCCTTGGGGGTTACTAGCGTTTCATATTCCAACATTACTTCATTCCATCATACCCTTGGGTAATCAGAAATAAATCATAGACTTATTCTTGATACAGACTCCACTTTGTGGAACTCATTTTCCTTTCCATTGGTCTGTTTACCAATAAGGTATTGGTTCATCATAATCATCCATTCATTTCATCCTTATTCTATTCTCAAAATTCCAACTTCAAAAGTACTTTATTACAAATGCTGTCATCCACATAGTTTGATATGGTCCAACATTTCCTTATTCTTTATTCACTTATCCAAACTCCTTGGCATGAAGTGTACGTTCTTTTTCCTTGGTTCTTGTGGTCTCACCGATTACTACCACACTTAATATGAGTGATACTCATGCCTGCATAGACCATATTTTCTCATATCCTCAATAAAATGGTCGGAGATCTTGCTTACAGAGTAACAACTCATACAATTCAACATAGGAAATCATGACACAATAAATTCTATTGATTCATGAAGTTATTATAATCTCTGAGACTTCCGTTACATAGTTCAACTCCATAGCCTCAAGTAAAATAAAAGAGCTTCCTATTACATTTATTACTTCCAAAATCCAAAAACTCAACTACTCATGTTTAGTCTTCTTCTCCGGGCAGGTATAGGAGTAGTGTCCGGTCTTGTTGCACTGATGACAAGTGATGTGGCTCAGATCCTTCCGTGTAGAAAACCACGGAGTCCTCTTCTTCTTCTTGGGTTGGGTTCCTTTCCTGAGGCTTGGCTCATACCTCTTGCAAAAACAGTAGGGCCTCTCCAAGCTACAATGCAAACATCTGATGCCTCTGCTTACTTGGCCTTTCTTCTTGTCCAGGTTGATCATTCCTTCTATCTCCTGAGGATCATATTGCACTTCTGCTGTCGGGAAATCTCCCAGATACTCGTTCGGACAATTCAGGGAAATATTTCCTTCTTCTCCACATGAATAACATGACTTGGTATCTACGATTGGGTCTGGTATATCTCCCATTTTCATGGGTTCTTCTAACTTTTTCCCGAGGACTTCTTTCATTGCTTCCTTCTGCTGCTTCATCACTTCTTGTACCTTGGGGTATATTTGACATTGTGCTGGAAAATGAGTGGTTCCTTCACACAAGAAACATGTCACCTGCCCAGTTGGGCATTCCTCGGCTGGATGATTTTCTTCACAATGAGGGCATCCATCCTTGTGTTCTTCCTGGGTGTGTCCTATTTCTCCACAGATCTAGCAAGCACAAAGGTTCTTTATAGGGCTATCACAGTGCTTCCGGATGAGACGGGATCTTAACAGAGTCTTCTTGAATTCCTCCTAGGTTTTTGCTCCATTACATCCTTGTATGGCTTGATGCATTTTCCACCAAGTTGCAGCACTTCGGGTAAAGTACTGAAGAGCGTATTGAACCTCATACTTCTTTGCAATCGAGTTGCTCCCGAAGCTATTCACCATGTTTTGAATTCCATACTTCTGCCTCCAGCTGGGTCATTGGTCCAGAGAATACAAGTCCAGCTTCATTCACCATCTATTGGGTCCAAGGGTTTTGGGATGAGATATGGGAGAGAGATGGAGGGAGATACACACAAAACAAACAATAGTTTTGAAAATAGGTTTTATTTGTGACTGTCGAAAAAAATACACACAAATGACAGCTCACAAATCATCGTATCTAACGTGAGTATACAACAGGGGTGGTGGTCCTCTAAAGGTCATATAGAAATGCTTCAAGGTCTTTGAATTCTTCGGGTCATCAAAGTCTTCAACTGGTGTAGCTTCAATTGTTGTTGTGTAGGGTAATCCTCCTTTCACTCTGGGTTGGTTACAATTGTCCGATATCTTGTCCTTCTCGGAGTGGTCTCAGTTGATTCTTCATGTGGTCATAGGAAAGGGTATTGTCTAAGTATTTGAGTGAGAGGGAATATTTGATAAAGCTTAGAAAAGAGGAAAGGTAAAAGGTCTTTCTGAAAATAAAGTTTTACAGAGATTCCTTTCGTAGGGCTTTCCAGTTTCTAGGGTCACGTCCTATAGTCAACATGTGCTCTGATACCATCTCTGTTGCGTCCCAACTCAAAACGAGTCAAGCCTCTGTGTGTCAGTGCCATCCCTGGATCAGTATGCTGGCACACACAGTACATCAATGTATATATCAAAGTGCAATCACATGTAAATACCGTAAAATTGATATATACCTCTTAAATCTCAGCGGAAACAGTCAACGGGAGTGGAGTCCCAATAAACACCAACGGCAGGTTGAGTGTAGACCGTAACCCTGAATCGTACTCTTACTCGTCGTAGAAAAGTATCTGCAACATAAGACGTTGCAGCCGTGTAGGTCAGTACATTGAATGTACCGGCAAGATCACCATAGGATAAAATGATAAGACTATTCTATATGCAAATGACTTTGTGGCTCTGTGTTTGAGTTTTTTTTGCAGAAAAGCTGGTTTTATTTTCCCTACAACAAAGGAGTCAAACGGAAATATCACTACAAAAGTTGGTTGTTAATGAGATGGTTCCACCAACCAATTCTCATGTCCCAAAATTATTAATAGACCCACTCATCATAAAAATTTATTAATTGTGATGAGACTGACTGATAGTATCATCTCCGGTGCTCATGTTGTCCGTAACCGGGGACACGGCTAATCGATTAGTTTGACACTCTGCAGAGGTTTGTACACTTTACCCGCAAGATTCGATCCCTCTCGTTGTGTCCTCGCACTGCCTGGTGTTTGAGAACGAGATGATCGAAACATGGCCTTCCAAAGCGATCCTCCGGTAGAAAGTCAGTGCCCATCCAATCCTACCGTTCTTCTACATCTCGTAGCAATCTGACCTACCAGAGTCACCACTAAGGTTAACCAAGCCAGAGCCCATATTGACTTGCGGTTGCACACGTAAGCTTTCCGGCCTTGAAGTATCCATCCATCTCTTTGAGGCTGGGTGGCATTCCGTTGGGATGATCACAGGTAGATACCAGGATTCCCGGCATAACCATGATAGATATCAGGCTGCCAAAATGCATGTCCAATCCACCCAGAGGTATATTGAGTCCTTGAAGTCTTGAAGTCTTGATCATCATGTAGGTCTTGAAATAATTAATTAACCTCACAACACTCCTGAATCTCACAACCAAACCCCGTCTACTAAAAGCATAGCAATTTGTGAAGTAACGTCCCTTCCTGGGCAATGGTAACAGGGTGTTGGGTTTCTCCTACCTCATGATACTACCACAAGTTCAAGCTCAATATCCTACTGGATGTATGATGGAGAGATTTATTCTAATGCAAATAAAACATAGGTAATGTAAGATGATCAAAGTGAACTTGCCTGTACAGTTGATGAAGATAAATATCGCTCTCAGAAATAACTTGATAGAACTATTCGTCACTCTCCGATGAAAATCTATATAATCAAACATTGCACTCATATAAGCAATCATACTAGCAATCAATACTAACAATCAAAAGGCAACACAAAAACCAAACACAAAAGTGTTGTGATGAAGGAAATACTTAAGACAAAAGTTAAAATCAACAAAACTTCATCACAACAACCAAAGGTAGTTTTCCCTACAAATAACCTATTTTCAAATGCAACAAAACAATAACAAAGCAAAATCTAACAAAGGCATTTATCAAATATTTTTACTAGCAAAAGAATTACTTTTGAAGAACAACTAAGAACTAAGAAAACAACACCCTAAACAAGGTAAGTTTTCTAGCTAATAGAACATAACAGCAAAGAAAACACTAAGATAATAAAATAACAGAAAACAAAATATAAAACAACTAAGTTAACAGAAGATATTTTCTCATAAAACTTTATTACAAAAAAAAACTAATAGAAAAGCTTTTAGTAAACTCTTCCTATAACCTAAACAAAGTTAACCTTGAATTGACCACAAACAATTTCAACTATAATACAAATTGTTTTCTGGTCTAAACTAAAGTTAACAGAAAATAAAATTTATAAAACAATATATGGAAATAATTTTCAAATAGGAAATCAAACTAGCAATGAAATCAATTTGCAAGTTATTATGAAACTAGAATTGATTTCATGCAAAGAAAAAGAATAAACAACATAGAAATAAACTTGGTTGAAATACTATTCCTAAATAACAGAAAACAAAGTAAAAATTTTCAACTAATATAAAAGAAAATAAACTAAAACAATTTAAAACAAAAGAAATAGAAATAAACCTAAAAAGAACTAAAACAGAATCTGTTTTGTTAAAAATCCTAATTTAAAATATTTTAAAATTCTCAAATTCTACCTACTGTTAAATAAAGTCACTACTGACTAGTAGCAAAAAGAATCAACTAAAAAGCTATTTTTAAACTCAAGTTATTCACAAAACAAGATTTAAATCAAATCTGTTTGAATTCAAATTTAAAATTTGCAAACATGGTCAAACTTTATATCTACAGAAACTATACAAAAATTGTGACACAATGCAAAAAGAATCAATTAAAAACTCTAAATATCCGAAAAGATAAAGCAAAAACAAAAACATAACTATTTCTGTTTTTAAAACAGAAAACAGAAAAGAAAAGAAAAACTTAAATAGCGAACGGGCTACGTGGCCGAATGCCATTGGCTACGGGCGTGCGTTGCAGGAGCTAGCGAGCGAACGTGCACAAAATAAATAAAAACGGTTCGGCCGTTTTAAAACTTCTAATCTGGGCCCTTGGTTTCAGATCTGACGGCTAAGGGAGGGGAAGAGGTGCTCACAGAGGGGGGTTGCCGGCGGTGGAGCTTCTCCGGCGAGGCAGAGGCGGTGAGGTGGTGCAGGGCAGCGTTCCTGTGGGTCTCCGGGCGCGGGTAAGGCTCCGGCCGACGTAGGCGACGGTGGCGAGGTCGATGGTGGCGTCAGGTAGCGTCGGGAGCGACGGTGGTGAGCGCGGCGTCGACGATGGCGGCTGGGTGCTTGGGTGGTCAACGGGGAGCTTGCTCCG
Source organism: Elymus sibiricus (assembly GCA_039707655.1). NCBI lineage: Eukaryota > Viridiplantae > Streptophyta > Magnoliopsida > Poales > Poaceae > Elymus > Elymus sibiricus. The sequence goes on from CM077671.1 coordinate 246,548,120, forward strand.
GTGGCTCTGGAGCTCGGGCGGGTGCACGGGGAGGTGCGGGTAAGCGAGGCGAACACGTAGGTGGCCTCGGAGGATCTCGGGAAGGGCGAGGTGGAGCGGGGCGAGGTAATGGCGTGGTGGAGGTGCTCGGACTCCGGCGAGCAATGGCGGCAAAGGCAGGGCACGGGCGAGGGGACTTTGGGGTGGAACGAGGTGCGGGAGGTCTCCGCTATTTATAGATGCGGTCAGGTGCTCCAGAACGGCAGGGAATCGGGAGATCCGGCCGGATTCCGGTCGGCTCCGGCGATGGAAGGAGGAGGTGAGGGAAGGAAGGAGAAGAGCGTCGGGCGAGGGTGATCGGCCAGTGGGCCCGGCGTGTCAGTGGGGGAGAGGGAGATCGTGCGGAATCGGGTGGCCGATCCAGAGAGATTCGGATCTGGTCCGGATTGGATCGGGCCGGATCCTTTCCAAATGGGCCGGATCCTTACCTAACGCACGCGCGCAGCTTTCCTATTTAAAGCATTTTTCCAAATAAAAAATAACAGGAAAGTAAAAGTAGAAAAGGAAACTAAATACTAAACCAAAAATAGAAGTATTATATACTAAAATGATCACAAAAATAAAATAAATAAGATGAACATTTTTCCACGGCCAAAATAAATGATTTAAAAAAAATTATTTTTCAGAAAAAGCCTAAATTGATTTTATTTTCTTTTGCAAATAATTTTCAAATAACCCCCTGGGTTTTATGGTTCAAAATCTCACAAAAATGCCCCTGGTTTGGAGGGTCATGTTCCACCTCTCAAGAAAATTTGAATTTGGGCATGTGGGTTTGAATTCATTCAAGAACAGAATCAAATGAAGTAATTACCAAAATAGAAATTTTTCAGTAGTTTTCAGAATCCAAAATTTCAATTCCGTCACTTGAAGAAGTCATGTCATCTTCTCTCCTTGTTTTGCATTGGATGAAATTGAATTCAAAAAAAAAGAAGGGAAAGTCATTTTATTCCCTCTCATTCAAAAGTTTCAAAAAGTTTCAAATTTCACTCAAATTCAATCACTCAATCAAACAAACAATCATTCTAGTAATTAATATAAAATTCCAAAATTTGGGATGTTACAGGTATTCTCACCTTGTCTATATAAATGTAAGCTTTGATATCTGCTCTTCCCCTTGATTATATCTCCCCCTTTGCATAAGCATGTATCTCCCCTTTTTGCATTGAAGCTTTGGTATTCTCCCCCTTTGGCATTAATTTCCAAAAAGGTCATACATATGGTCAGATATAGGGATCATTGATTAAGAAGGGATCCTTGAGAACAAGGGTCATAGAATGTAGGGTTCATAGAAATGAAAACTGAGGGAATCATGGAAAATAATTTCTCTCCCTTTGGCTAAGCTGATGGCTTGTAAGACTTCTCCTCCTTTGAGTTAGGGATCCTTGAATAAAGTTTCTCCCCCTAAGTTTTTTTAAATAAGAAGGGGTCATCGAAGAAACAAAGACATCACTTGTAGGATCACTAAAGAAACACAGATTTGCAATTATGAACACAAATAAGAGAAGAAATCAAATTGGTGGCTCCGAGACAAACAAATCGGTGGTACCGAGATTTTGTGGTGCAGCTCATCTGCTAATTCGGTAGAACCGAGTTATTTGTATCGGCGGCTCCGAGGCTAAAACAGAAACTTGGCAAAGTGATTTTGAAATTGGAGAATAGATCGAGATTTCTCAAACATTGCCAATAACAAAGTGTCAAAAGAAATTTTCAAAAGGGAATGCAATAGATTTTTTTTTACGAAAAGATATCAACTAGAGAAGATTTGAGTGGTTCCAAGAAATCTTGCAAATAGAGAATGAACCAACTCAAAATACTTAACTAGATGATGGGCGGTGACTAGGTCACCTATATTAGAGTATATTGACTTAGGAGCCAAGCAAGAATACTTGATCATAGGTCATACTCAACGTTAAGCTCAAAATGGGGTTACCATTTTTCGATTAAGCATTTTAATGTCTTCATATCACTTGAGTTGCTTTTGCTCATTTCTTGGAGTAAAGCCTTTTTCAAGGATATGATCACATACCTTTGAGTGATGTTGATGACGTAGCTTGTAGGTGAACTTGTTGAGGATGCTCGAGGTTGATGAGGATCATCTTAAGTTGGGAGCAATCCTTCTCATTTTAGTACACTTGTCACCTACAAAGGTTAGTCAAGCAAGGAAGAACAATATATATATCCATTTTGACATGATACCAATTGAGAATTATAAATAAGTGTCAAGGATATGTTCTTGTTGTCTTCTTACATCCATCATCAAGAGGAGTTGTGGATACTTGGTCATGACAAGATTGCTTATGATTGGAGTTGATGACAATCTTGTGGAATGAAGTTCTTCCAAGTACCTACAAAATGTTAGATGCAATACAAGGGAGCATAGAATTCCATGGCATAAGATAACATGTCACGAGATCATGGAAATATCAAGAAAGCTCATGCCCTTGCATGCAAAAGAATGAGACTAGCTCAAGTTTGAAGCGTCAATGATGTTCAACTCACTCCTCAAGTAACAAAACGTTTTCTCATCAAGTGGCTTAGTAAAGATATCGGCCAATTGTTTGTTAGTATGGACATGGTTAAGATTAATATCTCCTTTGGCAACATGATCACGAATGAAATGATGTCTAACTTGAATATGTTTAGTTCGAGAATGTTGCACAGGATTATGACCAATTTTAATAGCACTTTCATTGTCACAAAGTAATGGAACATTTTTAACATGGATTCCATAATCCTTAAGCGTTTGTGTCATCCATAGTAACTGTGCACAACAAGATCTAGCAGCAATATACTCAGCTTCGGCAGTAGATAGAGATACTGAGTTTTGTTTCTTGGAGGACCAAGACACAAGAGATCTACCCAAAAATTGACAAGTACCCGAGGTGGATTTTCTATCAACCTTGTCACCGGCATAGTCCGAATCGGAATAGCCAACAAGGTTAAAGGAAGATCCCTTGGGATACCAAATGCCAAAGTTTGGTGTTTGTATCAAATATCTCACAATATGTTTCATGGCCAAAAGATGACACTCTTTAGGTGCGGCTTGATATCTAGCACACATGCAAACACTAAGCATAATATCGGGACGGGAGGCACATAGATATAGCAATGAACCAATCATAGATCGATAAACCTTTTGATCAACCGGTTCGTCCTCCTTGGTAAGATCAACATGTCCACTAGTAGGCATTGGAGTTTTCATCACTTTGCACTCCTACATGTTGAACTTCTTGATCAAGTCCTTGGTATACTTAGTTTGAGAGATGAAAGTTCCTTCTCTCATTTGATTGATTTGCAAACCAAGAAAGAATTTCAGCTCACACATCATGGAAATCTCATACTTCTCGGACATCAACCTTCCAAATCTTTCACTAAATTGCGGGTTAGTAGATCCAAAGATAATATCATCCACATAGATTTGACACACAAATAATTCACCATTAACTCTCTTAGTGAATAAGGTTGCGTCAATTTTACCAATTTCAAAACCTTTTTCAATGAGAAACTTCGTTAAGCATTTGTACCAAGCACGAGGGGCTTGCTTAAGACCATAAAGAGCTTTACGAAGCTTGTAAACATGATTAGGTTTCTTTGGATTCCCAAAACCAGGTCGTTGCTTAACATAGACTTCTTCAATCTCACCATTTAAAAATGCACTTTTAATATCCATTTGATAAAGCGTGATATCATGGTGATTGGCATAAGCAAGAAGAATGCGAATAGGTTCAAGTCTAGCGACGGGGGCATAGGTCTCACCGTAGTCCATACCTTCGACTTGCGTATATCCTTGGGCTACGAGACGTGCCTTGTTGCGTACGACTTGACCGTCTTTGTCTTTCTTGTTCCGAAACACCCATTTGGTTCCGATGATGTTGTGCTCATCCTCGGGCTTCTCCACGAGTGTCCACACTTCGTTCCTCTCGAAGTTGTGAAGCTCTTCATGCATCGCATTCACCCAATCCGGGTCTTCAAGAGCTTGTTCTACCTTCAAGGGTTCAATGCTAGAGATGAAAGAATAATGCTCACAAAAGTTAGCTAGGCGAGTTTTAGAGCGAGTGATTCTCCCGGTTTGTATGTCACCAAAGATTTGGTTTAGAGGATGGTTCTTGGTCACTCTTGCTCGAACTCGGGGTAGCTTAGGCTTGTTGGATGGTGGAGCTTCTTCTTCATCATCATCTCCTTCATCTTCGTTGTTGTTGAAGGTGTCGTTCCCTTGAGGTGGTGGTGAAGGAGGTTGTGGTGGATCTTCATGATGCACTTCCTCCTCTTCATCATCTTGTCGTGTACCACTTGTGGATGCCTCCATGTTGTGTTGAGGTTCACCTTGACGTGAAGTAGGGGCTTCCACTTGAGTTGACGAAGTACTTTCCTTCACCTCCATGGGACGAATCTTGCCGATGGACAAGTCTTGAATAGCTTCCGAAGGGTCCTTATCACCTACATCATTTGGCAATTGTTCGACTTGCGAACCATTAGATTCATCAAACTTCACATCTACCGTCTCTTCAACTTTTCGAGTGAAGTTGTTGTAGACACGGTAAGTGTGAGAGTTCGATCCATAACCAAGTAGGAATCCTTCATGAGATTTAGGAACAAATTTAGTACGACGATGCTTATCAAGAATGTAGCACTTTGAGCCGAATACCCGAAAGTATTCAACTTGGGGTTTGTTACCGGTGAGTAGCTCATATGCCGTTTTACCGAGAAGCTTGTGCAAGTAGAGTCGGTTTGTGGCATGACACGCTGTTTCCACGGCTTCTGCCCAAAAGTGTCTTGGCGTCTTCTATTCATCAAGCATCGTTCTTGCCATCTCTATAAGAGTTCGGTTCTTCCTCTCAACAACTCCATTTTGTTGAGGTGTGTACGTAGCCGAGAACTCATGTGAGACACCTTCTTCGTCAAGAAAGGTATCCACATGGGTGTTCTTGAACTCCGATCCGTTATCGCTCCGAACCTTCTTAATCTTCACTTCAAACTGATTTTGCGCTTGCGAACGAAATTCTTGAAGATCTTTTGTACGTGTGACTTATCATCAAGAAAGAATACCGATGTAAATCTGGAAAAATCGTCAACTATAACTAGACCATAGGAATTTCCACTGAGACTCTTGTAAGCATTGGGACCAAAAAGATCCATGTGAAGTAACTCGAGTGGTCTCCTAGTAGTCATGATATTCTTAACGGGATGACTTCCACCTACTTGCTTTCCAGCTTGACAAGCACTACAAAGTCTAGCTTTGTCAAAGATAACATCTTTAACACCAAGTATATGATCACCTTTGATAAGCTTGTCTAAGTTACGCATGCCAACATGTCCTAGTCTTCTATGCCAAAGCCAACCTTTAGAAGATTTTGCAATAAGACATGTACGAGGTTTGGATTTCTTAGTGAAATCGACAATGTATAGATCGCCTCTACGGAAACCGGTAAAAACCATTTTATGATTATCTTGACGAAACACTTGGCAATCTACTTTCGTGAATAGCACATTAAAACCAAAGTCGACAAGTCTAGATACGGAAAGAAGATTGTAGCCAAGAGATTCAACAAGCATACCATTTTGAATAGAGCTATCATGGGATACGGCCACCTTACCAAGACCAAGTACCTTACCCTTGGAGTTGTCTCCAAACATTACGTACCTTCACGGTCCATGGTTTGGTGTGATCTCTTCAAACATTTCTCTATCTCCGGTCATATGATCGGTGCATCCGCTATCGAGAATCCACTCTTTTCCTCCGGACATGTAATCCTTGAAGTTTGCCATGAGACTTAGATTCTTCATGATCTTCTCATACTCGATGTCGAACAGCTCATCTTCATCATAGTAGCCATGTTCCACATTGTCATCATCAAGTGGGAAATCCTCGTCACAAAGAACAAGAGATTCGTTAGTGTTGTGATCATGACAATGTTCAAATTTATGAATTCGAATGGCTTCTACAATGATGTTGCTAATGATTATGACATCTCCTTTAGCACGCATGAGGTCTCTAAGCTCAAATAGATAGTCATCAAACTTGGGATCACTAGGCGTCATTTTGTGAAAGGCAATAGTTTTATGAAGAATTTCATCAAGATTACTCAATGAATAACTTGGATATCGTTTCTCCAAGTCATTCCACAAAGTATAAGCACATTCAAAATTCTTCATTTGATTAAGCACATTTGTAGGCAATGCTCTAACGATGAGATTAACAGTTCTAAGATTGCATAGCATATCAATTTCCTCTTCGTGTGTGGGATGTAAAGGATCAATGGGAGGTACATAGGGGCTCTTAACATATTTGATCAATTGAAATTCATTAAACAACTCAAGCATCAAAGTTTTCCATTGAGTATAGTACTCTCCATCAAGAATGGGCACTCTAGAACTCAAACTCCCTATACTAGACACATCCATCTTCCTCCACGGTGATGAAACCGAAGCAGTGGAGACCAAAGCTCTGATACCAATTGTGGGATCACTAGAAGAGTGTCTAGAGGGGGGGGGGGGTGAATAGACTACTAGCAGGAATTTAAAACCTAACCTTTTCCCAAGTTAATTGGTTGGCAGATTTTAACAATCATAGCAAGACTAGCACACCCTACACATGCATGTCAACAAGTATGGCAGCGGAAAGTAAAGACATTGCACATGAAGTAAATAGTTGAGATAGGAAGATCAAACACAATTGGAGATGCAAAGATTTTTCCCGTGGTTCCGATAGGTGGTGCTATCGTACATCCACGTTTATGGAGTCTTCAACCCACGAAGGGTAACGGCCGCGAGAGTCCACGGAGGGCTCCACCCATAAGGATCCACGAAGTAGCAACCTTGACTATTCCATAACGGCTTCTGTCCACGAAGGACTAGCCTCACTATGGGTAGATCTTCACGAAGTAGGCGATCTCCTTGCCCTTACAAACTTCTTGGTTCAACTCCACAACACAAAGTAGGAGGCTCCCAAGCGACACCTAACCAATCTAGGAGGCACCACCCACCAAAAGGTAATAGGCTCGGCAATGTCGATGAACTCCTTGCTCTTATGCTTCAATATGATAGACTCCTCAACACACAATCACTCTCTCACAGATTTGGCTTGGTGGAAGAGATGGGATTGGTGGAAATCAACTTGGGGAGGCAAGAGATCAAGATTCATATGATTGGAATGGAATGGCATGATCTCAACACATGAGTAGGTGGCTCTCTCTCAGAAAATATGATGGGGCAAGTATGGAATAGTTCTGAGTGCTTTTCTTTCGAGTAGGTGGTGGTGAAGGGGTATATATAGGCATCCCCAAAAATCCAACTGTTACACCTAAAGTGACCAACTCGGTGACACCGATGTGTGAATCTCGGTGGTACCGAAGTGATCAAAAGGTGACAACTTTTGAATCTCGGTGAGACCGATATATAACTCTCGGTGGTACCGATCAGGTGACCAACGGTCCAATTGCACAAACTCGGTGACGCCGATCTTCACATCTCGGTGGTACCGATTCTTGACCAAGGCTTACCAGAGAGTTGGTCCAGAAACTCGGTGGCGCCGATCCACATTTCTCGGTGGTACCGATCAGGTGAATGGCTATCCAGAGAGTTGGTCCAGAAACTCGGTGAGACCGATAGGCAAATCTCGGTGGTACCGAAGACTGAAGATGGCTAAACAGAGAGTTGGCAACCTAAACTCGGTGGCACCGATGCAGAATCGGTTGCACCGACAAGCTAGGGTTTGGCATGGGTCTGTCTGAGTTTGGATATCGGTGGTACCGAGTGGGAAGTGTTGGTTGCACCGATCTTGGATATGTGGCTTTGGACAGACTTTTGTGGAAGAGCTTGTGGGTGTTTTTGGTGACTATCACTTGTGCACATATGAGCTTTTTGTTCACCAATAGTACCTTACCCCCTTTTAATAGTATTGGCTTTCCTATGGACTCAAAGTGATTTCTCACAAAGTAAAATGTAGAGTCCTCTTGCTTGAAGCTTTGCCAATCCATTTCCTTGCATCTTGGGGTATCTCCTCACAGCCCTTTTTGCCAACCCATCTCTCCATGGACTTTTATCTGAAATCCACTAGGTATAAGTATTAGTCCAAGAGACAATGTATGTTGTCATGAATTATCAAAACCACCAAGGGAGCATGTTGTGCTTTCAAGAACCACCGGAGAAGAGCCACGAGGTGGGCACAACCCACCAGGGCGCGCCAGAGGGCCCAGGCGCGCCCTGGTGTATCGTGCCCTCCTCGTGGCCCATCTTGGCGTGAATCCGACGCCCAAAAATCCTATAAATATAGAAACCATCAGAAATAACCATAGAGTCTCCGCTCCACCGCCGCAACTCTCTGTATCAATGAAAAACCAATCTGGAGACGTTCCAGTACCCTGCCGGAGAGGGGAATCCATCTCCGGTGGCCATCTTCATCATCCCGGCGGAGGCCATGACGAGGAGGGAGTAGTCCACCCTTGGGGCTGAGGGTATGTACCAGTAGCTATGTGTTCAATCTCTCTCTCTCGTGTTCTTGAGATGTCACGATCTTGATGTATCACGGGCTTTGTTAATATAGTGGGATCACATGATGTTATTCCCTTGCTATCCCGTTGTGATGAATTGAATCTTTCCCTTTGAGATATCGTTATGTTGGATTGAATATTGGATTTGAGAACACTTGATATATGTCTTGCATGCGGATACCCGTAGTGACAATGCGGTATTCTATTGATCCATTTGATATATGTTTTGGTACTCAACTTGCGGATTCCCGCGGTGACATTGGGGTAATCTATGCATAGGGGTTGATACACGTTCTTGTTCTACTCTCTCCGATAGAAATCTTGGGGTACTCTTTGAGGTTCTTTGTGTGGATTGAGTATTATGAATCTGAAATTGTTTGATGCGTATCGTATAATTAACTCATGGATACTTGTGGTGACATTGGAGTATCTAGGTGACATTAGAGTTGGTTGATGTGTATCATATGGTGTTATTCTAGCACGAACTCTTAGATAGATCAAACAGAAAGGATAACTTGATGTTATCTTAGTACGAACTCTTGAATAGATCGATTGGAAAGAATAACTTTAAGGTGGTTTCGTACCCTACAAACAATTTCTTCTTATGTTCTCCGCTAGATAAGAACTTTGAAGTGATTCTTCGTTGCACGTTGAGGGATGGTTATTGATCCAATTATATTAGCATTGTTGAGAGATTGCACTAGCGAAAGTACGTACCCTAGGCCTTGTTTTCAAGCATTGCAATACCGTTTGTGCTCACTTTTGTCCCTTGCTACCTTGCTGTTTTTATATTTTCAGATTATAAAAACCTATATCTACCATCCATATTGCACTTGTATCACCATCTCTTTGCCGAACTAGTGCATCTATACAATTTACCATTGTATTTGGTGTGTTGGGGACACAAGAGATTTCTTGTATTTGATTGCAGGGTTGCTTGAGAGATACCATCTTCATCCTACACCTCCTACGGATTGATAAACCATAGGTCATCCACTTGAGGGAAAATTGCTAGCATCCTACAAAACTTTGCGCTTGGAGGCCCAACAAGTGTCTACAAGAATAAAGTTGCGTAGTAGACATCAAGCTCTTTTCTGGCGCCGTTGCCGGGGAGGTGAGTGCTTGAAGGTATATCTTTAGATCTTGCAATTAAATCTTTTAGTTTCTTGTTTTTCACTAGTTTGGTTTTTTAAAAGAAAACTACAAAAAAATGGAATTTAGGTTGCATCATTTGTTTTGTCTTTATAATGTCTTTCGTGAAAATAAGGATTTAGAAAATTGTGCTCAATTGGTAGAGGAAGAAACTATGAAAATACTTAATGAGAATTCCTTGAATGATGAGCATGATAGATATATTGTTAGTATGAATTCTCTGAATATCCATGATGCTAATGATATGCAAAGCCACAAGCTTGGGGATGCTATGTTTGATGAAGATGATATTTTTTGTCCCCCAAGTTTTGATGAGCAAATTTATTGTGATGATGGCATGCATCCTATATATGATGATTATGATGCTATAAAGAGTGATAGTAACCATGTAACTTGTCATCATGATTTTAATTTTCAATGTGGTTATGTCAATCAAGTGTCTCATGATAGTTATTTTGTTGAGTTTGCTCCCACTACCATGGATGAAAAGGAATATGCTTATGTGGAGAGTAATAAATTTTCTATGCTTGTAAATCATGAAAAGAATGCTTTATGTGATATTTATAATGTTGAATTCCTTCATGATGCTACTAAAAATTATTATGAGGGAGGAACATATGCTTGTAGGAATTGCAATAATATCAAGTTTCCTCTCTATGTGTTCAAAGTTTTGAATTGTTTGCTCACAAAATCCCTATGCATAGGAAGCGGGTTAGACTTAAATGTGCTTGCCAAGTGATTCATGATGCTCTCTTGCATGTTTCAAATACTATTCCTATGTGAGCATCATTGAAACCATCATGCCTAGCTAAAAGGAATTAAAGAAAAGCGCTTGTTGGGAGACAACCCAACACTTTTCCTTTATGTTTTTGAGTGTTCACATGATTAATATACTGTAGTAATAATGTTTTGTGCCTTTTATTTCAATAAAGTGCCAAGTAAAGCCTTTGGGATGACTCACAAGATGAGTAGAATTGATGCTGAACCAAAACAGAAACTTTGGACTCCAGTACAGTAATTTTCATTTTTTACTGGAGCGTGATAATGATCTCAAATTTTTACATAGTCTTAATATACAAATTCTTCAGGTTGTTCTAATGTTTAAGAATTTTTAGAGACAGGTAAGTATGGCGATACTACAGATCTTCACAGACTGTTCTGTTTCTCACAGATTCTGTTTTGCATGCATAGTTTGCTTGTTTTAGTGTTTCCATAGCTTATATTTAGTGGTATAAATTATGGGAATGATAGAATACAGTAGGTATCATGTGGGAACAATTATGAATCTTGTCTTGACAGTACCTAAGTGAATGATTTATCTTTATTACACTAACCCTTCTCACGAAGTTCCGTTAAGTTTTGTGTGATTGAAGTTTTCAAGTTTTGGGTGAGACACCGATATGAGGAGAATAAGGAGTGACAAGAACCTAAGCTTGGGGATGCCCAAGGCACCCCAAAGGTAATATCCAAGGAATACTCAAACGCCTAAGCTTGGGGATGCCCCGGAAGGCATCCCCTCTTTCGTCTTCAACATTATCGGTATATCTTACTTAGAGCTATGTATTTATTCTTCACATAATATGAGTTTTGCTTGGAGAGTTATTTTATTTTGTTATTTTCTTTTAGGTGTTATTTATAAAATTTTTTCAATAAAAAGTTCCAAGAATTGTCTTAGGATGCTTGCATCGCATGTTTTGATGTGTGCTGTGTAAAAACAGAAACTTTTGCTGTAGTGTTTGAATTTTCATATTTTACTGGAACGTGGAAAGTTTCTGAAAGTTTTACATAGTGTTTTCATATAAATTATTTAGCATGTACTAAATTTTCATAATTTTTTGAGGTACAGAAGTACACTGTTTTCATAAATTGCTACAGACTGTTCTGTTTGGACAGATTACTGTCATAGTTTTGTTATCTACTTATCCTATAGTTTCCATAGCCTATATTGATAGATATAAATTGTGGAAACAATAGTAAACAGTATACGATGTTTAAAAATTATTGTGCAACTTGTCTTGGCAGTACAAGAAGTGTGGATTTATTCTTATGTGTACTAACCTATCTCACGAGTTCTTTTCAAAAAAATTGTGTGGATGTAGTTTTTGAGAATAGGTGAAACCGGGATATGAGAGGATTGAACAAGATACAAAAGCTCAAGCTTGGGGATGCCCAAGGAACCCCAAGTAAATATTTCAAGAATTCTCAAGCATCTAAGCTTGGGGATGCTACACATCCCACCTCTCTCCTTCAACTATCGGTTAGCCTATGTTGAGCCTAAATTTTTATTCGTTCACATGATGCGTGCTATTCTTGGAGTGCTATTTTTATTTTGCTTGCTGTTTAATAAAATACTCAGATCTGAAAATATTTATTGAGAGAGAGCCCTCACATAGCTACTTGATTATTTAACTACTCATTGATCTTCACTTATATCTTTTGAGAGTAGTTTAATGTTTACTCTTGTGCTTCACTTATATCCTATGAGTAAATTGTGAATGAATTGAATATCATAAATATGAAATTATTAATGTGCTTTATGCTTAGTAGTAGCTTCACATCTGGTTTATAAAGTACAATCTATTGAAGTTTGACAATCACAATATTGGTCATACAAGCAATTCGTGAATGATTAGTATAAGGAAGAGAACTTTCACATACAAATATATTATCTTGGACATCTTCTATGATTGTGAATACCCATTAATTATTTTCAAACTTGAGCAAATTAGTTGAAGTTGGACAAGGAAGACAACGTAACGAGTTATGGTTGTGTATATTTGCATAGAAGTTATATTGTTATGGATCCTCCAACATGTGGTGCTTGTTTAGAATCTTTTGCTAGCCAACCCTTCATACTAAGTAGAGATACTACTTGTGCATCCAAATCCTTGAGCCAAGTTTCTTCCATGAGAGTCCACTATATCTACCTATATGCGGTATTACCCTGTCGTTCCAAGTAAATTTGCATGTGCCACCTCTAAAATTTCAAATGAGCATCTGTTTTGTGTGCCTGGACCGCTCATGGAGCGACAGGGGGCGGTCAGTATCTTCCATGTTAAGCGGGTTATTCTCATGATGAGTGTTTATTCACCCGTCCTTGCATGAGAGGGGCGGTAATAGGGATTCCCAGTCCCGAAATAAAAAAATGCAAATAATTAAACAAAAATCCACCAGGAATGTTGTTGGTATGGACGGTGCCCGTGGATTCGGCTAGCCGTGGAGTGTGTTTGTTGGTGGAGAGGGAGTAAACCTTTACTTTTACCGCTTGGGAACCGCCGCTAATGTGTTTAACATGGAAGATATTGATAACTCTTGGTCGTAACATTGACAGGAAGGGTGCACCTCCCAAAATTATATTTATCTCTGATTTAAGCTTTGAGCTCTGGCACCTTGGCAAATCCCTGCTTCCCTCTGCGAAGGGACAATCTATTTACTTTCATGTTATTTACTATTCATGTTGAGTCAACTTCTTATTCCAACCTCAATCTATTAGTTGGCAAGCATCATGTGGTGGGGAAAGATCCAAACACATATGGCCAGTCAAATATATTTGATCATGAATTATTATTGTTGACAATTATCTCTATGATGAATGAGTTGGGAGGCGCAACATTAAGCCCCTATCTTTCTATGTGTTCGATGGATGCCATTTGTTCTAAAAATATGCTTTGAGTACTAGCAATCATAGAAGACTAAATGATGATTGAGTATGTGGGGCTCTTACTTAGACTTTGTTGAGAATAAGTTGAATTGCAATTGTTTGGTGACTAAGAACATAGGTTGTTAAGTTTCAAGAGAATTCATTATTTGAACCATGACATGTGAATTGATTGCTCTATCATTATTATTTTTATGAGAAAAAGTTGCTGGTTATGATGCTAGAAATTTGATAGAAAATATCAAAGATCAAACTTATATATTATGCTAGCATTCACAGTTCATAAATTGTTCTTTTATCATTTACCTACTCGAGGACGAGTAGGAATTAAGCTTGGGGATGCTGATACGTCTCCAATGTATCAATAATTTATGAAGTATTCATGCCATATTCACCTATGTTTACAATACTTTTATATGGTTTTGATGCACTTTATATGCTTTATTTAGAACTAACCCGGACTGACGCTGTTTTCAGCAGAATTACTGTGGTTGTTTTTGTGCAGAAAATGAAAATTCTCGGAATCGACCGAAACTTTTTGGTGATTTTTTCTGGACCAAATGAGCAATATTGGAGCTAAAAAGCATTGGAGAAGAGCCACGAGGTGGGCACAACCCACCAGGGCATGCCAGAGGGCCCAGGCGCGCCCTGGTGTATCGTGCCCTCCTCGTGGCCCATCTTGGCGTGAAACTGACGCCCAAAAATCCTATAAATATAGAAACAATCAGAAATAACCCTAGACTCTCTGCTCCACCACCGCAACTCTCTGTATCGATGAAAAACCAATCTGGCCAGTACCCTGCCGGAGAGGGGAATCCATCTCCGGTGGCCATCTTCATCATCCCGGCGGAGGCCATGATGAGGAGGGAGTAGTCCACCCTTGGGGCTGAGGGTATGTACCAGTAGCTATGTGTTCAATCTCTCTCTCTCGTGTTCTTGAGATGTCACGATCTTGATGTATCACGGGCTTTGTTAATATAGTGGGATCACATGATGTTATTCCCTTGCTATCCCGTTGTGATGAATTGAATCTTTCCCTTTGAGATATCGTTATGTTGGATTGAATATTGGATTTGAGAACACTTGATATATGTCTTGCATGCGGATACCCGTAATGACAATGGGGTATTCTATTGATCCACTTGATATATGTTTTGGTACTCAACTTGCGGATTCCCGCGGTGACATTGGGGTAATCTATGCATAGGGGTTGATACACGTTCTTGTCCTACTTTCTCCGATAGAAATCTTGGGGGTACTCTTTGAGGTTCTTTGTGTGGATTGAGTATTATGAATACTTGTGGTGACATTGGAGTATCTAGGTGACATTAGAGTTGGTTGATGCGTATCATATGGTGTTATTCTAGTACGAACTCTTAGATAGATCGAACGGAAAGGATAACTTGATGTTATCTTAGTACGAACTCTTGAATGGATCGATCGGAAAGAATAACTTTAAGGTGGTTTCATACCCTACAAACAATTTCTTCTTATGTTCTCCGCTAGATAAGAACTTTGGAGTGATTCTTCGTTGCACATTGAGGGATGGTTATATGATCCAATTATATTAGCATTGTTGAGAGATTGCAGTAGCAAAAGTACGTACCCTAGGCCTTGTTTTCAAGCATTGCAATACCGTTTGTGCTCACTTTTGTCACTTGCTACCTTGCTGTTTTTATATTTTCAGATTATAAAAACCTATATCTACCATCCATATTGCACTTGTATCACCATCTCTTCGCCGAACTAGTGCACCTATACAATTTACCATTGTATTGGGTGTGTTGGGGACACAAAAGATTTCTTGTATTTGATTGCAGGGTTGCTTGAGAGAGACCATCTTCATCCTACACCTCCCACGGATTGATAAACCTTAGGTCATCCACTTGAGGGAAAATTGCTACTGTCCTACAAAACTCTGCGCTTGGAGGCCCAACAAGAGTCTACAAGAATAAAGTTGCGTAGTAGACATCAGCAGCCGCAAGCGTCAACCAGCGCAAAGGGGTAATGTGCATAGTAAAAACCCAAACCCGACAGTGACCTATAAAAGATCCCGCCGACGGTGGCTAACAACTATTTTTTTTCCGCCCATAGCTCGCCACCACCACCACACACACCAAATGGAACCGGTGCTCAACCATGGGGATGTGTATGGCGTCGTCCTGATAGTGTTGGATAACAATGTGATAGAAGATTCCGACGCGTTGGCCGCCATGGCGGGCAATGGCAAACAGCCAGCTGTGACAGCCGATGACGACAAGATAGAGGATTCGAATGCGCTGGCCTCCATGTCTGTCAATGGTCAACCGCCATCTGCCGCGGCTACCACCGACGACGATGACCCTGACTTTCAGCGTGGGATGCAGATGGCCATCATTCTGTCCATCTAGGAATCAAGATTCGATGCGTTCCTGTGCGACGAGGACAAGCATCGTCTCAGTTTTGGTGTGCAACAATCTATCGCATCTGCAGATGCAATCCGCATCGCGGCTAGGGATCTGAAGCGGCAGAAATGGCGGGAGAGTGCGAAGAGGAAGCGACTAAGGAAGAACTTAGATGCCAATGCAGCGGGCAAGAAGAGGCGGGAGCAGCACCAGAAGACGGTGGAGTAGGCCGCCACATACCTCTCAACCGCATTGGAGGCCAGTGCAGGCCTTCCAGCTGTGGCGACAGCCCTGGCAACAACGGCCACGATGACCAGGGACGCAGCTCGTGCGAGAGCGGCGCCCGTCTGTATCCCGATGGCCCACGCGGACGCCACAACAGCTTCATCGATGATGGTGGCTGCCCTGGGGAATGCCGCCACGCCGAAGGTAGCTTCATCGATAGCGGCAAACCTGGCGAGAGGTGCCACGGTCGCTCCGGCTGAGATAGCCCCACCGGTCGCCACCGTGGAACCAGTGGAGCTCATCAACTTGACGAGCTCCTCTGAAAGCTCCTTCTGACCCGAGGAAGGTCATGACGATGGTGGAGGCGTGACGTTTGTATGCATCTATGTCATAGTGAATATTTTGTGCAGTTCATCTTCATGTAAATTGAGGAACTGTTTGTAAATTAGTGAGCATATGAACTGATGTCAACTAATCCGCTGCAAAATAAGGCATTTTGTGGTGAAAATTGGCCAAATGTTTGTGTCATATGTTTGTGGGCATGTGGAAATTAAGGATGAACTTCACGTCTGTGTTTGAAAATGAGGATGAACCGTGTGAGATGAACCCGCCTTGAGAAATCTCAGAAAAAGCTACCCGCCTCGAGCGATGCAAAAATTCGTGGTTTCACGGCATTTCGTTATAGCGTACACACTTTATTATGTTTGGACCGTATGCCATCTTGGTTGCTCCCGCCTTGCTTCAGTTCCTTTACCAAAATTTAAGTGGAAGCGGTATTTCAACTGCCGCCCTCCCTCGTCCACCACCGACCCTATAGTAAAATTTCAGCCGTCGAGGCATTTGAACCGTCACTATCCCTTGTCCACCACCATCTCCACCCACACCATTACTACTAAAATTTTCAGTAGCAGTGGCACATCCGCAAACACCCCCCACACAGTCCACACAACACCAACCCCTCCCCTTCCCCCCCGCTTGAACCTTAGCTCGCCCCCACCACCACCCTCCACCAGGAACCTCAGCCGATTTGCCCGTGCCTCCTAGTTAAACAAGTTCAGGTTACCCACCGATCCGCATACACCATCGGCGCCTTGAGTTTTTAGATGAGGCCGGCGGTGTCCCTTTCCCCCAGATCCCCATCCCGCACTCCAGAGAGTCGCAGCCTAATTGGCCTGACCACATATCCCGTGGAGCTCGAGGAGCATACGAGCAAAAAGAGGTCTATCATGGCCTCTCCGCTGTACACTGGCGAGGTGTGCGCCGTTCGTGCCGACCCTTCGATCGCGAAGGAACACCTCGCCGTGGAAGCCGGTGAGGACGTTGACTACATTGCCATACCGAAGGCTTCAAGTCTGCAGGCTCATGTATTCCTTTATCTTAGGAGAGCCGACTACGACATCAAGCTCGTCAACATCGATGGCTTCACTCGGGCCATATCACAAATTAAGTGGTCCACCGGCAACGCCTCTTGTTCATCCGCCGTCGATCGCTTCAAAGCCCCCCCCCCCCCCCCCCCCGCGCTGACCTCCTCCGCTCGCGGTCATGGATTTGTGATCCTTGTATGCCATCGATCCCCTTTTGTAATTTTTGAAGGAAACGTTCTATGACGGTGGCTTGGGATCCTTAGCTCCAAAGTCAGATCTCATCGAGCAAGAGAAGGGCACACACTACGGCTGTTACAAGGGGAAACATCCCATCTGCGACATTAGGGAGCACACCCTGGGCACCACAAATTCCAAGTGGAAGGAGCCCATCCCTGACAAGTAAGACAACAACGTGTGAGCAAATCATACTTTTTCTAGCTAGCCCTCTCATACCCATTGTTGTAATAACATTTGCCATGCAATAACCATGCAATGTTTAATTGAGCATTTGTCTAGTTTTCAAGCAGATGCCTTGTTTTTCTGTATCTAGTTGTTAGGTTGGTTGCATTGAGCATTTGTCCAATTTTCAATGGCTATATTTGGTTGTTACAGTGAGCATATATGCCTTGTTTCTTTCAGTTATTCACAATGTGATGTTCATTATGTGCAAGTATGAACTGTGCAGTTCCATTTCATCAAGATCACCTGTTATGCCTGGTGTTGTTAACCAGTGTCCTTAACTCCCGCTTTAAACATTATGCCTCGTTTCTCTGAATTTGGTTGTCAGGTTGGTTGAAGTGAGCATTTGTCTAGTTTTCAAGCAGATGCCTTGCTTTTTTGTATCTGGTTGTTAGGTTGATTGCAGTGAGCATTTGTCTAGTTTTCAAGCAGATGCATTGCTTTTATGTATCTGGTTGTTAGGTTGGTTGCATTGAGCATTTGTCCAGTTTTCAATGACTATATTTGGTTGTTATAGTGAGCATATATGCCTTGTTTATTTCAAGCAGATACCTTGTATATTTGGTTGATGTTAAGCCTGTTGTACACTTGTACTTATCATGACTTTCCATGTACTTGGACAGGACAACAATGGGAGTGGCTGACGTTTTCCATCGAGGTTTCTTTCATCCCTCCGCTTACACTTTTACTTAAGCCTGTTGGTTGCATATATATTTTTTTAATAGTCAAACTTTGTAAACTGTGAACATATTTATAGAGAATACTATTTATATATACCGCACCAAAATGTATACAATATGAAAGTAAATTTTGTGATGTATCTAATGAAATGGAATTGGAATTCTAGATGTATATGTTTTTCTCTACAAACTGGTCAAAGTTAGTAAATGTTGACTTCTCAAAATGTTTATATGCAACACATTGTGGAACTGATAAAGTAATATATTACACCATTCTGCAACTGCATTTTAGCTTCTAATATTGACTTGTTGCTTTTAGGTACATATGTCCTTGGTAAAGATCCATGCCTGGACCTTGTTTGCGTGTGGGGCAATGACATATTCATGAACCAACATCAAGTGAGGAAACTGATAAGGATTGTTAGGGAAAAGGGACGAACGATGCCAATTAGACTATTTGTTTATGCTCTATCCAACACAACAGTGAGCTGTAGGATGGTAACTACGATCTCCGTAGCCTTCTATTAATACTGCCCATAATGAGTTGTCACACAACAATGCCTGAATCTTTTTCTTTTGGAGTGGTTCCCAAAGCAGTTTACTCAAGATTACCTCGCAATGTACATGATTGGTGGACATGCAATGAACGTTAAAGTATATCACTGAGACTACAATGAGTATCAAGAAGTGATAATGAAGACAGTGAAGGATGGGCGGGCGACCATCACTAGGGGCTTGCTTAGAGTCGTTCGTGCGTTAGGCATGGAGGAGGGCACAATATGGGCATTCCGCTTCACCTTCTCCAGCAACCAGAATGTCTTTTGGCTCTCCCTTTACCGTCTTTAATACAACGTGGTTCCATCATTCTTTATTTTCCACTTCTGTAGTTTTCCTTTTTTGCGAATTGATGCTTATGTAGTTCTTGAGTATATGTACATGTGAATCGAATTATGCATTCGTTCTTCAACCTATATTTAAACATGTTTTGATATGAAATACATGATCTCCTACTTTCAAATTTAAATTATGAAAGCAGGTATTAAATTAGGGGTAAATTATGATCTGCAGGCCATTACAGTTGTAACACCCCAAAAATCGGGTTATCGATTTTTGTGCTGTTATTCCTTCCTAGCTTTTCTCTCCCAAATTTTTCCTCTAGAATCTGGTAGGTGACCAGGTGAATCCAGTCAATCCCCAACCTCTCAGTGCTTTTCCCATGCTCTTGTGCCAGTCAACCTTCCGTCAGTCAACCCCGAATCTCATTCAAACCCTAGTTCCGAAATATTGGAACTGGAAATCCTGCCTTTGTGTTTGCAAAGGAGCTATCATTTCCCTTGCTCTGTTAATTCTCCCAAAATTTCCAGAGATCCTCCCTCTCTCATAAACCCTAGATGTGCAAAAATATTGCCAAGTCATATGCAATATTTCTCATCTAGAATTAATTCCTTTTTCTGCCTTTCTGAGGAATCAACACCAGGAAAATATCTATCCATCTCCAAAGCTCATGAAAACTGGTGGAGATATTCTTTGTGATCATATTAAGCTCTCATAAAAATATTGAACATAATTAAATAGGGGAAATTGCATTTTCCTATTTAAAGCCAATATTACAATTTGGGGCCTTTCCAAAGGAACTACCATTTTGGTAGCTAGGAAAAATCCCAAATAATTTGTGGAGCTTCTCATATCCATATGTTCTCCATTCCCATCAAAATATCAAGTTCCCCAATTCAAATTTTGAGCACCACTTCCATTTGCAAATTCTATCCAGATTTCCCATTTGCAAAGGAAGTGCATGATTCCTTGATCTTCCTGGGCTAAATTTTTTCAGGGTAATTCATTATGACAAATTACCCTCATCCACCAAAATTTAGCCCATTCCATCTAGCCAATCTTCCGCAGCAAATTATCTAAATTTTTGTCCAGATTGGAGCACTGTGAAGGAAGTACTATTTTTGCTTATGCAAATGGTATGAAATTTTTACAGTGCATCCATATGCCTAAATCATTGGTCCCCTCCAAATTTGGGCCATTTCCATCTAGCAAATCCCTCAGAACCATCTGATTTCTATTTCTGTCCAGTCTGGCACTTTGCAAAGGATGTGCTTGCTTTCTTGATTCAATTGAGGTGAAATTTGGCAAGGTAGTGCATATTGATATATTACTACTGTAAACCAAAAATAAGCTCAATTATCCAAACCAATCTTTTTCTATAATTTTCTCAAGTTTCTGACCAGATTGCATCTCTGTGAAGGAAGTACCATCATAGAGAATCAATT
Source organism: Elymus sibiricus (assembly GCA_039707655.1). Lineage (NCBI taxonomy): Eukaryota > Viridiplantae > Streptophyta > Magnoliopsida > Poales > Poaceae > Elymus > Elymus sibiricus. The sequence goes on from CM077671.1 coordinate 246,568,849, forward strand.
TGATCTGAAACTTGTTCAGCTATCTCTCATGACCAAATCATCTCTCTACCCCAAAAATCATCCAAGTCCATCTAGCCATTTGACCCCAGCTCTCTCATTTCCAAATCTGGTCAGACTGCCAAGTTGCAAAGGAAGTATCATTTTTCTTTGCCCATTTGAGCTGAGACTTTGCCAAGATGATGACCTTAGTAGATGATTGACCCCTGCCCAATATCAGGCCAAGAGGTGCACTGTGGTGGCCACACCACAGCACAAACAGGTTGCTGTTGGCAACTATTTGACCCTGGTTCAATCACCTCAGTGTTCCCTCGTGCTGTCCAGACGCATAGGTCAACTCAGCGAAGTAAGGAGAACCCCCTAGACATGTTTTGGCCCCGAGCAGGGCGTGGCAAGGCCCTAGCCACGCGGTGACCGCGGGCAGAGCGTGCCAAAACTGCGCCCTGTGCACCCGACCCTTTGGGAGTCCTCTCCGGCAGGCCCCGGCTTGTCCGGGAGCATCGTAGAACTCCCCACCGTGCGCGTGATTCATCCAGAGCCCTCTCCCCCTCGTCCCGAAGCTCCTAGCCACCTCTGTCAACCGTCGGAGCACCGCCGTCTCTGGAAGCTCCGGCTGCCGTCGAGAGAGCCCCTCCCCGAGCCTATTTAAGCGTGCCCCGAGTCCCTCTCGTCACCATCGAGCCTAGCCACCACCCAATCGAGCCCTGGGCGCCCTCCCTTCATCGCCGCGACCGAGCGCCGTCGGCAGTGCTTCGGCCTCCCGTCGAAGCCGAGCAAGGGAGCCTCCCCCGTAGCCCCGCCCGGTCCATGAGCTCTCCCGGAGCCGCCACACCATTTTGCCCCATCCAATTCGGCCGGAGGAGCTCGCCATGCTCGCCTCCGCCAATGGCCGTGGCGGCTGTCCGCCTCCAATCGCCGTCGCCTTGCTCGTCTCTCGCGACTACGGGCTGCCCCCACGGATGCAGCAGGGCCCGGCGGCCACATCCCACTCGCCGGCGGGCGCAACTGAGCAGAGGAGCGCCGGCGGCGAGCGAGGCCCGAGCCGCTGCGGCCTTCTCCTGCCCTGTAGAGAGGAAGCATGCGACCGGGAGAAGGAAGGAGATGCCGTGGGCCCCGCTTGTCACCCTCTCAGCGTTGACCCAGCCAGTTTTAAATGAAAACGTATTGTCCAAAATACGTTTTCTGTTATCAGAAGCGTACTCTGGAAAATGCGCTTTTGTTTTTCCAGCCGGCTGCCGAAGTAGTTAATTAATTAACGTTCACTCGTTAAGGACTAAGGTGGACAGTTTTTGTCTATTTTAATGCCTAACGAACGAACGTCTGTATCTCGGCAACCGTAACTCGGAATTAGGTGAAACCAACGCCCACTTCTTCGTCTCGTCGAGCCCGTTCCGATGGTACCCTTTTAATCATATTTTCACAAAGTGAAAATAACCATTTTGCCCTTGCCCTCTGATCGAGCCCTCCGAGAGAGAACCCTTTCCGGCGAATTCTTCCGCGAGGTGGTCGCACTTCCTCCCGGCGTATTCGTTGACCCCCAGGCAAGCCAACCTCTTACCATGAGCTCCGGACTTGCGTGATGACTTTGCTTGCACCCTGTGTGTTTATTTGTAGCATCTGTTAGTCTGCATTTGCATACACCTGTGATGACATCAGTATTAGATACTAGCATTAACTTTCATCCAATGCCATGCCTTGTTTTCATATTGCCATGCTAGTAATAATATTGCTAATGACATAGTCATGTTAGTACTATGGTTGATCTCATGCCATGACTATCAGTACTATGACCTTGCTATACAGTTGTCGGTGAAATGGTACGATGATGGATATGTTGAGATGGATTAATAAACTAAACTTAGTCGATTGATCTGGAGTCACCTGTCCGGGCTTACCCGTGCAACCACATTTGCCGGTATGGGACGGTCTTGACTTGGTCTGATTGCGTGTTCTTTTACCGGTACCACCAAAGAGGGAAGGTTATGCGCGCGTGATGCCCTGGCCCGGTAGGCGGCGATAACCTTGTGAGCCTAGTTGAGTTATGTGGTTATGTGCGCACGTCCCCGTTTGGGACAGTTTAGTCCCCGTTTGGGACAGTTTAGTTTGGGCCACAACGGTGGCAGGTGTCATGAGGACACAGGGGCCACCCAAGGCAAGCCTCTGGGGGAGGATGAATGCTGGTGGTACGATTAGAGAGTCACGGGTCAGACAAGTTTCGTTGAAGCAATGCTGGTCCACCCGAGTGGGATCACGAGGCCAGGTGCTTCATGGTGTGGGTAAAGTGCGCAACCTCTGCAGAGTGTAAAAATCTATTCGAATAGCCGCGTCCATGGTATTGGACAGCCCGCCCAAACCTCAGTAGATGGTCAACCGTATCAATGTTAATAATGATGGAAGAACTCGTCTTGGGTAGACATTAGGTGATGTTAGGAATATGATATGTTAGCCAGGAGATGGCTATATGATGAGTGGTCGGATGACCACATGATTATGTTAGTCACGTGATGGCTATGAGATGAGTGGTCGGATGACCAGATGATTTGGATTGGATTGGGATCCTTTTCAGATTGGATCACGAGTATGTCGAGGGTTGTGGGACAACCCGTAAGAGAGTAAGTTGGCATTCGGTAACAACAAGTACTTTAAGCACCGAGTGTGATTAATTCCATGTTATGTTATGTAGATTACATGCCTGATCCCGGTTATGCCATGTTTTCCTGTTAATTCCATGCCATGTTTAGGATTAATTCATGCATAGCATAGGGCTTGCTTTGTCATCTGCTTGTTTGGTTGCTATGTATTTGGTTGTCTTGCGAGTACATTCAAAGTACTCACCTGGCCTTGCACGTGGCCAGTTGCAGGAGAAGATTCATCGTGCTAGATCATAATCCAGCCAGTCCTGTGAGTTATGGAGCCCAGCCAGAGACATCGTTGCTGCGGAGCCAAGACCTCTGCTGCCCTTTAGTTAGCCCTGGAGTTATGTAATATTGTTGTAAGCAACAGTATTGTAATACTCCATTATATTAATAAAGCCAGTTTTGTGCCTAGAATTGCTGTATCATGTCTTTGACGTGCGCCAGGTCTTATCCTGGGGCTGGCGTGCGTCGGCCCTCTACCGGGGTGCCACAACAGTGCACACAGTTTGAGAAACCAAAACGTCTGCGATCAACTTCAAGGTCACACACATTTCTCCGCTCACAATGTGTGTGTCGTGGGAAACGAACACCTATGGGATCGCTATCGAGCGGATCCCTTTACGGTTCGGCAAGGGGAGAGGATTGTACAAAGAGCAGATCTAACGAACAGCACGCGGGGGATTTTACCCAGGTTCGGGCCGCACGGATGCGTAAAACCCTACTCCTGCTTTGATTGTATTACTATGGATGTTCTTGGCCAAATTCTGGGAGCTACAGTACTCGGTAGCTGCGCATGCAGAATGGGCTCTCTGAAGTGCTCCCTTTTTTATGGGGAAGGCGCGAGGCAGGCTCTTTACCGCCCGCTTTTGCAGTGGAGTTTCCGCCCACGTCTCCCACTTCGTGCGATTAATGCGCGTAGTGGAGGGGCGTGGTAAAAGAGATAATGATTGCAAGCAGTTATTCCCTGCCATGTGTGCCCGTGCACTGTTTTGGGCCTAGCCCAACAGGCCTGGCACCCGTGTATGGCCTAGGCCCTGGGGCTCCTATCGGTGTACTAAAGTATGGGTCTTTTTAGTACCCCTTACTTGTGCACGGGCAGTTGTAGCCGTACCGCGGCAAGCCTTGCCGGGGAATAGCTAGAAGTAATCACAAGACTAAGATGCCAAGAAGGCGTTCAAATCAACGATCAGACAGACCAGAAGACAGAAGACCAAAGGGTTGCGGAGGCCCGGCAAGACCCTTGCCGGCAGGACCTCGCACCCGGCAAGGATTCGCACCCGGCAAGACCCGGTCCCGGCAAGCCCGGGCCCAGCAAGGATTCAGCCCCGGCAAGGCTCTGCACAGTGCAGCGCTATCGCTCCTGTGCAGTGGCCAGCCTTGTCGTTTAGGGCTTGTCCTCATGATGACGTGGCGCGATGCCGGCCACGGGATGCTTAAGCGGCGCTGATGGGATGGCTGCTTTTCCCATCCCCCGTAAAGCTTTTCCAAGCCCAAGACGCTAAGGGACACCTCGACGGACACCTCACGGTGCATTTAATGAGTTTGTCCTAGGCCGTCAGGGTTAGGTATGATAACACTGTGATAACACTGTAGCTACTTTCCACCTCATGCCTTATCTCGTACGCTACTGTGGTAGCCCCTTTGACTCATATAAAAGGAGGCCCGAGGCGTACAGAGAGGAAAAAAGGGAGCACCTCAGAGAGCCCATTCTGCATGCGCAGTTACCGAGTACTGTAGCTCCCAGAATTTGGCCAAGAACATCCACAGTAATACAATCAAAGGAGGAGTAGGGTTTTACGCATCCGTGCGGCCCGAACCTGGGTAAAATCCCCCGCGTGCTGTTCATTAGATCTGCTCTTTGTGCAATCCTCTCCCCTTGCCGAACCGTAAAGGGATCCGCTCGATAGCGATCCCATAGGTGTTCGTTTCCCACGACATCTTTGGCGTGCCAGGTAGGGGGCGAACCTACGGCCTTCCTCTTAGGAAACGGACACCTATGGGATCGCTATCGAGCGGATCCCTTTACGGTTCGGCAAGGGGAGAGGATTGCACAAAGAGCAGATCTAACGAACAGCACGCGGGGGATTTTACCCAGGTTCGGGCCGCACGGATGAGTAAAACCCTACTCCTGCTTTGATTGTATTACTGTGGATGTTCTTGGCCAAATTCTGGGAGCTACAGTACTCGGTAGCTGCGCATGCAGAATGGGCTCTCTGAAGTGCTCCCTTTTTTCCTCTCTGTACGCCTCGGGCCTCCTTTTATATGAGTCAAAGGGGCTACCACAGTAGCGTACGAGATAAGGCATGAGGTGGAAAGTAGCTACAGTGTTATCACAGTGTTATCATAGTGTTATCATACCTAACCCTGACGGCCTAGGACAAACTCATTAAATGCACCGTGAAGTGTCCGTCGAGGTGTCCCTTAGCGTCTTGGGCTTGGAAAAGCTTTACGGGGGATGGGAAAAGCAGCCATCCCATCAGCGCCGCTTAAGCATCCCGTGGCCGGCATCGCGCCATGTCATCATGAGGACAAGCCCTAAACGACAAGGCTGGCCACTGCATAGGAGCGATAGCGCTGCACTGTGCAGAGCCTTGCCGGGGCTGAATCCTTGCCGGGCCCGGGCTTGCCGGGACCGGGTCTTGCCGGGACCGGGTCTTGCCGGGTGCGAATCCTTGCCGGGTGCGAGGTCCTGCCGGCAAGGGTCTTGCCGGGCCTCCGCAACCCTTTGGTCTTCTGTCTTCTGGTCTATCTGATCGTTGATTTGAATGCCTTCTTGGCATCTTAGTCTTGTGATTACTCCTAGCTATTCCCCGGCAAGGCTTGCCGCGGTACGGCTACAACTTCCCGTGCACAAGTAAGGGGTACTAAAAAGACCCATACTTTAGTACACCGACAGGAGCCCCCGGGCCTAGGCCATACACGGGTGCCAGGCCTGTTGGGCTAGGCCCAAAACAGTGCACGGACACACATGGCAGGGAATAACTGCTTGCAATCATTATCTCTTTTACCACGCCCCTCCACTACGCGCATTAATCGCGCGAAGTGGGAGACGTGGGCGGAAACTCCACTGCAAAAGCGGGCGGTAAAGAGCCTGCCTTGCGCCTTCCCCATAAAAAAGGGAATCGCAAAGGGCACCACTCATTTACCCCCTCCGCCTTTCCGATCTCAATCTCAGAGCCGTCGCCATCGTCTTCTCCCTCGCGCCCAAAGCAGAGCTTTTCTCCCTCCACCCGCCTCCACCGCGCTCTCGACGCCTTCAGCGCCCACTTCCATAGCCACCATGCCGCCCAAGCCGAGCAAGGGCAAGGCGGCGGAAGCGGCCGCCGCGGAGCGCAAGTTGGCGAAGATGCGGAAGGAACACGCTGTCTTCCCCTCGACGCTTGACGCGGAGACCTTGAAGAAGAGGTACCAGTTCGCATGGGCGAAGGAGACCACGGCGCGTCCAGCCACGAGAGTGAGTGCAGCTTCTCGTAGGGCAGAGCTAGGAGATTATCCCTTCTTTGCTGATTACTTCTGGTGCGGCCTCTGTCCTCCGTACTCGGATTTCTTCGTAGATATCATGCTCACCTATGGCTTCCAGCTGCTAGATTTCACGCCGAATGCCGTGACTTGTATGTCCGTCTTCGTGCACCTTTGCGAGAATTTTGTCGGGGTCATCCCGAGCACTGCACTCTTCCGGCACTACTTCTACCCCCGCATCCAAAAGGGCGACGCCCTCTCCGGCGGCATCACTTGGATTCCGAGGACGGCAACCAAGGAGACGTACCCAGAGGGGCTCTACCGCGAGAGATGGGATGAGTGGCGCGGCAAGTGGTGCTGGGTCTGGGAAAAAGAGCCCCAACCGTTCTGCGAGGTGCGGAAGCAGAAGGTGGTCCGCGGGAAGGATTGGAGCGCCGTGGACCCTGACGACAGGAAGCTCACCATCGCCGTCACCAGGATACTGCGCCTCAGGGCTGCCGGGTTGAAGGTGGAGATGATTGCTTCAGATTTCCTTCGCCGGCGCATCGCCCCACTGCAGAACAAGGGGCGCCCTGCCTGGGAGTACGCGAACGCCGCCGACGTCATGAGGGTGCGGCCTGGGCTGGATAATGATCTGACAGCCATGGGGCACGCAACCCTCTGCCAACAGCTGTTCAAATCTGGAGCAGTGGGAGAGTTGCCGGCAGGCGTCGTCCCACTGTGCAACAACTCGTCGCTGACCTCCATCATCGCCATGATGCCGGCGTTCAACGCCCATAGCATCGACGAGAGGTGGATCGAGCCGTCCGCGGAGCAGGCGCTGGCATTCTTCGACAACTTGACGGAGAAGGCCATCCGCGAGGAGAACCTTGTCCGCGCCACCATGGAGGAGGAGCTCGCCTACATCGCCAGCAGGGCGGAAGAGGCGAATCTTGCCAAAGAAGCCGGCAGCACTGAGTCCAGCGAAGGTGAGGGCTTGCTGCGGGAAGATCTTGCCGGGCGAGATAAGGCTGCCGGGGAGCCGAGCGGAGCCGCTGCCGGGAGCTCTTCTACCGGAGGCGCCGCCGAAAAGGAAGAAGAGGAGGAGGAAGAGCCCCCAGCTCTTCAACACAGGAAGAGGCGCGTCCTCCGGAAGAACACCACTGGTGCTCCAGCCCGCCAACCTCCCTCAAGCGGAGAGGCTTCCGGCAAAGGCTCGGCCGGCGAGGCCGCACCGCAACCTGCCGCTGCCAAGCGGCCCAGGACCACTCCTCCTCCTCCGTCAGGAACCGCGGCGGGGGTCGGCTTCGACCTCTCCGCCATCAGCTCCGAGGAAGAAGAAGAAGAGTAAGAGTCCCGCCACAGCTTCGATTCTTATCTTCCTAGTTTTGCTTGATTAACTTGTTCTGTTTCTGTCTCCACTTGGAAATGGAGACCTTGGCGCAGAGGATGGCGAAGAGGGCCAAGACCTCAACAAGCGTCGAGCCGCCGACAAGCACCTCGGGCGCGCCGGAAACGGTTCTCGTCAGCTCGGAGTCCAGCCCAGAATGCAACCCTCGATGCAGCCCTCGACGCAGCCCCCGGCGCAGCCCCCAGCGTGAGTCTTCTACTCACTACCCACTGGCGTGTGCTGGGGTGTGCATCTTCTCTGCTGACATCTCCGGGCGTACAGGAGTGGAGCAACAACAAGAGGCAACAGCGGGAGATGCCTCTGCCGTGCCGCCTCCATCGACCACACCGCCCAGGGAGGAATCTTCGAGCGAGCCCTACCGCGACGAAGGGGAGGGGCCGGCAAGTGCAGGCTCTGGCAACCCCTTCCTTGACGCAGGTAAAGTTACTTGCCCCAAAGAACTTGTCGCTTTGGTTTTTCTTCTTTTTGTCTTCTTGAACTTCCCTCCCAGCTTCATCTTAATCAACTCCTTGGCTTTCAATCTTCTTCTGACAGAGCTCATGGACACTGACGTCGTTATTGAAGAGACTGCCAAGGATGCCGCCACTGAAGCCGACAAGGCTACCGCCGAGGAGGCCGCCAAGCATGCCGCCGCCGAGGCCGCCAAAGCTGCTGCCGCCGAGGCTGCTGCCGCTGAGGCCGCCAAGGCCGCACAAGAGGAGGCCGCCAAGATGCCCGCCGAGGGAGCCGGCGAGGAGGCCCGTGGCCATACCGACGGCGGTTCCACTGCAGGAGCGCCAGGCGCTTCTACTGCCGCAGGGCCCTCAACTGCCGAGGACCCACCCTCGTCGTCCAAGGCCCCTTCCTCAAGCCAATACATCAGGGCCGGCAAAAATGTTGTCAGCATGCCGGGGTCGGCAAACATCGAAGAGCTGGTTGAGGGAGAACATCTTGACGGGGAAATCATCGTCGCCGCCGCCAGCGAGCTCAAGGAGGAGCAGCTAATCCAAGCCATGAATGACAACTATCAGAAGCTCCAAGCGCTCTACCGCGCCCGGAAGGAAAAACTGGACTCCCGGGCAGCGCTCGTCGAGGCAGCGGAAGGAGACTTCCAACAACGCGTCGCGGAGACACAGGCTTGGTACGGCGAGGCCCTCCAAGAGCTGAATGTTTATCGGGAGCAGCTGGCGGAAGAGCGGAACGTCCTCCTCCTGAAGCAATCGGACATTGAGAAAGCGCAGGAGGAGGCTGCCCAGCAAGTCACCGCGGCAGGAGCCCTCTTGACGCAGCGCCGCATCAGCCTTGACGCCCAAGAAGTGGACCTTGCCGCGCGCGAGGCGGCGCTTGCCGCCAAGCTTCGCAGCAAGGACGAAGAGCTCGAAAGTCTTGTCGCGCGGCGGGTCCAGGAGCTTGAGTAGAAACACTTCGAGACGCTCAGAGCTCTAACTGAAGACCACGCCGGCAAGCTCAAAGAGGCCCTCAACGCTGCCGGAGCTGCAGAGGCCGCCAAGAACTTGCTGGAGGAGAAGACGAAGCAGCTGGAGGCCGCTCTCGAGGACCACGGCAAGAAGGTCTCAGCACTCGAGGCCGAGAGAGACAAGGCTCTCCACAGCCTGATGGAGACGCAGGTTGCCGCATCCGAGAAGGTCCAGCAGCTTTCCTCCGCCAAGGACTCCATTGAAGATCTGAAGCTGAAGCTATCCACGCTGGAGGAGTCTCTTGAGGCTGCCCGAGTTCGCGAGAGGGCTCTTATCAAAGACCTCCACGACGAACAGGAGCTGCTCCAGAACGCCGCCGCCACCCACAACGAGTACACTTCTAGCGTGAAACTCTGGACTGCCAGGCTGGCGGACGTCGCCGAGAAGCTTGGCGCGGAGCTGGAGGCCATGGGTTTGCCGGGCTTTGGATACTCTGCCGATGACAACGTATCCTCAAGCGCCAGGCTAACCATGTTCTTCTAGAAGCTCGTCGACGCCCTCAAGCTACTCTAGGCGAACCAAACAAGCAAGCTGGCCGACGAATCCCGGAAACTCTGCCAGCTCGTCCTCCGTAAGGTGTTGATGAAGGTGGCGTACAGGAACCCTGGCATCGACCTCTCCAAAGCCTCTAAAAGCTTGCCGAAGGACGCGGACGTCAAGGCTCTCGAAGAGCTTGTCGTGCCCATCGTCGATCGGGTGAGCCAGGTGAAGAGGGTCGAGGGCGATCGCCGGGACTAGCCGCATCCGCCTCATCTCTTCTCCATCTTGCCGCCAGTGTCACATGTAAAAGGCAAAATTGCTTTTATGTCAGAAACGCGGCAAGCACTGGATGTAATATAACTTGCTCTATTTGAATTAAGGCATGCTATTCCCTTTGTTCAATTTCTTTCTGTATGGCGTATAACCTACGCTTTGCTGGGAACTTGCCGGAGCATAACCCCGTCGCGAGCGCTGGATTCGGGTCGTCAGCAGCTTGCGGGCGGTGCTGCTCACGGCAAGAAATCTTGACGCTTTCAGCGCGGCCACCTAGACTGTTGAGCGGACTCGAAACAGAATAAGGGCGCAGCCGATCACGACAAGATTCCATCGCGTGCAGGTTTTCCATACAAAGCCGAAATCGTTCAAGGGAATACAGCCTTACAAAAATCAAAATCTGCTTAAGGGGTTCAGCAACTTAGCTCTGCTTTTCGTCGCTATTCTTCTTCTTCCGGCAAGGCGCCAACCTTGAACGTCGTCTGGTATCCATACCACCATTCTCCTTCCCCCCCGGCAAACTTGCGCGCGAGGGAATCTTCTGTCTCTTGAGAAAAAGAAAGAAGAGAAAATAAAAGTATGGAACCTTGACGGTTTGTTAGCTCTTACCGGGATCGGGTGCAATACACATCTCAGATAACACATGCATATAAAATGACATGGAATCATCAAGAAACGTAAAGCACACAGATCTTATTAAATATGCACAAAGGGTGTGCCTGCTCTGTACAAAGGATTACATGCGACCGGCAACACTTGTACAGAATGGCGTTGCCGGGATCTTGCCGGAGCGTTACGCTGCCGCGAGCGCTAGATTCGGGTCGTCAGCAGCCTGCTGGCCGTATCGCTATCACAGCAAGAAACCCGAACAACTGCGCCTTACAGGTAGAACTTGCGAAGGTGCTCGATGTTCCAGGAGTTGCTCACTGGCAAGCCCTCTTCGGTCTCCAGGCGGACAGCGCCAGGCCTGGTGACTCGCACTACCCGGTAAGGGCCTTCCCACTTCGGCGTCAACTTGTTGGAATTCTTGGCCGACTGAACGCGCCGAAGAACAAGGTCGCCTTCGTCAGGACTCCGGGCGTGAACCTTGCGGCTATGGTAGCGGCGCAAAGCTTGCTGGTAGCGAGCGGCTCGCACAGCAGCCCGAAGACGGTTCTCCTCAAGGAGCAGCGCGTCATCTTGCCGCAGCTGTTCTTGCTCGAGCTCATCATAAGCGAGCACTCGAGGTGACCCGTATATGAGTTCCGTGGGGAGAACTGCTTCCGCTCCGTAGACCAGAGCGAAGGGTGTCTGGCCGGTGGCTCGATTCGGCGTCGTCCTGATCGACCAAAGAAACGCCGGCAGTTCATCAATCCAGCGTCTTCCATGCTTGTGCAGCTTGTCGAAAGTTCTGGTCCGGAGACCACGCAGCACTTCAGCGTTCGCCCTTTCCGCTTGGCCATTGCTTCTCGGGTGAGCAACAGAGGCAAAACAGATCTTGCCGCCAAGGTCTTGGACGTACTGCATGAAGGTGCGACTTGTGAACTGCGTACCGTTGTCGTTGATGATCCTGTTCGGCACACCAAAACGACACACAATCCCCTTGAAGAACTTGACTGCTGACTGTGTTGTCACCTTCCTCACTGCTTCCACTTCTGGCCACTTCGTGAACTTGTCGATGGCAACGTACAAGTACTCGAAGCCCCCGGCAGCGCGGGGGAAGGGACCCAGTATGTCGAGCCCCCAGACCGAGAAGGGCCAGGAGAGAGGGATCGTCTGGAGAGCTTGAGCTGGCTGATGAAGTTGCTTCGAATGAAACTGGCACGCTTCACACTTGGTTACTAGTGCAGTTGCATCCTGGAGAGCAGTAGGCCAGAAGAATCCTTGCCGGAAAGCCTTGCCGACAAGGGCTCTTGAGCCTATGTGGGATCCACATATGCCCCCATGAATCTCTGCCAACAGCTCTAGCCCATCCTCCCGAGGAATACACTTCAATTTCACCCCGTTCGGTCTCTTTCTGTACAGAACGTCATCGACGAACTGGTACATGCTTGACTGACGGGCTACTTTTTCAGCTTCTTCCTGCTCTTCGGGGAGTTCTCCTGTCTAAAGGAAACGGACTATTTGCTGTGCCCATGCCGGAGCTTGTGGCTCGACGACAAGGACTAAAGGCGACTCTTCAGCTGCGGGAGCATTTGCTTCTATGGCAAGAACCTGAGGTTCTTGGCGGAGCAGCTGCTCACCGGCAACTGGTATTTCTTCGGCAGCAGGGGCGCTTGCTTCAGCGGCAAGAACTTGAGGTTCTGCGCGAAGCCGCTGCTCACCGGCAACCGTGTCGTTCCCGGCAAGATTCTTGCCGGGGGCTTCGGGAAGCCCTGCCGGGAAGTACTCGCCGGTACTTAACTTTCTTCTCTTATCAGGCCTTGTCGATGGCGACACGGATGGTTGAGTCAAGTGGAGCACAAAAGTCCCTGGTTCCACAGGTAGCTTGAGTGCGGCACGCTTCGACAGGTCGTCGGCAATGCTGTTCTCTGATCGAGGAACATGCTCTGTCTGAAGACCGTCAAAGCGCTCCTCCAGCTTCCTCACTTCATCGACATAAGCTTCCATTAACGGGCTCTGATAATCTTTGTTGACCTGCCTCACGATGAGCTGGGAGTCACCTCTGACGATGAGCTTCTTGATCCCAAGGTCTGCCGCGATCCTGAGACCGGCAAGCAGTCCTTCATACCCTGTCGTGTTGTTGGTCGACCTCTCCCGGGGAAAATGCATCTGGATGACGTACTTGAGGTGTTCTCCGGTGGGTGCGAGAAGCAGCACACCGGCACCGGCGCCTTGCAGCGAAAAAGCCCCATCAAAGTACATAATCCATTCGCGATCTGTTTCCTTGCCGGGAATCGCTGATTCTTGAACTTCGTCGTCTGGCGTTGGGGTCCATTCTGCAATGAACTCTGCCAAGGCTCTGCTCTGGATAGTTGAAGAACTTTCAAACTTGAGACCAAAGCATGACAGCTCCAACGCCCACTCGACAATCCTGCCGGTTGCTTCTGGATTCCGGAGAATCCGTTGCAGCGGAAAGCGAGTGACGACGGTGATCTCATGTGCTTGGAAGTAATGGCGCAGCTTCCTCGAGGCCATGAGAAGGCCGAAGAGCAACTTCTGCACACCAGAATATCTCGACCTAGCCCCCTGCAATAGGGAACTGACGAAATAGACTGGACGCTGCACCATCTTCTTCTTCTGCACTGCTTGACCTGACTGCACGGATCTTTCCTTGTCGGCACCAGACTCTGCCGGGGCTGGCCCCGGCAAGTCACTTGGCGGACCTGCCGTTGCCGCTGCATCCTCCTCTGCTTCACTCTCTGCCACCAGCGCAGCACTAACCACTTGATTTGTTGCCGCTAGATATAGCAGCAACGGCTCTTGTGGCTTAGGCGCGACTAGTATTGGCGGAGAGGAGAGGTACTTCTTCAAATCCTGCAGCGCTGCCTCCGCTTCTGGAGTCCATTTCATTGGACCTGCCTTCTTCAAAATTTTGAAAAATGACAGGGCGCGCTCAGCGGACTTTGAGATGAACGTACTCAAAGCAGCGACGCAGCCGGCAAGGCGGCGCACATCCTTGACTCGTCTCGGTGCTTCAATCTGCTCAATTGCCTTGATCTTGTCGGGATTGGCTTCAATTCCACGCTGGGATACGAAGAACCCGAGAAGCTTGCCGGATGGGACACCGAACACGCACTTCTCGGGGTTGAGCTTCAGGTTGATCCTGCGCAGGTTTGCAAAAGTCTCCTCCAGATCTTGAATGAGCGTTGCCTTGTCCTTGGTTTTGACCACTATATCATCCATATAGGCTTCCATATTCTATGGAGCTGGGTCTCGAAACCAATCTGGACGGCTCTCGCGAAGGTCGACCTAGCACTTTTCAACCCGAAAGGCATACGCAAGAAGCAGTATGTGCCACATGGGGTGATAAATGCGGTCTTCTCTTCGTCTTCTCTCGCCATGAAGATCTGGTGGTAACCTGAGTATGCGTCAAGAAATGACAGCAAATCGCAGCCGGCAGTGGAATCCACAATCTGGTCGATGCGCGGCAGGGGAAAGGGATCTTTTGGACAGGCTTTATTGATATCTGTAAAGTCAATACATAGCCTCCATTTACCGTTCGCCTTGCGCACAACAACTGGATTGGCCAACCATGTAGGATGGAGGACTCCTCTAACCAGACCTGCCGCCTCAAGCTTCTTAATCTCTTCGGCAATAAACTCTTGCCGCTCCAAGGCTTGTTTCCTGATCTTCTGCTTGACGGGCCGCACGTGGGGACAGATATCTAGGTGGTGCTCAATTACTTCCCTGGGAACACCGGGGATGTCAGATGGTTGCCATGCAAACACATCGACATTTGCCCGCAGGAAAGCAACGAGCGCGCTTTCCTATTTGTCATTAAGGGTGGAACTTATGGTGAAAGTCCCTCCCGTCCCGTCTTCCTTGGCGGACACCTTCTTGGTCTCTGGTGGAGCTGCCTTGGATTTCTTGCTCTTGCCGGCAGAGCTCTCCGGCACGTCCTCAACGGGAGCGCAACACTCTGGGGAGGTGCGCTTGCCGGAGTGGGTGCTAGAGGTCTTGCCGGGCTTCTTCTTCTTGTCGGGATCTTGAGCGGCAGGAGCATGCGCCTTGGCGGTGGACGCTGCAACTGCTTCCCGGTAAAGCTTGTCGGTGCAAATGAGTGCGTCTTTCTTGTCGGAGTGGACAGTGATGACGTTCATTGGACCGGGCATCTTCAAGACGTTGTAGGCGTAGTGCGAGGCCGCCTTGAACTTAGCCAGCGCCGGGCGGCCAAGGATTCCATTATAAGGTAACGGAATCTTGGCGACGTCGAAAACGACCTTCTCCGTCCTAAAGTTCAGCTCGCTGCCGAATGTTACCGGCAGCGTGATCTTGCCTTTCGGCTGGTTCCTTCCCGGATTGACCCCTTGGAAAGAGCCTGTCTCCTCAAGGTCCTCGTCAGGAATCTGCAGCCTCTTGATGACGTCCGGCGAGATCAAGTTCAGGCCGGCCCCACCGTCAACCAACATTTTTGTTACCTTGAGGTTGCGAACTGTTGGTGAAACCAACAACGGCAAGCACCCGACCGCGGTTGTACGATCTGGGTGGTCCTCGGCGTCAAAAATGATGGGCGTGTGGGACCACTTCAGTGGCTTCTGTGCACCAACAGAGGGTTCTGCCGCATTAATCTCACGTGCCCACCGCTTGAGTTGGCGGTGAGAGAAATGCAACGAAGCGCCTCCATCGACACACATAACCTCCGTTGCCTTCTGGAACTGTCGCTCACTAGATTCGCCATCATCTTCCTCTTCATCTTCATTCCCTGCCTTCTTGTCATGGCCCCGGGCAGGCTTCTATTGCCGCTGCCTGGGCTTGCCGCGGTGACCTCCTCGACCGCGTTTCCTGCCGGACCCCCCGGCACCATCTGGGGCTCTCTCTTTGTCGCGCCTTTCGTACTCGGCGCGCTGCTTCTCGACAAGCTCCTCCACATGCCGGCAGTCTTGGAGATCATGGCCCTTGGTACGGTGGATCTTGCAGTACTGCTTGCCGGATCCTTCTAGCTTGTCGGCAGCTGCCAAGGCCTGACACGCCGCACACCCGGCAACCTCCTTGCCGGGGGCGTCGGTCTTGGACTTCTTGGTGGTGCCGGTGTTGCCGGAACCTTCAACGGCAAGCACGGCCTTGCCTTTGCGCTTCATGTTCTTCCGCTTTCCCTTCTTTGCCGGGGTAGGAGCGTCTTCGCTCTCGGAGTCGACTCCGGCGCCAGCGTTCTCGCCGGGGAGTCTTCTTCCTTCCTCTGCCCGTGCACACTTGTCGGCCAAAGCGTAGAGCTCGGCGACGTCTCTGACTTTGTTCATCGCCAGCTCCTCCCGCATTTTACGATTGCGCACATTCTGATGAAAGGCGCTGATGACGGCGGCGGGATGAACGTCAGGAATGTTGTGCTGGACGCGGCTGAACCTTTGGATATACTTGCGCAAACTTTCGCCCTCTTTCTGGGGGATGATATGTAGATCACTCTCCTGGCCAGGAGCTTGATGGCCGCCGGTGAAGGCGCCAACAAACTGGTGGCACAGGTCGGCCCAAGAAGAGATGGAATTCTCGGGCAGGTGCATCAACCATGATCTAACGTTGGGCTTCAGCACCAACGGAAAGTAGTTGGCCAGCACCTTATCGTTACGAGCCCCGGCAGCCCGCACCGCGATGGTGTAGATGCTCAAGAACTCGGACGGATGGGTCTTGCCGTCAAACTTCTCCGGTACTTCCGGCTTGAAGGAGCGAGAGCTGGGCCACTGGACTTGCCGCAGCTCACGAGTAAATGCTGGACAACCCACCTCGTAAGGTAGGCAGCCAGCGTACCCTGGCGCGGGCTCGTCAACAGCGGTCCCAGCGCGCTTGTCGGACTGGCGACGCGCTTCCCTTCGACGCCTGATGGTGGTTCGAGCGTCCTCCTTCTTCCGTTTCCCGAAGAACGTGGCGTTGATCGCGGCGAACCCGCGGATCAGATGATGCCGTGGAATCATCCTCACGGGCGCTGGTCTGTCGAGTTAACGACCGCTCTTGATGCAGTGGAGGGGAACGCAACGTAGTCGTTCCAGCTCCAGTCCTCTCTCCATCGCCACGCACCAGCCTAGACGACTGCAGCCGTGGGGGTTCACCCTGCTGCGGTCTGCCATTGTCAGCCAGGCTGAGGAGGCTCTGGATAGTGGCTCGCCACTCGTCTAGCTTCTCCGTGGCAGGAGGGAAGTCTAGGAGCAGCTGAGCTCGCGCCAACGCCTCTGCTGGCGTAGGCGGCGGCGACAGGTGCGAAGAACGTGAGGTGCTCAAACTCCTAACAGGGTTAGAAGGAGCACCACCACGACTCTGCACCCGCGCGCGGCTTCCACCAGCGCGCTGGCGCGGATCTTGGCCCTGCGCACCCTGAGAGTGATGTGCAGGGGCCTTTTCTTGCAGACGCCTAGAACCACCAACATCCTGAGGCCGCGCGTCACGCGCGTCCTGAGAAGGTCGCGGTGCATGTGCCGGCGTATTCGTCCTGGAAGGCGCCGCTCCATCCTTGGATGTCGCTGCACCACCCGCAAGTTTCGCAGCTCCATCCTTGGACCTGTTGCTCGTCCGGCTCGGATCGCCGGAACGCCGTGGAAGCTCAGAGCCTCCACCTCCTCCACCCGCGTCTACCCCGTCGCCTGTGCGCACAGCATCAGGCACGACGGATGCAGATGGACCAACCGCCGTGAAACCCTTCTTCTTGGGAGCCATGGTGGTGAAGATGATCAAAGATCTGACGCGCTGATCACTAGATCAGGTTCGCCCAACCTCGATCTCCCCCTACCTGGCGCGCCAAAGATGTCGTGGGAAACGAACACCTATGGGATCGCTATCGAGCGGATCCCTTTATGGTTCGGCAAGGGGAGAGGATTGCATAAAGAGCAGATCTAACGAACAGCACGCGGGGGATTTTACCCAGGTTCGGGCCGCACGGATGCGTAAAACCCTACTCCTGCTTTGATTGTATTACTGTGGATGTTCTTGGCCAAATTCTGGGAGCTACAGTACTCGGTAGCTGCGCATGCAGAATGGGCTCTCTGAAGTGCTCCCTTTTTTCCTCTCTGTACGCCTCGGGCCTCCTTTTATATGAGTCAAAGGGGCTACCACAGTAGCGTCCGAGATAAGGCATGAGGTGGAAAGTAGCTACAGTGTTATCACAGTGTTATCATACCTAACCCTGATGGCCTAGGACAAACTCATTAAATGCACCGTGAGGTGTCCCTTAGCGTCTTGGACTTGGAAAAGCTTTACGGGGGATGGGAAAAGCAGCCATCCCATCAGCGCCGCTTAAGCATCCCGTGGCCGGCATCGCGCCACGTCATCATGAGGACAAGCCCTAAATGACAGGCTGGCCACTGCACAGGAGCGATAGCGCTGCATTGTGCAGAGCCTTGCCGGGGCTGAATCCTTGCCGGGCCCGGGCTTGCCGGGACCGGGTCTTGCCGGGTGCGAATCCTAGCCGGGTGCCAGGTCCTGCCGGCAAGGGTCTTGCCGGGCCTCCGCAACCCTTTGGTCTTCTATCTTCTGGTCCATCTGATCATTGATTTGAACGCCTTCTTGGCATCTTAGTCTTGTGATTACTCCTAGCTATTCCCCGGCAAGGCTTGCCGCGGTACGGCTACAACTGCCCGTGCACAAGTAAGGGGTACTAAAAAGACCCATAGTTTAGTACACCGACAGTGTGCGATGAATCTTTGTTGCGCACATGGTCAACCGAGAAATAATGTGTGAGATTAACAACACCAGTGCGCACAGTTACTTATCATCAAGTGTTTGTGATAGTCTCCTTATCACACACGATTTGGTACAGTGAACTGTTTATGATGTCGTGCCCATCGTAAATGTTGGTCAAAGAAGAATGTGTGCGATAGGGCTTCATCCGACACGAGTAGTATGGATGACATGTTTGTGTAGTATGGATGACACTTTTGGGACATTTCATAAATCACTGATATGTCTCCAACGTATCTAATTTTCCAAACACTTTTGCTCTGGTTTTGACCTCTAATTTACATGATTTGAATGGAACTAACCCGGACTGGCGCTGTTTTCAGCAGAACTACCTTCGTGTTATTTTTGTGCAGAATAAAAGTTCTCGGAATTGGACGAAACTTTTTGCGGATTTTTTCTGGGATTTATAATGAATTATGGAGCGAAGACTTGCCGGAGGGAGGCCACCTGTGGGCCACAAGCCAACAGGGCACGCCCCCTAGGGCGCGCCCTGATGGCTTGTGGGGCCCATGAGGCTCCTCCGACCCTGATTCCAGTCCTATAAAATCACATCTTCGGAGAAAAAATTAGAGAGAAGTTTTCATCGCGTTTCACGAGATGGAGCCGCCACCACCTCCTGTTCTTCCCCGGGAGGGCTGATCTGGAGTCCGTTTGGGGCTCCGGAGAGGGGAAATTGTAGCCGTCGTCATCACCAAGCCTTCTCCATCAACACTGCCATGATGCTCACCACCGGGAGTGAGTAATTCGTTTGTAGGCTTGCTGGACGGTGGTGGGATTGTATGAGTATGATCATGTAATCGAGTTAAGTTTGATAGGGCTTGATCCCTAGTATCCACTATGTTCTGAGATTGATGTTGCTATGACTTTGCTATGCTTAATGCTTGCCACTAGGGCCCGAGTGCCATGATTTCAGATCTGAATATATTATATTACCTCTGAATATAAGATTGATTTGGATCCTATCTTGGAAGTTGTATGCACCTATTGCGTGTCTTGATCCGCATACCCCAAGGTGACAATAATTGAGATTCTTTCCGGTGATTACCGTAGTTTGAGGAGTTCATGTATTCACCATGTGTTAATGCTTTGTTCCGGTTCTCTATTAAAAGTAGGCCTTAATATCCCTTAGTTTCCAATAGGACCTCGCTGCCACGGGAGGGTAGGACAAAAGATGTCATGCAAGTTCTTATCGCAAGCACGTATGACTATATACAGAATACATGCCTACATTATATTGATGAATTGGAGCTAGTTCTGTGTCACCCTAGTGTGTAACTGTTACATGATTGATGTCATCTAAATCATTATCCATCACCGATCCACGTGCTTACGCTTTACATATACTGAATCTTGCTAAGTTACTATTGCTACTGCTACTGTCACAACTGTTACAAAATTGCTGCTGTCACTACTACTGTTACTTTTGCTACTACTATTTGCCGTGCTACTAAACCTTTGCTGCAGAGAGATACCCCAGGTGCGGTTGAATTGACAACTCAACTGTCAAGGCTAATAAATATTCTTTGGTTCCCCTTGTGTCGAATCAGTAAATTAGGGTGAAATACTACCCGTGAAGACTGTCGCGATGCCCTATACTTGTGGGTTATCAAGACCTTTTTCTAGCGCCGTTGTCGGGGAGCATAGCCCTATTTATTGTGTTAACTTGAGGATATCCAATTTCCACTATGAAGAATCAGAAGGATAATCTAACTAAGATCATCCCCTCTCGTACGAGAGCAGGTAAGGAACTGCCATCTAGCTCTGCTTTTGATTCACCTACTGTTTTGAATCAACTTGTTACACCACCACCTGTTGATTGTCCTGATATGTCACAGGAACTTGATGATGCTACTTATGAAATTAATGATGATAGTATTACTACACATGTTGAAACTAAAACTGTGCCACCGAATGAATTACTTGATGCTCATATTGCTAAAGCTAGAGAACTTGAAAATGCTAAAACTGATGAGGACATTGGATCACCTGTTACACCTCGCTCTCCTAATAGATATGAATTGCCTCATGTACCCGAAGGTTATGTCATGGATAAGGAAACAACTAGGGATTTCTTTGCTTGTGAAAATAGAGATGACTTGAAGAAATTGCTATGCAAACTAAAAGAAAAATCTATGATGGAGAAAATGAAATATGAACCTAAATTTGCTACTTCTTCAATATTTGTTACTGATAAGGATTATGAGTTCTCTGTAGACCCTGAGTTAATTCCTATAGTGGAGTCTGATCCTTTCCACAGTTATGAAAATGAAACTGTTGTCGAACACCTTATGAAATTAAATGATATTGTTGCTTTGTTTACCAATCATGAAAAGATACGTCACTACTATATCCTTAAGCTTTTTCCATTCTTGCTAAAAGGCGAGGCCAAGGAATGGTTCCTTTGTCTTGCATCTCGTTGTATGCGTAGTCCCCAGGATATGCTTCATTACTTTTCTGAAAAATATTTTCCTGCTCATAAGAAACAAGCTGCCTTACAGGAAATATTTAACTTTATGCAAATGTAAGAAGAGAATCTCCCTCAAGCTTGGGGGAGGCTTCTCCAGTTACTTAGAGCTTTGCCTGATTGTCCTCTTAAGAAAAATGAAATTCTTGATATCTTTTATAATGGACTAACCGATGCTTCTAGGGACTTCCTAGATAGTTGTGCTGGTTGTGTTTTCAGGGAAAGAATTGTCAGTCAAGCTGAAGAATTATTGAATAACATATTGCAAAATGCCAATGATTGGACACTTCCTGAACCACCTTCGGAACCTATTCAAAAGAAAAGAGGTATTCTATTCCTCAACCCTAAAGATATGCAAGAAGCAAAAAGATCTATGAAGGAGAAGGGTATTAAAATTGAGGATATCAAGAAACTACCACCTATTGAAGAAATACATGGAATTGATACCCCGACACAGGTAGTAGAGGTAAACTCTCTCTGTTCCTTTAGTGAAAATGATATACCTTACACTAAGACTCCTTAACAATGCATGGATGAATATGATAATTATGTTGTCAAGCAAGAACACTTCAATAACTATGTTAAGGATACTTCGAGATGTAATGCCATGATGATAGACCACTTAAGTGACTTGATGTATAGAATTGCTAATGATGTAAAAGGTCTAGGTAAACATGCTTCTATGGTTCACACCCAACTAGACCAAGTTGCTAAGTCACAAAATGATTTGCTTGCTGAAATGAATAATAATATGAATGATCATGCTATTAGAGTAATGACTAGGGGAGGTCGTATGGCCCAAGAACCTCTCTATCCGGAAGATAATCCTAAAAGAATAGAACATGATTCTCAGAAAATTAATGTTGACGCACCTAGTTCCTCTAATAAGAAAAAGAAAAAAGAGAAATGATAGGAACTTGCATACTCCTAGTGAACCTGTTACAAAAAACATTACTGAGAACCATAATGATGTTTCTATTTCTCATGCCGAGATCCAGTCTAGTAGTGAACATGCACCTAGTGATAATGAAAAGGAGAATGAAAATAATACTGTGCATTGACGTGGCTTGAGACTACGTCGGTATTTCCCCAAAGAGGAAGGGATGATGCAGCGGAGCGACGATAAGTATTTCCCTCAGTTATGAAACCAAGGTATCGAACCAGTAGTAGGATCACCAAAACTACGTAAATGGCACCTGCACACAAAGAACAAATACTTGCAACCGACGCGAAAGAGAGGTTGTCAATCTCTCTACGGTAAAAAGATAGATTAGGATATGATAGATTGGGTAGATAGATCTCTCAAGAACACAAAATAAAAGAGGCAAATAAAAAGTGCATCAAGGTATTTTTGGGTTTTTGGAACAATAGATCTGAAAACAAAAGTGGCAAAAAGATAGATCGGAAATCAATATGTTGGAAAAGTAGACCCGAGGGCCGTATGTTTCACTAGTGGCTTCTCTCATGAGTATAACACATGGTGGGTGAACAAATTACAGTTGGGCAATTGATAGAAGATCAAATAATCATGACGATATCCAAGGCGATGATCATTATATAGGCATCACGTCCAAGATTAGTAGACCGAAAAGATTCTGCATCTACTACTATTACTCCACACATCGACCGCTAAACAACATGCATCTAGTGTATTAAGTTCATGGAAAAACGGAGTAATGCAATAAGAACGGTGACATGATGTAGACAAGATCTATTCATGTAGGAATAGACCCCATCTTGTTATCCTTAATAGCAACGATACATGCGTGCCTCGCTGCCCCTTCTGTCACTGGGAGAGGACACCGTAAGATCAAACCCATCACAAAGCACCTCTTCCCATGGCAAGAAAAATCGATCTAGTTGGCCTAACAAAACCAAAGATTCGAAGAAGAAATACAAGGCTATAAGTAATCATCCATATAAGAGATCAAGGAAGACTCAAATAATATTCATCGATAGAAACTGATCATGAGCTCAAAATTCATCGGAGCCCAACAAACACACCGCAAAAAGTTTACATCAAATAGATCTCCAAAAGACCATTGTATTAAGAATTAAAAGAGAGAGAGGAAGCCATCTAGCTACCGCCTACGGACCCGTAGGTCTATGGTGGACTACTCACGCATCATCGGAGAGCCACCAATGAGGATGATGAACCCCTCCGTGATGGTGTTAGATTGGATCTCGCGGTTCTGGAACTTGCGGCGGCTGGATGTGTTTTTCGTCGACTCCCTTAGGGTTTCTGGAATATTTGAGAATTTAGAGGCATCAGAGGTGGTGGAGGGGACTCCCGAGGCGGCCACAACCCATCAGGGCGCGCCCGGGGCCCCTGGCGCGCCCTGGTGGGTTGTGGGCAGCCTGGGCTCCCTCCTGGTAACTTCTTTGGCCTACTGGCCTTTTTCTGGTCCAAAACAAATCTCCAAAAAAATTCGTCGCGATTGGACTCCGTTTGGTACCGATATTCTGCGAAGTAAAAAACAAGCAAAAACAATAACTGGCACTTCGGCACTATGTCAATAGGTTAGTCCCAAAAAATGATATAAAGTTGCTATAAAATGATTATAAAACATCCAAGAATGATAATATAACAACATGGAACAAGCAAAAATTATAGATACGTTGGAGACGTATCAGCATCCCCAAGCTTAATTCCTACTCGTCCTCGAATAGGTAAATGATAAAAACAGAATTTTTGATGTGGAATGCTGCCTAACATGTTCATCTCATATTCTTTTCTTTTGTAGCATGGACATTTGTACTTTTACATGGTTCAAAGCAATTCTCTAGTTTTGACATAAAGACTTTAATACTCAAGCATGCCAACAAGCAACCATGTCTTTCAAAATATCAACACTAAAGAAAGTTATCCCTAGCCCAACATGCTTAATCATTGATCCATTCATGAAACACACTCAAATATTAACTACACCCAATGCTCAAGTATGATCATAGTGCCCCCTAGTTGGTGCTTTATAAGAGAAGATGGAGACTCAAAATAAAAATTAAAAATTGCATAAAGTAAATAGATAGGCCCTTCCAAGAGGGAAGTAGGGATTTGTAGAGGTGCCAGAGCTCAAAGTTTAAATTTGAAGGAGCAAAATATTTTGAGCGGCATGCCTTTCCTGTCAATGAAAACGACAAAGTAGTTATCAATACTTTCCATGCTAGATATATCATAGGTGGTTCCCAAACATAAAGCAAAGTTTATTCCTTTTCCCACCATTCTTTCACAATCCATTGCTGGCCGTATCCACGGTTGCCTTCCATACCAACAATTTCCAAGGAATTTATTATTTGACAACATAAAGTAATTTTTTTTTCATTTCGGGACTGGGCATCCCTATTACCGCCGTACTCTCGTGCAATGACAAGTGAATAAACACTCATCTTGAGAATAACACATCTAGCATGAAAAAATATTGGACACCCCCTACCGTTTCATGAGCGGTACGAGCACACAAAAAGGAAATTTATTTTGAAAATTAGAGATGGCACATACAAATTTGCTTAGAACGACATGGAAATACCGCATATAGGTAGGTATTGTGGACTCATAAGGCAAAACTGGGTTTAAGGATTTTGGATGCACAAGTAGTATTTCTACTTAGTACAAGTGGAGGCTAGCAAAAAGATTGGGAAGCAACCAAGCAAGAAACGGAAATTCACGTAAACGAGCATTGAGCATAACTAACACCGAATAATGCACCATAAGTAGGATGTAATTTCATTGCATAACTATTGACTTTCGTACTTGCATAGGGAATCACAAACCTTAACACCAATATTCTTACTAAATCATAATTACTCACTAACATGACTCACATATCACTATCATCATGTCTCAAAACTATTACAAGGAATCAAGTTTAATTTGTCCAATGATCTTCATGAATTTTTTTATTATATCCTCCTTGAATATCTATCACTTTGGGACTAGTTTCATATATTGCCATTGCTTTTGACAAGCTCAAACAAATTTAAGTGAAGAACATGAGTATAGAGATTTCATCTCTCAAAATAGTATAAGTGAAGCATGAGAGGATTTATTCAAAATTTACTAACTCTCAAATTAATCTAAGTGAAGCATGAGAGTGTTTCTTCAAAAGTTTCCAAGAACACCGTGCTCAAAAAGATATAAGTGAATCACTAGAGCAATTCCATAGCTCAAAAAGTTTAAGTGAAGCATATAGAGCAATTCTAACAAATCTTAGCATAATTTTGGCTCTCTCAAATAGGTGTGTCCAGCAAGAATACTAGTCACAAAATAAAAAGAAAAGCAAGCAAATACTCAAATGATAGAAGACGCTCCAAGCAAAAGTCATGATATGTGACGAATAAAAATATAGCTCCAAGTAAAATACCGATGGTCGTTAGAAAAAAGAGGGGATGCCACTCGGGGCATCCCCAAGCTTAGTTGCTTGTTTCTCTTTGGATATATCTTGGGGGTGCTGTATCATCCCCAATCTTAGGCTCTTTTCACTCCTTATTCCTTCATCCATCATGATCTCACCCAAAACTTGAAAACTTCAATCACACAAAACTCAACAAAACCTTCGTGAGATCCGTTAGTATAATAAAGCAAATCACCACTTTAAGTACTGTTTCACACCCATTCAAATTTTATTATTGCATTATAAATACTGTATTTTAACTTTACCATGGCTTATACCCTTCAATACAACCCACAGATTCATCAAAACAAGCACACAATGCAACGAAAACAGAATCTGTCTTAAACAGAACAGTCTGTAGTAATCTGTACTCTAACCATATTTATGTAACTTTAAAAATTCTGAAAAATTAAAAAAACGTAAATAATTTATATAGAAATACTGTTTTAAAATTTCAGCTCAATATCATGCTCCAGTAAAAAATGAAAATTCGCACACTGGAGGCTAAGTTTCTGTTTCAGATTCAGTATTGTTTCTACTCATCTTATGACTCATCCTAAAGGCTTTACTTGGCACAAACACTAAATACAACATAAAAACACAATCATAACAGAGGCATAATTGTGTCAACACTCAAAAACAGAAAGAAAAAGATGAAAATAAATTTATTCATTGGGTTGCCTCCCAACAAGCGCTATCGTTTTACGCCCCTAGCTAGGCATAACATATAGATTCAAGTGTTGTCATCTTTGGTTTTTGCTCCATAGGATGCTCTCATGATTGATTCATAGGGTGGCTTAATTCTTGTTCTAGGTAAGTGTTCCATACCCTTTTTCAAAGGAAACTAAAATCTAATATTGCCTTCTTTCATATCAATCACGGCACCTATAGTGCGTAAAAACGGTCTACCAAGTATAATGGGACAAGACGGATTGCAATCAATATCAAGAATAATAAAATCTATGGGCACATAGATCCTATTTTCAAGAATAAGAACATCATTAATTCTTCCCAAAGGCTTTTTAATAATAGAATCCGCCAAGTGCAAATTAAGAGAACATTCTTCAATATTGGTAAGACCAAGCACATCACACAGAGATTTCGGAATCGTGGAAACACTAGCACCCAAATCACATAAAGCAAAGCACTTATAATTTTTAATCTTGACCTTAATGGTAGGTTCCCACTCATCATGTAATTTTCTAGGAATAGAAATATCTAGCTCCAACTTTTCTTCAAAATATTTCATCATAGCATCAACAATATGTTTAGTGAAAGCTTTATTTTGTTCATAAGCATGGTGTGAATTTAGCATGGATTGCAGCAAAGAAATACATTCAATCAAAGAGCAACTATCATAATTAAAGTCTTTGCAATCCCAAATAGTGGGCACATCACTAGTTAAAGTTTTGACCTCTTCAAACCCACTTTCATCAATTTTTTCATCAAGATTTTCACCCTCCAAATCATTGGGACGCCTTCTAGATAAAGTTGACTCTACTTCAGTCCCTTTATAATCAATTTTAATATTACTAAACAAGGAATCAATATAAGAAACACCAATCACTTTAAGATCTTCATCATTTTTCTGAAAGCAATCACTAGAAAATGCTTTTTCTAAAAATTCTCTTTTAGCTCTAAGCATAGCGGTTCCTTTCTTATTTTCATCCATAGAGATGTATAAAGCTTTAATTGATTCATCAATCTTAGGTGCAAAAGCTTTCAACTTGAGATTTTCCACATCATGGGAAATTCTATCAATGCTTCTAGACATATCATCAATCTTATTCAACTTTTATTCTATCGTAGTATTGAAAACCTTTTGTGCATTGATAAATTCTTTAATATTACCCTCAAGATCAGAGGGGTTCCTATTATAATTGTAAGAAGAATTACCATAGGAATTACCATAATTATTAGAGGAATTTCCGGGAAAAGGCCTAGGATTAAAATTACCTCTATAAGCATTGTTATTGAAATTGTTTCGCGAGACAAAATTCACATCTACGGAATCACTAGTTTGCTCAATCAAAGTAGACAAAGTCACATCATTAAGATCAATAGGAGAATTTTTACTAGCAACCAACTTCATTAAATCATCTACTTTGTCACTCAATGTACTAATTTCTTCAACCGAATTAACCTTTTTACTAGTAGGTGCTCTTTCAGTATGCCATTGTGAATAATTTGCCATAATATTATCTAGCAATTTAGTAGCTTCACCCAAAGTAATTTCGATAAAAGTACCACCCGCGGCCGAATCTAAAGGATTTCTAGAGACAAAATTCAATCCCGCATATTTTTTTATGATCATCCAAAGATTTAAACCATGAGTAGGACAATTTCTTAGCATCAATTTCATTCTTTCTCAAGATTGTGCAACATGTTCATGCTCAAGTTGCTTAAAATTCATGATTTGAGTCCTAAGGGAAATAATTTTCGCGGGCGGAAAATACCTAGTGATAAAAGCATCCTTGCACTTATTCCAAGAATCGATACTATTGCGAGGCAAAGAAGAAAACCAAATTTTTGCACGATACCGCAAGGAGAAAGGAAATAATTTCAACTTCACTATATCAATGTCCACATCTTTTTTATTTTGCATATCACACAATTCTACGAATGTGTTTGGATGGGACGTGGCATCCTCATTAGGAGTACCGGCAAATTGATCTTTCATGACAAGATTCAACAAAGCGGCATTAATATCACAAGACTCCGCACTAGTGGCGGGAGGAGCAATCGGAGTACTAGTAAAATCATTATTATTAGTATTGAAAAAAACACAATTTGGTGTTTTCTTGAGTCATCGTGACTACGCAAACAAGATTGCAAGCAAGCAAGGGATCTGACAAGAAAAAGGCAAACGAAAAAGAGGGCGAATAAAATGGCAAATTTGGTGAAGTGGGGGAGAGGAAAACGAGAGGCAAATGGCAAATAATGTAATTGCAAGGAGATGAGATTTCTGATTAGGAACCTGGTAGATGATGATGGTGTCTCCTCGGCGCGAGAGATTGGCATGTAGAAGAGACCGCTTCCTCCCCGGTAACGGCGCCAGAAATTCCTTTGACGTGGCTTGAGACTGCATCGGTATTTCCCCAAAGAGGAAGGGATGATGCAGCACAATGACGGTAAGTATTTCCCCAGTTATGAAACCAAGGTATCGAACCAGTAGGAGGATCACCAACACTACGTAAACAACACTTGCACACAAAGAACAAATACTTGCAACCCGACGCGAAAGAGAGGTTGTCAATCTCTCTATGGTAAGAAGATAGATTAGGATGTGATAGATTGGCTAGATAGATCTCTCAAGAACAGAAAATAAAAGAGGCAAATAAAAAGTGCAGCAAGGTATTTTTTGGTTTTTGGAATAATAGATCTGAAAACAAAAGAGGCAAAAAGATAGATCGAAAAGCAATATGTTGGAAAAGTAGACCCGAGGGCCGTAGGTTTCACTAGTGGCTTCTCTCATGAGTATATCACACGGTGGGTGAACAAATTACTGTTGGGCAATTGATAGAAGATCAAATAATCATGACGATATCCAAGGCGATGATCATTATATAGGCATCATGTCCAAGATTAGTAGACCGAAACGAGTCTGTATCTACTACTATTACTCCACACATCGACCGCTATCCAGCATCCATCTAGTGTATTAAGTTCATGGAAAAATGGAGTAATGCAGTAAGAACAGTGACATGATGTAGACAAGATCTATTCATGTCGGAATAGACCCCATCTTGTTATCCTTAATAGCAATGATACATGCGTGCCTCGCTGCCCCTTCTGTCACTGGGAGAGGACACCGCAAGATCGAACCCATCACAAAGCACGTCTTCCCATGGCAAGAAAAATCGATCTAGTTGGCCTAACTAACCCAAAGATTCGAAGAAGAAATACGAGGCTATAAGTAATCATGCATATAAGAGTTCAAAGAAGACTCAAATAATATTCATGGGTAGAAACTGATCATGAACTCAAAATTCTTCGGATCCCAACAAACACACCGCAAAAAGTCATTACATCAAATAGATTTCCATGAGACCATTATATTGAGAATCAAAAGAGAGACAAGAAGCCATCTAGCTACTGCCTACGGACCCGTAGGTCTATGGTGGACTACTCACACATCATCGGAGAGGCACCAATGAGGATGATGAACTCCTCCGTGATGGTGTTAGATTGGATCTCGCGGTTCTGGAACTTGCGGCAGCTCGATGTGTTTTTGGTTGACTCCCTTAGGGTTTCTGGAATATTTGGGAAATTATAGGCCTCAGAGGTGGTGGAGGGGACTCCCGAGGCGGCCACAACCCATCAGGGCGCGCCCGGGGCCCCTGGCGCGCCCTGGTGGGTTGTGGGAGGCCTGGGCTCCCTCCTGGTAACTTCTTTGGCCCACTGGCCTTCTTATGGTCCAAAAAAAATCTCCAAAAAGTTTCATCGCGATTGGACTCCATTTGGTACTGATATTCCGCGAAGTAAAAAACAAGCAAAAATAGCAATTGGCACTTTGGCACTATGTCAATAGGTTAGTCCCAAAAAATGATATAAAGTTGCTATAAAATGATTGTAAAACATCCAAGAATGATAATATAACAACATGGAACAAGCAAAAATTATAGATACGTTGGAGACGTATCATGCATGTAGATGCTCCACCAGATAGTAATGAAGAACATGATAACGATGTAGAAATAGAACCTGCAGAGGATCTTGATAACCCACCTCCTAAAAATAAATGTTATGATAAGAGAGACTTTGTTGCTAGAAAACATGGCAAGGAAAGAGAGCCATGGGTTCAAAAACCCATGCCATTCCCTTGTAAGTCTTCTAAGAGTAGGGACGATGAAGATTTTGAGCGCTTTGCTGAAATGATTAGACCTATCCTTTTGCATACTCGTTTGACTGATATACAAAATGCCTCCGTATGCTAAGTATATGAAAGATATTATTACCAACAAAAGAAAAATACCTGAAACTGAAATCGCTACTATGCTTGCCAATTATTCTTTTGATGGAGGAATACCTAAGAAGCAAGGAGATCCTGGCATACCCACAATACCTTGCTCTATTAAAAGCAATTATGTTAAAACTGCTCTATGTGATTTAGGGGCCGGTGTTAGTGTTATGCCTTTCTCCCTTTATAAAATACATGATTTGAGTAAACTTACACCTACTGAGATATCTTTGCAAATGGCTGATAAATCCACTGCTCTACCTATTGGAATTTGCGAGGACGTTCCTGTTGTGGATGCAGATGTTACTATCTTGACAGACTTTGTTATTCTTGATATGCCTGAGGACGACAATATGCCAATCATCCTTGGTAGACCCTTTCTAAATACTGCCGGGGCTGTTATTGAGTTTAATAAAAGCAAGGTTACCTTTCATGTCAATGGCAAGCAACATACCGTGCATTTCCCGAAGAAGCAAACTTTGTTTAATAATATTAATGTCATTGAGCCTACCACCACGGTTATCATTGGAAGTTTTGCAATTCCTCTACCTACCATCAAGAAGAGATATTATAATCTTATTGTTGGGGAGATGAAATCCCCCATTGAGGTAACCTAGTGATATACACAAATTCTTCGGTTGCATGTTAACCGAAAATGGTTGTTAATAGACTTGATCAACCATATTAATGGATCCTTTTCGGAAGGCATGTGATTGATGAATTTAGTGTTCAAAACTCTATGTATCAAAAGTTTATCCTCTGTTATTTTCAGTTTATATAAAATAAATTAGATTGATTTTCCGTTTTTCTGTTTTCCCGTGCATAAAAAAATGCCGAAAATAAAAAGTCTCAGATTGCCACAAAATTTTAACGTGAATTTTTCTGGAATATATAAGAATTTTTGGCGTAAAAAAATGCAGCAGGGGAGTTCACCCATGGGCCACAAGCCAACAAGGCGCCCCCCTAGGCCGCGCCATGATGGCTTGTGGGGCCCACAGGGCCCCTTGCCTTATCCCTTTAGCCCACTCCTTCTCCTACCTCCAAAAAAAATCCCTAGCTCTCTCTCTCTCCCGTGTTCTTCCTCTAGAAACTGAAATTTTCGATCCCTTTGCTCGGAACTCCATTTCCGAAACTATTTTGAGGAAT
Organism: Elymus sibiricus; assembly: GCA_039707655.1. NCBI lineage: Eukaryota > Viridiplantae > Streptophyta > Magnoliopsida > Poales > Poaceae > Elymus > Elymus sibiricus. The sequence goes on from CM077671.1 coordinate 246,599,803, forward strand.
TGTTCCTTGGTATGTGACTCCTCCATTCCTCCAATTAGTTTTTATTTTAGTGGTTTATATTTCACATAATGTGCTGCACTTGGTGCTATAGAAAATGATCTTGCATGTTGAATTCTTTGAGTTCCAAGTAGTATGAATTCTTGATATGGCCTCTAGGCATCATTATGAGTAGTTGCTATCAATCTTGCAAAGTTTTATTGACATAAATTTGTGGCTCAAAAATTTCAGAAATTTATGCTTGGGAAAATGAATTTCTTAAGGAGAGGTTCTTCAAGCCGGAGCCCCAAGGGAGTTGTTAGGAGAACTCAGGACCACGAAGTCAACATTGTTCGCAACACAGAGGTTAGGCCCTGTGAATGGCCACACACGCCCTTCATGAACGAAGCGGGCTTTTATGAAGAATTCATGCAATTCGTTGAAAATGTCGGGCTTACCGACTTCCGTGCAGATGAGTGTGACCAATATTATATCCTTACTAATTCCATCGTGCAAAACTTTTACTTTACAAATACGCCCGGTGCTCCCACAATACGTTTTGATCTTTATGCCACCAACTATGAATTGCCTCTACATGAATTTTGTGAAATATGTTTGCTTCCTTCTGATGGGGCAATATGTGAGCCTAAGCCCGAGGAGTTTGAGGACTTCCTCCAAACCTTAATTGTGGGAGAAACTAGGGGCGTGTCAAACGCTAGAGCCACTAGTTTGCAATTTCCATCTGTGCACTATTTTTCTCTGTTTATAGGAAAATGCATAACTGCCATGGAACAGGGTGGTGGCCTCAGTGCCCCTACCCTGGCTATTTGTTGGGGAACGTTGCATGGGAAACAAAAAATTTCCTACGCACATGCAAGATCTATCCATGGTAATGAGCATCTACGAGAGGGAGAATGGATCTACGTACCCTTGTAGATCGCTAAGCGGGAAGTGTTAAGAAACGCGGTTGATGTAGTCGAACGTCTTCGCGATCCAAATCGCAAGCCGTCCCGCGATCCAATCACGATCCGTCCCGCGATCCAATCACGGTCCTTCCGATCTAGCGCCGAACGGACGGCACCTCCGCGTTCAGCACACGTACAGCTCGATGACGATCTCCGCCTTCTTGATCCAGCAATAGGGGGCGGAGAGGTAGATGAGTTCTCTGGCAGTGATACGTCTCCAACGTATCTATAATTTTTGATTGTTCCATGCTATTATATTATCAGTTTTGGATGTTTTATATGCATTAATATGCTATTTCATATTATTTTTGGGACTAACCTATTAACCTAGAGCCCAGTGCCAGTTTCTGTTTTTTCCTTGTTTTTGAGCTTCGCAGAAAAGGAATATCAAACAGAGTCCAAACGGAATAAAAATTTACGGAGAATATTTTTGGAAAATATAAAAAATACTGGAGCAAAAAGATACCGGAGAGGAGTCTCGAGGCAGCCACAAGCCTTGGGGGCGCGCCCCCCTGGCTTGTGGGCCCCTCGGGAGTCCCCCTGACTTGATTCCAACGCCAAGTTCTCCTATAAATCCTGTAACCCCCAGAAAGAAACCTAGATCGGGAGTTCCGCCGCCGCAAGCCTCTGTAGCCACGAAAAACCAATCGGGAGCCCATTCCGGCACCCTGCCGGAGGGGGAAACCATCAGCGGAGGCCATCTTCATCATCCCGGCGGTCTCCATGACGAGGAGGGAGTAGTTCACCCTCGGGGCTGAGGGTATGTACCAGTAGCTATGTGTTTGATCTCTCTCTCTCTCGTGTTCTTGAGATGACACGATCTTGATGTACCGCGAGCTTTATTAATATAGATGAATCATATGGAGTTTTCCCCTCTCTATCTTCTTGTGATGAATTGAGTTTTCCCTTTGAAGTTTTCTTATCGGATTGAGTCTTTAAGGATTTGAGAACACTTGATGTATGTCTTGCGATGGGATATCCGTGGTGACAATGGGATGTTCTATTGATCCACTTGATGTATGTTTTGGTGATCAACTTGCGGGTTCCGTGACCTTGGGAATCTATGCATAGGGGTTGGCACATGTTTTCGTCTTGACTCTCCGGTAGAAACTTTGGGGCACTCTTTGAAGTTCTTTGTGTTGGATTGAACATGATGAATCTGAAATTGTGTGATGCATATCGTATAATCAAGCCCATGGGTACTCGTGGTGACATTGGAGTATCTAGGTGACATTAGGGTTTTGGTTGATGTGTATCTTAAGATGTTATTTTAGTACGAACTCTATGGCTGTTCGTGACACTTATAGGGATAGCTCACAAGATTGATCGGAAAAGATAACTTTGAGGTGGTTTCGTACCCTACAATAATTTCTTCGTTTGTTCTCCGCTATTTGTGACTTTGGAGTGAACTATTTGTCGCACGTGAGGGATTTACATATGATTCAACTATGTCAGTATTGTTGAGAGAACTTGCACTAGTGAAAGTATGGACCCTAGGCCTTGTTTCCAAGCATTTATACAACGTTTTGCTCGCGGTTTACTATTTTTTACCTTGCCATTTTTATATTTTCAGATTACAAAAACCTATATCTACCATCCATATTGCACTTGTATCACCATCTCTTCGCCGAACTAGTGCACCTATACAATTTTTCATTGTATTGGGTGTGTTGGGGACACAAGAGATTTCTTGTATTTGATTGCAGGGTTGTTCGAGAGAGACCATCTTCATGCTGCACCTCCCACGGATTGATAAACCTTAGGTCATCCACTTGAGGGAAAATTGCTACTGTCCTACAAAACTCTGCGCTTGGAGGCCCAACAAAGTCTACAAGAATAAAGTTGCATAGTAGACATCAAGCTCTTTTCTGGCGCCGTTGCCGGGGAGGTGAGTGCTTGAAGGTATATCTTTAGATCTTGCAATTAAATCTTTTAGTTTCTTGTTTTTCACTAGTTTGGTTTTATAAAAGAAAACAAAAAAATGGAATTGAGGTTGCCTCATATGCTTCATCTTTTTAATGTCTTTCGTGAAAATGATGGAAAGGAAAATTGTGCTTAAGTGTTAGAAGAAGAAGTTATTAAAATGTTTGGCACTAAATCTTTGAGTGATGAGCATGATTGCAATGTTGTTAGTATGAATTCTTTGAATATCCATAGTACTAATGTTGATTGCACTAGTCATGATAAAAAGATTTCTTATAAGCATGTCAATTTTTGTGGAGTGCATAGAGTTTGTGAAGACATGCCTAAAAGGGAAGATAGATTTTGTAAGAGGCATAAGTATTTGGAAGCTAAATGGTTGCAAGAGAGGCTATATGTTTGTGCTGAAAGAATTAATATTTCTCGCCGTCCTTGTGAACTTTGCAATGAAAGTGGTCATTTTAATTTCCAATGTGAATTATTTCATGATCGAATTGTGTCCAAAAATTGTGATAACCTCATTACCCTTGAGCATCATAATGAACTTAGTCTATTTTTGGGGTATGAAGAAATGAAACATAAAACTAAGGATGTTCCAGCTTGGGTTCTCATGAAAATGATTGATTTTGATCTAAATGAAATCTGTATGTATTGCGTGGTAAATTGCATTGAGAATCCTTATATTGCCAATTACTTAAAGACAAGAAAACAAATAGAAGATGAAGAGAATACTAATGAAGGGGAAGAGGTTTCCCAATATCCTCCTATTTTTTCTTATGATGAATTAGGTAACGAGGAGGAGCTTTTTATCCAACCAACCTCTTCAAAAAGAAGCTTGCAGGAATTAAATAAACCCACACATAATGTGGTGAAGAAGAAGAAAAGAAGGAAAAGTAAAGGTAAAGAGGTATCTCTCCCAAATAATGTTTCTCCCATTATTGATAGGCCTCATGAGAATGAATCAAAAATAGTTGTGGAAGATGATACACTTGAGGATGATTTTGTTATGCCTATTGCTTGTTGTGATAATTATGATTGGGAAGATAATGATACTTCTTATAATCTTGAAAACATTTATGGCACCAACTTGGAAGATGATGATAATAATTGCTATACTATTGGTGCTATTCATACTATTAATGATGAGAGTGATTATGTTTATGATATACAAAGCCACAAGCTTGGGGATGCTATGTTTGATGAAAATGACATGTTTGAGAATTTATTTGCTGCAATTAATGTTTGTCCCAAGCTTGGGGATGCTATGCTTAATGAAGATGATCTTTTTATCCCCCCTACTTTGAATGAGCAAATTTGTTATGATAATGACATGCCTACTATCTATGATGATTATGATGATGACATGTATGCTAAAAATAATAATGATAACCATGAAACTTGTCATCATGATTTTAATTTTCAATTGGATTATGCTTCACATGATAGTTATTTTGTTGAGTTTGCTCCCACTATTATGAATGAGAAGAAATATGCTTATGTGGAGAGTGATAAATTTTCCATGCTTGTAGATCATGAAAAGAATGCTTTATGTGATAGTTATGTTGTGAAATTCCTTCATGATGCTACTGAAATTTTTTATGAGGGAGGAACATATGCTTGTAGGAATTGCAATAATAACAAGTTTCCTCTCTATGTGTTCAAAGTTTTGAAGATATGCTTGTTTTGCCTTCCTATGCTAGTTGATTCTTGCTCCCATAAATTGTTTGCTCACAAAATCCCTATGCATAGGAAGTTGGTTAGACTTAAATGTGCTTTCCATGAGATTCATGATGCTCTTTTGCATGTTTCAACTACTATTCTTATATGAGCATCATTGAAATCATCATGCCTAGCTAAAAGGCATTCAAGAAAAGCGCTTGTTGGGAGACAACCCAACACTTTTACTTTCTGTTTTTGTGTGTTCACATGATTAGGCTACTGTAGAAATAATGTTTTGTGCCTTTTATTTCAATAAAGTGCCAAGTAAAGCCTTTGGGATGACTCACAAGATGAGTAGAATTGATGCTGAACCAAAACAGAAACTTTTGACTCCAGTACAGGAATATTCACTTTTTACTGGAGCGCAATAATGATCTGAAATTTTTACACAGTCTTGATATACAAATTCTTCAGGTTGTCCTAATGTTTCAGAAGTTTTAGAGACAGGGAAGTATGGTTACACTACAGATCTTCACAGACTGTTCTGTTTTTGACAGATTCTGTTTTGCATGCATAGTTTGCTTGTTTTAGTGTTTCCATAGCTTATATTTAGCGGTATAAATTATGGGAATGATAGAATACAGTAGGTATCATGTGGTAACAATTATGAATCTTCTCTTGACAGTACCTAAGTGAATTATCTTTATTTATTATACTAACCCTTCTCACGAAGTTCCGTTATGTTTTGTGTGATTGAAGTTTTCAAGTTTTGGGTGAGACACCGATATGAGGAGAATAAGGAGTGACAAGAACCTAAGCTTGGGGATGCCCAAGGCACCCCCAAGTTAATATCCATGGAAGGCTCAAGCGCCTAAGCTTGGGGATGCCCCGGAAGGCATCCCCTTTTTCGTCTTCAACACTATCGATATATCTTACTTGGAGCTATATTTTTATTCGTCACATAATATGAGTTTTGCTTGGAGCGTCATATTATTTTGTTGTTATCTGTTAGGTGTTATTCATAATCTTGTTTTTCAATAAAAGGTTCCAAGAATTGTCTTAGGATGCTTGCATTGCATATTTTGATTGGTGCTGTGTAAAAACAGAAACTTTTGCTGTAGTGTTTGAATTTTCATATTTTACTGGAACGTGGAAAGTTTCTAACAATTTTACACAGTATTGTCATATAAATTCTTCAGCTTGTCCTAAATTTTCATAATTTTTTGAGTTATAGAAGTGCACTGGTTTAATAAATTGCTACAGACTGTTCTATTTGGACAGATTGCTGTCATAGTTCTGTTATCTACTTATCCTATAGTTTCCATAGCCTATATTGGTAGATATAAATTGTGGAAACGATAGTAAACAGTAGATGATGTTTCAAAATTATTATGCAACATGTCTTGGCAGTACATGAAGTGTTGATTTGTTCTTATGTGTACTAACCTATCTCACGAGTTCTTTTTGATCTTTGTGTGGATGAAGTTTTTGAGACTTAGGTGAAACCGGGATATGAGAGGATTGAACGAGATTCAAAAGTTCAAGCTTGGGGATGCCCAAGGCACCCCAAATAAATATTTCAAGAAGTCTCAAGCATCTAAGATTGGGGATGCTACGCATCCCACCTCTCTTCATCAACAATTATCGGTTAGCCTATGTTGAGCCCAAATTTTTATTCGTTCACATGATGCGTGCTATTATTGGAGTGATATTTTTCTTTTGCTTGCTGTTTAATAAAATACTTAAGATCTGAAATTCTTAGATGAGAGAGTCTTCACATAGTTATTTAATTGTTGGCTACTCGTTGATCTTCACTTATATCTTTTTGGAGTAGTTTGTCTTTTGCTCTAGTGCGTCACTTATATCTTTGTAGAGCACGGCGGTGGTTTCATTTTATAGAAATTGTTGAACTCTAGTGCTTCACTTATATTATTTTGAGAGTCTCTAAACAGCATGGTAATTTTCTTAGGTTATGAATTTAGTCCTAATATGATGGGCATCCAAGAGGGATATAATAAAAACGTTCATATAAAGTGCATTGAAAACTATGAGAAGTTTGATTCCTTATGATTGTTTTGAGATATAAAGATGGTAATATTAGAGACATGCTAGTGAGTAATTGTGGATTGGTAGAAATACTTGTATTAAAGGTTGTGATTCCCGTAGCATGCACGTATGGTGAACCGTTATGTGACGAAGTCGGAGCATGATTTATTTATTGATTGCCCTTCTTTGTGTGGAGGTCGGGATCGCGCGATGGTTAACTCCTACCAACCCTTCCCCTAGGATCATGCGTGTAGTACTTTGTTTTGATAACTAATAGACTTTTGCAATAAATATGTGAGTTCTTTATGACTAATGTTGAGTCCATTGATTATACGCACTCTCACCCTTCGACCTTTGCTAGCCTCTCTAGTACCGCGCAACTTTCGCCGGTGCATTAAACCCACCATATACCTTCCTAAAAACAGCCACCATACCTACCTATTATGGCATTTCCATAGCCATTCTGAGATATATTGCCATGCAACTTCCACCGTTCCGTTTATCATGACACGCACCATCATTGTCATATTGCTTAGTATGATCGTAAGATAGCTAGCATGATGTTTTCATGGCTACGCTAGATCATTGCACATCCCGATACACCGCCGGAGGCATTCATATAGAGTCATATCTTGTTCAAGTATCGAGTTGTAATTCTTGAGTTGTAAGTAAATAAAAGTGTGATGATCATCATTATAGAGCATTGTCCCATGTGAGGAAAGGATGATGGAGACTGTGATTCCCTCACAAGTCGGGATGAGTCTCCGGACTTGACAAAAAAAAAGAGGCCAAAGATGCCCACCAAAAAAAATGAAAAAAAAGAAAAAAAAATGAGAGAAAATAGAGAAGGGGCAATGCTACTATTCCTTTTTCCACACTTGTGCTTCAAAGTAGCACCATGTTCTTCATGATAGAGAGTCACCTATTTTGTCACCTTCATATACTAGTGGGAATTTTTTATTATAGAACTTGGCTTGTATATTCCAATGATGGGCTTCCTCAAATTGCCCTAGGTCTTTGTGAGCAAGCGAGTTGGATGCACACCCACTTAGTTTCTTTTTGGGCTTTCATACACTTATAGCTCTAGTGCATCCGTTGCATGGCAATCCCTACTCACTCACATTGATATCTATAGATGGGCATCTCCATAGCCCATTGATACGCCTAGTTGGTGTGAGACTATCTCCTTTTTGTCTTCTCCACAACCACCATATTCTATTCCACCTATAGTGCTATATCCATGGCTCACGCTCATGTATTGCGTGAGAGTTGAAAAGTTTGAGAATACTAAAGTATGAAACAATTGCTTGGCTAAAATCAGGGTTGTGCATGATTTAATACTTTGTGTGATGAAGATGGAACATAGCCAGACTATATGATTTTGTAGGGATAACTTTCTTTGGCCATGTTATTTTGAGAGGACATGATTGCTTTATTAGTATGCTTGAAGTATTATTGTTTTTATGTCAATATTAAACTCTTGTTTTGAATCTTATGGATCTGAATATTCATGCCACAATAAAGAAAATTACATGGATAAATATGTTAGGTAGCATTCCACATCAAAAATTCTGTTTTTATCATTTACCTACTCGAGGACGAGCAGGAATTAAGCTTGGGGATGCTTGATACGTCTCCAACGTATCTATAATTTTTGATTGTTCCATGCTGTTATATTATCTGTTTTGGATGTTTTATATGCATTAATATGCTATTTTATATTATTTTTGGGACTAATCTATTAACCTAGAGCCCAGTGCCAGTTTCTGTTTTTTCCTTGTTTTTGAGCTTCGGAGAAAAGGAATATCAAACGGAGTCCAAACGGAATAAAAATTTACGGAGAATATTTTTGGAAAATATAAAAAATACTGGAGCAAAAAGATATCGGAGAGGAGTCCCGAGGCAGCCACAAGCCTAGGGGGCGCCCCCCCTAGGGCGCCCCCCTGGCTTGTGGGCCCCTCGGGAGTCCCCCTGACTTGATTCCAACGCCATGTTCTCCTATAAATCCCGTAACCCCCAGAAAGAGACCTAGATCGGGAGTTCCGCCACCGCAAGCCTTTGTAGCGACGAAAAACCAATCGGGAGCCCGTTCCGGCACCCTACCGGAGGGGGAAACCATCACCGGAGGCCATCTTCGTCATCCCGGCGGTCTCCATGACGAGGAGGGAGTAGTTCACCCTCGGGGCTGAGGGTATGTATCAGTAGCTATGTGTTTGATCTCTCTCTCTCTCTCGTGTTCTTGAGATGACACGATCTTGATGTACCGCGAGCTTTATTAATATAGATGAATCATATGGAGTTTTCCCCTCTCTATCTTCTTGTGATGAATTGAGTTTTCCCTTTGAAGTTTTCTTATCGGATTGAGTCTTTAAGGATTTGAGAACACTTGATGTATGTCTTGCGATGGGATATACATGGTGACAATGGGATGTTCTATTGATCCACTTGATGTATGTTTTGGTGATCAACTTGCGGGTTCCGTGACCTTGGGAATCTATGCATAGGGGTTGGCACATGTTTTCGTCTTGACTCTTCGGTAGAAACTTTGGGGCACTCTTTGAAGTTCTTTGTGTTGGATTGAACATGATAAATCTGAAATTGTGTGATGCATATCGTATAATCAAGCCCATGGGTACTCGTGGTGACATTGGAGTATCTATGTGACATTAGGGTTTTGGTTGATGTGTATCTTAAGGTGTTATTTTAGTACGAACTCTAGGGCTGTTCGTGACACTTATAGGGATAGCTCACAAGATTGATCGGAAAAGATAACTTAGAGGTGGTTTCGTACCCTACAATAATTTCTTCGTTTGTTCTCCGCTATTTGTGACTTTGGAGTGAACTCTTTGTCGCACGTGAGGGATTTACATATGATTCAACTATGTCAGCATTGTTGAGAGAACTTGCACTAGTGAAAGTATGGACCCTAGGCCTTGTTTCCAAGCATTTATACAACGTTTTGCTCGCCGTTTACTATTTGTTACCTTGCTGTTTTTATATTTTCAGATTACAAAAACCTATATCTACCATCCATATTGCACTTGTATCACCATCTCTTCGCCGAACTAGTGCACCTATACAATTTTCTATTGTATTGGTTTTGTTGGGGTCACAAGAGATTTCTTGTATTTGATTGCAGGGTTGTTTGAGAGAGACCATCTTCATCCTCCACCTCCCACGGATTGATAAACCTTAGGACATCCACTTGAGGGAAAATTGCTACTGTCCTACAAAACTCTGCGCTTGGAGGCCCAACAAAGTCTACAAGAATAAAGTTGCGTAGTAGACATCAGGCATCACAACGGCATGGTGGCGGTGATGGTGAACTAATGCAGCAGGGCTTCGCCGAGCCCCACCGAACTAATCTAGAGGAGAAGACAATCTAGAGGGAGAGAGGGCAGCACGTGGCTTTTCAGGTTAGGGCTGCCCTAAAAAATCCTCTAGTATATATAGGAGGAAGGGAGGGGAGGAGGCAGCCCCAAACCCTCCACCAAGGAGGGTTCGGCCGAACCAAGGGGGAGGAGTCCTCCCCCAACTAGGATTCCTCCTCCCACAAGGGAGGTGGAATCCTGGGAGGACTCCCCACTTGGCCCTCCTCTCTCCTCTTCGCATGGGCCCTTAGGGACTGGCTTGCCCAACCCACTAAGGGCTGGTGCTCCACCCATAAGGCCCATGTGGCCCCCGGAGTGGGTGGCCCCCTCCCAATGGACCCCCGGAACCCTCTCGGCACCCTCCCGGCACCCCCGGTACACTACCGGTGACGCCCGAACTTTTTAAGGTGACCAAAACGGGACTTCCTATATATCAATCTTTACATCCGGACCATTCCGGAGCTCCTCGTGACGTCCGGGATCTCATCTGGGACTCCGAACAACCTTCAGTCACCAACATACATAACTCAATAATACCGAAACGTCACTGAACGTTAAGTGTGCAGACCCTGCGGGTTCGAGAACTATGTAGACATGACCGACACACCTCTACGGTCAATAACCAATAGCGGGACCTGGATGCCCATATTGGTTCCTACATATTCTACGATGATCTTCATCGGTTGAACCTCTATTGTCAAGGATTCAGTTAATCCCGTATGCAGTTCCCTTTGTTCTTCGGTATGTTACTTGCCCGAGATTCGATCGTCGGCATCTCTATACCTAGTTCAATCTCGTTACCGGCAAGTCTCTTTACTCGTTCCGTAATACAAGAATTCGTGGCTAAGTCTTTAGTCACTTTGCTTGCAAGGCTCATTGTGATGTTGTATTACCGAGTGGGCCCTGAGATACCTCTCCGTCACACGGAGTAACAAATCCCAGTCTTGATCCATGTCAACTCAACAGACACCCTCGGAGATACCTGTAGAGCACCTTTATAGTCACCCAGTTACGTTGCGACGTTTGATACACACAAGGTACTCATCCGGTGTCAGTGAGTTGCATGATCTCATGGTCATAGGAACAGATACTTTGACATGCAGGAACAATAGCAATAAACTGACACGATCATATGCTACGTTCATAGTTAGGGTCTTGTCCATCACATCATTCTCCTAATGATGTGATCCCGTTATCAAATGACATCTGATGTCTATGGCTAGGAAACCTTGACCATCTTTGATCAACGAGCTAGTTTAGTAGAGGCTTACTAGGGACACTTTGTTGTCTATGTATCCACACATGTATCTGAGTTTCCAATCAATACAATTATAGCATGGATAATAAATGATTATCATAAACAAGGAAATATGATAATAACTAATTTATTATTGCCTCTAGGGCATATTTCCAACAGTCTCTCACTTGCACTAGAGTCAATAATCTAGCTCACGTCGCTATGTGATTTACATTTTTATGAATCTAACACCCAATGTGTTCTGGGGTTCGATCATATTTTGCATGTGAGAGAGGTTTTAGTCAACGGTGTGCAACATTCAGATCCGTGTGTTCTTTGCAAATCTATATGTCATACTGCAGATGCTACCACACTCCACTTGGAGCTATTCCAAATGGCTGCTCCACTATACATATCCGGATTGCTACTCAGAGTCATCCGGATTGGTGTCAAAGCTTGCATCAACGTAACCCTTTATGACGAACTCTTTATCACCTCCATAATCAAGAAACATTTCCTTAGTCCTCTAGTTACTAAGGATAATTTTGACCGCTGTCCAGTGATCCACTCGTAGACCACTCTTGTACCCCTTGAAAACTCATGGCAAGGCACACACCAGGTGCGGTACACAACATGGCATACTATACAGAGCCTATGGATAAGGCATAGGGGACGACCTTCGTCCTTTCTCTTTCTTCTGCCGTGGTCGAGCTTTGAGTCTCACTCAACTCCACTCCTTATAAATCAGGCAAGAACTCTTTCTTTGACTGATCCATTTTGAACTCTTTCAAAATCTTGTCAAGGTATGTACTCATTGAAAGTCTTATCAGACGTCTTGATCTATTTCTATAGATCCCGATGCCCAATATTTAAGTAGCTTCATTCCAGGTCTTCCTTTGAAAAACTCCTTTCAAACAACCCTTTATGCTTTCTAGAAATTCTACATCATTTCCGATCAACAATATGTCATCCACATATACTTATCAGAAATTCTATAGTGCTCCCACTCACTTTATTGTAAATACAAGTTTCTCATAAACTTTGTATAGACCCAAAAACTTTGATCACCTCAACAAAGTGTATATTCCAACTCCGACATGCTTGCTCTAGTCCATAGAAGGATCGCTGGAGCTTGCATACATTTTTAGCATCCTTAGGACTGACAAAACCTTCCGGTTGTATCACATACAACCTTTCCTCAAGGAAACCATTAAGGAAATGATGTTTTGACATCCATCTGCCAGATTTCATAATCGAAAAATGCAGCAACTGCTAACATAATTCCAACAGAGTTTTAGCATCGCTACGGGTGAGAAAGTCTCATCGTAGTCAACTCCTTGAACTTGTCGGAAACTTCTTTGCGACAAGTCGAGCTTTATAAATGGTGACATTTACCATCATCGTCTATCTTCTTCTTAAAGGTCCATTTGTACTCAACAGCCTGCCGTTCAACGGGCAAGTCTACCAAAGTCCATACTTGGTTTTCATACATGGATCCTTTCTCGGATTTCATGGCTCCTAGCCATTTGTTGGAATCCGGGCCCACCATCGCTTCTTCATAGCTCGTAGGTTCACTGTTGTCTAACAACATGACCTCCAAGACAGGATTGACGTACCACTCAGAGGCGGTACGAGTTCTTGTCGGCCTACGAGGTTCGGTAGTAACTTGATCCGAAGTGTCATGATCATCATCATTAACTTCCTCTTCATTCGGTGTAGGCGCCACAGAAACATCTTTCTGTGTCGTGCTACCATCCAACTGAAGTGAAGGTTCACTAACCTCATCAAGTTCTACCTTCCTCCCACTCAATTCTTTCGAGAGAAACTCTTTCCCGAGAAAGGACCCATTTTTAGCAACAAACACTTTGTCCTCGGATCTGAGATAGAAGACATACCCAACTGTTTCCTTAGGGTATCCTATGAAGACGCATTTGTCCTCTTTGGGTTCGAGCTTATCAGGTTGAAGTCTTTTCATATAAGCATTGCATTCCCAAACTCTAAGAAATGACAGCTTAGGTTTCTGCCAAACCATAATTCATACGGCGTCATCTCAACGGACTTTAGATGGTGCCCCATTTTAAAGTGAATGTATTTGTCTCTAATGCATAAACCCCAAAAATGATAGTGGCAAATCGGTAAGAGACATCATAGTACATACTATATCCAATAGAGCACGACTAAGACGTACGGACACACCATCACACTATGGTGTTCCAGGCGGCGTGAGTTGCGAAACAATTTCCACATTGTCTTAAGTTGCATACCAAACTCGTAACTCAGATATTTACCTCCATGATCATATCGTAGACATTTTATCTTCTTGTCACGATGATCTTCAACTTCACTCTGAAATTGCTTGAACTTTTCAAACGTTTCAGACTTGTGTTTCATTAAGTAAATATTCCCATATCTACACAAATCATCAGTGAAGGTAAGAAAATAACAATATCCACCGCACGCTTCAACACTCATTGGACCGCATACATCAACATGTATCATTTCCAATAAGTCACTTGCCCGCTCCATCAAGCTGGAAAACGGGGTTTTAGTCATCTTGCCCATGAGGCATGGTCCGCATGTCTCAACCGATTCGAAATCGAGTGAGTCCAAAGATCCATTAGCATGGAGTTTCTTCATGCGCTTTACACCAATATGACCTTGACGACAGTGCCACAAGTATGTGGTACTATCATTATTAACTTTGCATCTTTTGGCATCAATGAACATGTGTATTACTACGATCGAGATTCAATGAACCATTCACATTGGGTGCATGACCATTGAAGGTATTATTCATGTAAATAGAATAACCATTATTCTCTAACTTAAATGAACAACCGTATTGCAATAAACAAGATCTAATCACCTTTATGCTCAACCCAAACACCAAATAACATTTATTTAGGTTCATCACTAATCCCGAAGGTAGAGAGAGCGTGCGATGGTGATCACATCAACCATGGAAACACTTCCAACACACATCGTCACCTCGCCCTTAGCTAGTCTCCGTTTATTCCGTAGCTTTTATTTCGAGTTACCAACATTTAGCAACTGAACCGGTATCTAATACCCAAGTGCTACTATATAGGAGTACTAACAAGGTACACATGAATAAAATGTATATCAAATATACTTCTGTTGACGTTGCGAGCCTTCTTATCTACCAAGTATCTAGGGCAGTTCCGCTTCAGTGACCGTTCTCCTCATAATAGAAGCACTCAGTCTCGGGTTTGGGTTCAACCTTGGGTTTCTTTACTGGAGCAGCAACTGGCTTGCCATCCATGAAGTTTCCCTCCTTTCCCTTGCCCTTCTCAAAACTAGTGGTTTTACTAACCATCAACACTTGATGCTCCTTCTTGATTTCTACCTTCGCGGTGTCAAACATCGCGAATAGCCCGGGGATCATTATTTCCATCCCTGGCATTTCATAGTTCATCACGAAGCTCTAGTAGCTTTGTGGCAGTGACTTGGAGAACTATATCAACCACTATCTTATCTGGAAGATCAACTCCCACTCGATTCAAGCGATTGTAGCACCCAAACAATCTGAGCACATGCTCATCGATTGAGATATTCTCCTTCATCTTGCAGGCAAAGAATCTTGTTGGTGGTCTCATACCTCTCCACACGGGCACGAGCCTGAGATCCCAATTTCAGCTCTTAGAACATCTCATATGTTCCGTGATGTTCAAAACATTTTGGAGCCTCAATTCTAAGCCGTAATGCATGACACACTAAACTATCAAGTAGTCATCAGAACATGCCTGTCAGATGTTCACAACATCTACAAACGACGCTTGAGGGGGTGGCGCACCGAGCGGTGCATTAAGGACATAAGCCTTCTATGCAGCAATGAGGACAATCCTCAGATCACGGATCCAGTCCGCATTATTGCTACCATCATCTTTCAATTCTATTTTCTCTAGGAACGTATAAAAACAGGGGAGCTACAGCGCGAGCTATTGATCTACAACATAAATTGCAAAGTCACTTTGACTATGTTCATGATAATGAGTTCAATTAATTATATTACTTAAGAAGTCCCACTCAAATCAACATCCCTCACGATGTCTAAGTGTGTGACATGATCCAAATCCACCAACCCAAGTCCGATCATCACGTGAGATGAGGTGGTTTCAATGGTGAACATCTTCATGTTGATCATATCTACTATATGACTCATGTTCGACCTTTTGGTCTCTTATGTTCTGAGGCCATGTCTATACATGCTAGGCTCGTCAAGTTTATCCCGAGTGTTCCGCATGTGCAACACTGGCTTGCACCCGTTGTATGCGAACGTAGAGTCTATCACACCCGATCATCACGTGGTGTCTTGAAACGACAAACTTTCGCAACGGTGCACACTCGGGGAGAACACAATTTTACCTTGAAATTTTAGCGAGGGATCACCTTATAATGCTACCATTGTCCTAAGCAAAACAAGGTGCATAAAAGGATTAACATCACATGCAAATCATAAGTGACATGATATGGCCATGATCTTGTGCTTTTGATCTCCATCTCCAAAGCACCGGCATGATCTCCATCATCACCGGCATGACACCATGATCTCCATCAACGTGTCGACATCGGGGTTGTCGCGCCAACCATGCTTGTACTACTATTGCTACCACTTAGCGATAAAGTAAAGCATTACAAAGCGCTTAATGAGTGACACGCAGGCCACATAATAATTAAAGACAACCCTATGGCTCCTGCCGGTTGTCGTACTCATCGACATGCAAGTCGTGATAATCTATACAAAACATGATCATCTCATACATCACATATAACTCATCATGTCTTTGGCCATATCATATCACATCATACCCTGCAAAAACAAGTTAGACGTCCTCTAATTGTTGTTGCATGTTTTACGTGGCTGCTATGGGTATCTAGCAAGAACGATTCTTACCTACGCAAAAGCACAATGGTGATATACAAGTTGCTATTTCACCTTCTACAAGGACCGCCTCTGTCGAATCCGATTCAACTAAAGTGGGAGTGACAGACACCCGCCAGCCATCTTATGCAACAAAGTTACATGTCAGTCGATGGAACCGGTCTCTCGTACGTGGACGAGTAAGGTTGGTCCGAGCCGCTTCATCCCACAATATGGCTCACCAAGAAAAGACTAAGGAGGGAAGCAATCTGAATATCAACGCCCACAAACTCCTTTGTGTTCTACTCATGATCTCATCTACGCATAGACCTAGCTCATGATGCCACTGTTGGGGAACGTTGCATGGGAAACAAAAATTTTCCTATGCACACGCAAGATCTATTGATGGTGATGAGCATCTACGAGAGGGAGAGTGGATCAACGTACCCTTGTAGATCGCTAAGCGGGAAGCGTTAAGAAATGCGGTTGATGTAGTCGAACGTCTTCGCGATCCAAATCGCAAGCCGTCCCGCGATCCAATCACGATCCGTCCCGCGATCCAATCACGGTCCTTCCGATCTAGCGCCGAACGGACGACTCGATGACGATCTCCACCTTCTTGATCCAGCAAGAGGGGGCGGAGAGGTAGATGAGTTCTCCGGCAGCACAACGGCATGGTGGCGGTGATGGTGAACTAATCCGGCAGGGCTTCGCCGAGCCCCGCCGAACTAATCTAGAGGAGAAGACAATCTAGAGGGAGAGAGGGCAGCACGTGGCTTTTCAGGTTAGGGCTGCCCTAAAAAATCCTCTAGTATATATAGGAGGAAGGGAGGGGAGGAGGCAGCCCCAAACCCTCCACCAAGGAGGGTTCGGCCGAACCAAGGGGGAGGAGTCCTCCCCCAACTAGGATTCCTCCTCCCACAAGGGAGGTGGAGTCCTGGGAGGACTCCCCACTTGGCCCTCCTCTCTCCTCTTCGCATGGGCCCTTAGGGGCTGGCTTGACCAGCCCACTAAGGGCTGGTGCACCACCCCTAAGGCCCATGTGGCCCCCGGAGTGGGTGGCCCCCTCCCGATTGACCCCCGAAACCCTCCCGGCACCCCCGGTACACTACCGGTGACGCCCGAACTTTTTCCGGTGACCAAAACGGGACTTCCTATATATCAATCTTTACCTCCAGACCATTCCGGAGCTCCTCGTGACGTCCGGGATCTCATCCAGGACTCCGAAGAACCTTCGGTCACCAACATACATAACTCAATACTACCGAAATGTCACCGAACGTTAAGTGTGCAGACCCTACGGGTTCGAGAACTATGTAGACATGACCGAGACACCTCTACGGTCAATAACCAATAGCGGGACCTGGATGCCCATATTGGTTCCTACATATTCTACGAAGATCTTCATTGGTTGAACCTCTATTGTCAAGGATTCAGTTAATCCCGTATGCAGTTCCCTTTGTTCTTCGGTATGTTACTTGCCCGAGATTCAATCGTTGGCATCTCTATACCTAGTTCAATCTCGTTACCGGCAAGTCTCTTTGCTCGTTCCGTAATACAAGATCTCATGGCTAACTCTTTAGTCACTTTGCTTGCATGGCTCATTGTGATGTTGTATTACCGAATGGGCCCTGAGATACCTCTCCGTCACACGAAGTAACAAATCCCAGTCTTGATCCATGCCAACTCAACAGACACCCTCGGAGATACCTATAGAGCACCTTTATAGTCACCCAGTTACGTTGCGACGTTTGGTACACACAAGGTACTCATCCGGTGTCAGTGAGTTGCATGATCTCATGGTCATAGGAACAGATACTTTGACATACAGAAACAATAGCAATAAACTGACACGATCATATGCTATGTTCATAGTTTGGGTCTTGTCCATCACATCATTCTCCTAATGATGCGATCCCGTTATCAAATGACATCTCATGTCTATGGCTAGGAAACCTTGACCATCTTTGATCAACGAGCTAGTTTTGTAGATGCTTACTAGGGACACTTTGTTGTCTATGTATCCACACATGTATCTGAGTTTCCAATCAGTACAATTATAGCATGGATAATAAACGATTATCATAAACAAGGAAATATGATAATAACTAATTTATTATTGCCTCTAGGGCATATTTCCAACACTATTCTACGCCGTGCACTTTATGGTGATAATACTTACAACATAGGTGCTATTGTTGCGCGTCGATTAAGTATTAACCGAAACAAGGGCAAGGTTCATGGTGGTATTTATGCCACTCGCTTGGCAAAGCGTTTTGAAGTTGCTATACGTCCTACTTATTACTTATTGCCTAAGGTTTATCTTGATCACGAGTCTATGATGGAACACCAATTCATTGAGGAACCACAACCACTGCAACATCTTCGTTATAGCTTAGTATTTAGCAAGAAGACTTGCAATATTATTCCTTTACCTGTACCCTCTTTGTTTAACTATCATACCAGGAACGTATACAGAATAATGCCAGAAGATATAATCTCTTACCGGAATGAGCTGGCTGCTGCGGAGGCCGAGGTCCAGGCGTGGGATGCTCAGGTGCCCCAGCCGGAACACTTTCCCGGACCTGATGGCTATTATCAGTGGTGATCACCAAGCTAGGCAAACGCCTAAGCTTGGGGGAGCATGTATTTCTCACCGACATTACATTCATGTTCACACACTTCATATAAATTGTTGGTGTTCATCCTCTTTAATTGTATATCCATATTAGTTTTATTTTTCTGCTTTCTTCTTGTGAGTTTGAAAAACTTTGGAAAACCCAAAAATATTTCTCGCTTCTTTTTAGTTTTCTTTCCCCGTTTAATTATCTTTAGCACTAAAAAGAAAACCCAAAAAGATATCCTTTGCATGTTGGGAGCTTTCCCGTGTAAATAGTTTTTCCCGTTCTTGTTTTCCCTTAGTTTATTTGCTTGCTTGAGAAAACAAAAACTCCAAAAATATTTCAGTGTGTTTCTATGAATTTCCTTTCTTTTTGTTGAGTCTTTGAAAGGAGAAGACCACGATGAAAATGTTGAGTGGCTCTTATATGGTTTACTGCTGATCTAACAGAGAGCAAATATTACCTTGTCTTCTCCTTTGTCCAAAAATGCCCTGCAGATTCCAGCTTAGTCCACGGTGTTCTTGCACTATTATTATTATTATCACATCATTCAATCATGCAAGTGAAAGGCAATCATGACGATTTTTGACGAAGTGATCGTGGCAAAGGAAGCTGGTATGAACTCTTCTTGTTTTCCGTTTTGTTAAATATGTTTAGCTCATTCGATCTTGATTCAGTATATTATGAGTGAACATGTTCATGATGACAATTAGAGATTATAGCTTCTCATGCCATGCTTAAATAGCTAGTAGTGAATAATGATTTTTGTAGGGGAACGCAGCAGAAAACAAAAATTTCCGACCTACGCACCAGCCCAGGACCACTATGGAGACTGCATACAAGGTTTGATCTTTTTCGTTACCGACTCGTAGCGTAGCGGAAGTAGAGTCGATGACGATCGGCGGTGCAGATCCCCGCAGCTAGGATTTACAACCTCCCAACCGCGAGGATGTATACCCTCATCCGCCCCCCGGACAGACCTCCGGGAGGTGGTCGGACAGTCCCCCGGACGGTGTCATGGACAGCCCTTCGGGAGGACCATCGAAACTCGGACAGTCACTCGGACAGCCCTTCGGGAGGACCATCAAAACTCGGACAGTCACTCGGACAGCCCTTCGGGGGGACCCACGAAACTCGGACAGTTACTCGGACAGCCCTTCGGGAGGCACTCTCGAACTAAAACCGAAACTACGATCTCTCTACAAAGTTGCACACATACGGTGTCATCTATCTGGCAGGGCTTCGCCGTCCAGAACTAGTTCCCACCGGAACCCAGACAACCTTTCGGCTCTACGAAACTATTTCGCTGGGAGGGAGAGAGAAAGCCAGATCATGCATGGCACTTGTATGTGAGAAGGGATGATTTTTGGGCTGCCCCCTCCACCTATATTTATAGGAGAAGGAGGGGTGGAGGGGCTGAAATTTCAGCCACATCCATCCATGTCATTTCCAAGATATTTTGGAGCAAAAGCCCAAAAAGGTGGCTTTCCAAAAAAGTAACCATAAAGCTGATTTCACTATTCACGACGACATTTTTCAGCGTCTGACTCGAACTGAAAATATTTATGTGGGCTTAGAACATTTCCAGTACCCACTAAAATTATTTTCAACGTGTTCCGAAACAATTCCGGTTTAGTGATTTTCATCTGCGAAAAGCATCTGAAGCGGTTCCGGCAGCTCCGGAACATTTCCAGTTTTCATCCCGGAAAATTCCAAAAAGTTTCCAGAACGATTCTGGCACCCTCCAAGAATTATCAGGCATTTGCCAAAACCAATTTGACTTTATGGTATCCCCTGAAACAACTTTTCAGTTTCACCGGAACTGTTCCGGTGTTCTCTCTGCGGAACTTTTCCGGTGTCCGAAACTTTTCCTGCGATTTTCTCTCAAACTCCCTGTCTAGTATTCAGCAGATAGATGACCCTTAAGCGTGTGACCCTATAGGTTCAGTGAAGCATAGACATGACCCGAAACCCCTTCCGATCAATGATCAACATCGGAGCCGTGGTCACCCATATTGACCCCTATACCCACACGAATGAATATTCGAGTGAACCTCCAGTTGCCGTGTGCTATTCCTGTTGCTTCGCGATATGTTACAAATACCCGAGGTGAGACATGTTGGCATCCCCGTGGATCAACAACTTGTCCACTATGCCAGTTACCTCGTTACCGGTATTGTTCTCTTTTCTCGTTCCCGTGTTCCGGCATCGCCGTGATCAAATCACAAATTGTCTGGCCAGACGATGATGGATACCGTAACACCGAGAGGGCCCAGAGATATATCTCCATCGTCGGAGGAGCAAATCCCAATCTTGAGCTATCGTGTTACTTGACATACTTTTCCATGAACCTGTAAGCCGCCGTAATAGCGACCCATTTACGGATGACGTTTAACAAACCCCAAAGTTCATGAAGCAAGCATGAAGAAACTCGAGACTCTCATGGTGTAAGGAATCATGCAAACGATAACCATCTCTGTGTTATTAACCATTAACTTGTTACGAATGTATCTCATAGCATAACATCAATTCGGGTCGATTCAACACAAATGTTCTTCCAACATTGTGCCCTCAAAGTTGTTGGCATAGACATGCCCATGATCAGGAAAACATAACCATCATGCAACACTTGAGCTAGTCGTAGAGGCCAGACTAGGAATACATTTTACCATTTATTATCCCACACGTGCATATGAGTCTTCCTCCGAGCCTCGTGGTTATTGCAGACTCGAGAACCATAGCAGTTATAGCATGAAACATAAACCTAATCATGAACAGGGAGATAATCAATAACATTTATTATTGCCTCTAGGGCATATCTCCTACAGACTCCCACTTGCACTAGAGTCAATAATCTAGTTAATGCTAATGCACTTTACACCTATGGCATACTGGTGTAAAATATGCTTCGCATGTGGTATAGCCTGATGTCCAACGGATTTGACGACTTCAGCCCCGTGTGTAACTTTGCATATCCTTGCGTTTTCACGCTTTCACAAAATTCATATTTTGTGTGGACTTGGCTTTGCATATGTGTGAATCATTGGTCGAAACCTGATTCCTCAGACTGAGCTATGGAGCAACTATCTGCAATAGTGTCCCATAGACCAAAGCCATCTTGGAACCATACTAAGTTCATGAATGAACTATATGATTCAACAACTTCTTTGTCACTTCTAAAGCGTCAACATACTTAGCCTTTGTTATAGAATTCGCCACAGTATCTTGTTTGTAACAATTTCCAACTACCGTGCCACCATGTTGTGTATTACACAAAACCCTTAACTTAAATCGAAAATCGCATGGAGCATTGATGAAGACTGTATCGATGTAATTACTTACAACGAGCACTTCATAATCTCTGCTTGCGAGAAAAGATGTCATCAGTACTGCTCTAGTACTCAATGACATCTTTCACTGTTGTCCCATGATCAGTACTTTGATCACTTTGGTATCTATACTCGCAACAACTTTGGAGTATTGGACATACCTGGTTGTTTTTACATACCATGGAATACATGATTAATCCAAACACAAGAGTGTGTGGAATCTCCATCATGTATTTTACTCATCAGTGTTTTGGGACACCGAGTCTTGTAAAAACTCTTTCCATGTGACTTCGGCAAGAATCACTCCTTGGCGTTTTAAATGCTAAAATGTTTTAGCATCTTGTCAATATGTATTCCTTGCTTAGCCCCATTAGGTAAATCTATCTCCATAGATCATCATGCCTAATATTGAGGCTATTTAGCCTAAGCACTTCATTGAAAAACTATTTTCAAAGGAAGTCCTAATTCGTGTCAAGAAATTTATTTCCAATTAACAATGTGTCAAGCACACAAGGTTTTTAGAAATATTATTATGCTCCCACTTACTTTCTTGAATTACAAGCATCTTCGTTACCCATTGATGAAGTCAAACCCCTTTGACCATTTCATCAAAACATGAAGATTCCAAATCCATTTTGCTCTCTTCTGTCCATCGCTGGAACTCTGAAGTTTGCACCCTTACTAGCATCCTCTAGACTGACAAAATACCTTGGACTGTAACACATGCAGGTCCTTGGTTTCATTTCCATCAGATGGAAATCCTTTCGTCATCCTTGTTTCATATCTCATGATTTGAAATATGTATTAATTACTAGTTCAACCCGAACCGACTTTAAGCATCGCTACGGTGAGAAAACCTCATCGCAGTCAACCCCTTGAACTTGTTATTTCAACAAGTCGAGCTTTATGGATAAAACATTTCTATCCGTATCAGTTTTTAGTTCCATAAATATTCGTCAGACTCTAAGTCTTCCGAAAGGTGTATCAAGATTTTAATCTTGAAACATTTATATGGAAACTATCTCGGATTGTATTGGCATTTAGCCAATTCCGGAGTCAGGGCCCATCAATGCTTCCTTGTGTATCGTAGGTATACTGTTGTCCAACAACAATATCTCGTTTGCGCACCTGAGAGGTTTGCACGAGCCTTGCCTACGTGGTTCGGCTGCAAGTTCGACCGAAGTCCATACATTTTATTGTAGAGACTTCCGTATCAGTCGTAGTAGGAAACACTGGAATTACTTCCAAGGTCTCTTTGCTTTGATCTGATGACGAAGATACTGTTTATCTCGTCGAGTTGCACCATTCTCCCACTTACCTTTTTGAAAGAACCATTCTCTTTAAAAGCATACCGTTTTGTGGCAAAATCCTTTGCCTCGGTATAGTGGTGGGGGAATACCCAATAATTTGGGATAACCTACAAAGTAGCACTTGTCTGATTTGGAATAGGTCTGTAACCTTTTACACAAGCCCCATATTCCAAATGTTTAAGAAAAGATATAACATGGTTGGGCGTACGATACCATGACGTCATTTCAACAGACCCGATGGAGCTCTTTTCAGTGTAAAAGCCGCAGTCTCTAAAGCATCACTTTAAAAGTGATAATGGCAAATTTATTTATGTCATCTTTGATCTTACCATGTCATGAATGGTTTGATTACATCTTCACGGACTTTTCACTTGCAGTGGTGTTCCGGAAGGTGCAAGTTATGAAAACCCCTTTCACAACTCATCAGACATTCGCTAAACTTGTAACTCAAATATTCCTTTCCGCAATCAAATTGCAGAAACATAATTTTCTCGTTACAATAACTTCTACTTCATTTTGGAAACCTTTCGAATGATTTCAAAAGATCCAGACTTACGTCTCATCAAGTAAATATCCATATATCTACTTGAGTCATTTCTGAAGATAGATAAATCCACTACTTGCAACAACATTTATTGGACTACACACATCATAATGTATGATCACCAATAAGTTTGTTGTTTGTTCCTTATGGCCTGTGAACGGTATTTCAGTCACTTCACTTTTCGGAGGAAAGGTGCAAGTGTTAGATGATTCAAAATCAAACAACTTCAAAATCCATCATAATGGAATTTTTCATGCGGGTTTCTCCAATGTGACCAAATGCAGTGCCACACTTGTGTGGTATTCTTTTAGTCTTGCGACATTTAGCGTCAGTGTTATGGATGTATCATATTACCATCAATATTCATAACATACGTCCCATCTTGGATGGAAGCATGGACCTTTATGTTATTCATAATACTGAACAACAATTGTTCTTTTATGAACAACCCTTTTGCAACAACATTGTGCAATGGGCTAGAGTGTGTAAAACTCTAAAATGAATTATGAAAGTAAATCCAGAGGTAATATATTATTATCATTATTCATAACATACATCTCATTCTCAATGAAAGTATGGTCCTTATGTTATTCATAACATCGAACATAAAAAGTTCTCTTATGAACAACCTTCTTGCAAGATTCTTTATGCACAGGGCTAGAGTGTGAAACACTAAAATGAATTATGAAAGTAAATACATAGGTAATACACCGAGGGAAGGTATAGTAACATTTACTATGTTCCATGTGTGTATCTCAACCTCATTCCTGGCTAGTCTTTCAGGCCATCGTAGTTCTTACATCGAGTTGTAACAGAATGCAATCGAGCGGGTATCTTTGTGATTAACTCACAATACCCAAGAATCAGTGATTAACAATTTAATCATAATTCCCAAGAACTATATCTTTGACCAGCCTTATATACATCAAAAACTTGTATGACATTCATACATGAGCTGGATATTCCAGTCTTCTTTCTTTCTGCCTTCATACTTCTAATAGTTTAACTTTCAGTATTTCTCCTACTCTCAGAAGAAGCATCCAACTTAAGAGTGGCGATAGCCCCGGACTTCCTAGGCGTGAAAGTTTCACTAACAGCCTTTGTCATGGTTTTGTCACAGCAGATGTCCGAAGACTTAGGTTCGAGGCCATCGCTAAGGCGGTGGACTCAAAGGGGTTGGTCGAGACGAGGGACACGAGTTTACCCAGGTTCGGCCCCTCAAGAAGAGGTAAAAGCCTACGTCCTGCTTGTGTTGTATTGCTTGGAGTATCGATTACAAGGGAGCGGATTCGCTTGACCTAGTTCTCGATTGATTGGTTTCTGTCTAAGCCGCCCCAGGGCCTCACCTTTATATAGGAGGTCGAGGCTCTGGGTTACACGAGTCCTAAACCGACTCATACATCATAGTTGATCCTGTCTCTAAGCCGCCTTGCTATCTTGGGCAAGCCGTCTTCGGGCGGCTTAACCGCCCGGGTCTTCACACCATCTTTTGTCTTTGGGCCTTCGTCGTGGCCCGTCAGGTAAGCGGCCATGCGGCCTGGCCTTCATCTTCCGGCCCACCTTACAGGTCTTGGCTACGAGCCGCCAGGTACGACCCGGCCCCTCCTGGGCGGGTCTTACCATGGGTTTATATCCCCAACATTAGGCCCCAGGTTGATTTGAGCCTGCTCATGTCAATCTTCAAACTCATTTGGCGGCGAGTCTCACATTTTTGTCACCTGAAAAAAAAACTCATAACCCGCCGTGACGTCACATCGAATATGCTAAAAAGATTCTGTGACGTTTGCAACGGATCCTCTCATTGAATGGTCGGCCTGAAAATCGAGGCGCCCCTTTCGGTCAATCTTCACCGTGCCTCTTCGATTTTTACGCGCACTGTTGCCATCCCATCCCATAAATAGGGACACGTGGTGCCTTTTTCCCTTTCTCTGCCGTCGCTATCATCTTCCTCCCTCAGTCAGCCTCGCCTCCAGAGCTCCGCCTCACGTAATCGGACCCCGCCGTCGTCCCCCACGCTGGCCGCTGCATCGACCTGACTTGGACCAGAAACTCCGTCGGGCCGCCCGCATCTAGGAGGTACCGTTCTCAACCTTTCTCGAACCTAGAATCATCTCTAGTAGGATCCCCCGAGTTCATCGGGTTTTCTCTAGTGTTCTTCGTAGGTTCTTCGCTGTTCTTCGTAATATAAATTGTAGATGGCCCCTTGAACCTCATATTACTTGTCTATCCATTGCGGTTGCCCTTCTAATGCCAATGCCCTCTTGCTTTGGATCTGCATAGCAACCTCCACCGCGTGCTGCCCGCCTATCCTTCTTCTGTCTTTTTAGGGTTTTTGAATATGTTCCATTTTTACCTTCGCCCGTAGATCTTGCAGCTATAGTGGTAATATGCGAAACCTGTTTATCCGTACTTAGCTGTATTTTCTAGCGTCGCCTTGTCCATCTAACCCGCCGATGCATTGGCGGCTCTCTGATAAAAACACTTCGGCGGCTTAACACCTCACCATTATGTTGACCACAGCTGCCTTGACTAGTTAATATTTTTCTAACCCGCCATACTCTGCACCTTCTCGCAGTTTGATCCGCCATTATGTCGAGAGCACCCTCATTATGCGATTTGTCAGCTCCGGAGTCACCGAACAACTCTTACTTGATTTCATAGAATCGGGTATCCTGCCGGCTCAGGATGTTATCCATTGGCGGGTTCCAGGGCCAGAATCAAGACCTACTCCCAAGGAAGGGGAAGTTGTCGTGTTCACTGATCACCTCCTTCATGGATTTAGCCCGCCCGGGTCAAAGTTTTTCCGAGATGTTCTTCATTTCTTCAAGCTTCACCCTCAAGACATAGGCCCAAATTCTGTCACCAACATGTGTCAGTTTCAAGTCTTATGTGAAGTTTACCTGCAAGAAGAGCCGTCCGTCGACCTCTTCCGTGACTACCATTACGTCAACCGCCAAACTGAAGTGGCGGCTGGACCAAGTTTGGAGCTTGGCGGCGTTTCTATCCAGAGACGGAGAGATTTGCCCTATCCAGCAGCTATCCTACCAAGTCACCCCAAGGATTGGAACAAGGCTTGGTTTTACTGCAAAGACACTTCTCCTGAAGGAGAGAATCCGCTGCCGGGTTACCGTCCTACCCGGCTCTGCAACACTGGAGAACTCCCAGATCGGATGTCCGCTGCGGAGCGAGCGAAATATGCTCCGGCTTTCGCGAAGATCAGGGCCTTAATGGCCAACGGTTTGACTGGCATCGACTTAACCCGCTGCTGGGTTAGCTGGAAGATCCTGCCACTGAGCCGGCGTGACCGACTCATGCATCAATTCACAGGTGAACCCAATGACACCCTGTGCTTCAGTTTCACCCCTCTGATAGAACAAGATATCAACTCCTCCGTCAAAGGACTTCTTGGCGAAAAGCAAGCGGTTTGCAACAAAGTTGGGCTGAAACCGTTCTGTGTCAAGAACCCGGCTCCAGCTGTAAGACACTTTTCCACAAATTTGGTCAAACTTTAACTTTGTCTTGCTCCTTCTAACCTTTGTTGGCAGCTTATGCACAAGCCGACTCTTCTTTCTGGAAGAAGAAGTATAACCCTCCTGTGAGGAAACCTAAAGTGGGTAAAACCCGCGTCCAGAAGAAGAAAACTGTCGCTCAGGAACCGCCTGAGCTTGACGACTCAGAGGTAGAACTTGACTCCCTTGGCCGTCTCTTTATGCAACCTATTGACAACAATTATTCATAGGAGGAAACTGAAACCAGCCATGCAGATGCCCCTGAGGTAACTTACATCTCCTCTGACTCAGAAAACTTTCCACCAGAGAAAGTACGGCGGGTCATCCGGAAAGTCCCATTTTCTCATCCTCTTGCTTATTTAGACCCCAATTTTCTTTTGAAAAAGCAACAGCATACCTCCAGACATCAGACCCGGAGCACCAGCTCTGAAGAGCTTTTAACCGGCTTGCCAAACTCTCCGGCTCCTCGGAAACGGCCTGCTGAGGTACTCTTTTATATAAATACAATTTTAATTGTCTTGCATTGTAACCTTACTCTGTTTTTCATCGTCTTAACTTTTCTAGGAGTCACCTCCTTCATCTGGCGACTCTATTGCATCCAAGCTGCCTCCTCTGAAGATCAACCCGGAGTACGTACCTTTGAATTTGCATCATACGTTTTTACCATCCTTGTCCTTTATGTGACAATCTTTTGTTTTCCAGGGCTCAAGCAAAACGAAGGAAGACCGGCGAGTCTACCGCTGCCCCTGCTGCCCAAGAGCCGGAAACTGCTAAGCTGGATTCCCCTGCACCTCATGTTGAGCCCACTGAGGCTAGAACAGATGCATCTGCCGACATTCTTCAGCTTTCTGATCCGGCTGATGATGATATGGTCACTCCTGAGAGTCCTCCGAAGGCTGATCCTAAGCGGCCGAGCCCTTCAACAGCCGCTGAAGACACAGCTCATCCAGACGTTGTTGTCACTGGGACGGGTTATCAATTCCCTGATCCCCATGTATTAACCAAGCACACCTGCCAGGCTGATACAGGCTCACCAGAAAAGCTTGAGTTTGAATTCCCCGTGTTGGAAAAAATGACTGCAGATGAACTTCATGCTGGTTATCTGAATCGCCTCTCCACAAGCCGCAATATGGAGTTGAAGCTTGTTGGACTGATGAAAAAGAAATACGAGGTACTCCTCCTCTCTTGCTTTTCCTTATACCCTTATGTAGCCCCCAAGAGCTGGTTTAGTATTGCAAATAGTAGACCGGGTCTTCCAATCCTTATCATAATTCAAATTGCCTAACTTGTAGCCCCCAAGTATTGGGTTAATATATATATTAAGCCGGTACTTAGTTGAAGAGTAGATCAAGGGTAGCCCCCAAGTCCGGGTCAGTATGAAAATGATGAGCCGGAACTTCACTGTAAACTTGGAGAGCGCCGTGTGTAGCCCCCAAGTGCCGGCTTAACTTTACGAAGATGAGTCAGAACTTCATTGTAGACTTGGAGAGCAAACACAGACATTAGCCCCCAAGTGTCAAGTATATTGCTTGCAATCTGCTTGAGACTTGTAGCATAGCAGCTTCATCAACCATGTACGAATATCTTATCCTGGCGATTTAAACCTCCTGAACTGTGTTATTTCTGTTTTTGTGCAACACAGGAAGCCTTGGACGCGGCCGAATCTAATCTGACCGGCGTGAAAGAAAGCCTTGCTTCGCAACAAACCGCCCGGTCTGAGGCGGAAGAAAAATGGCGGGTTGCTGTTAAGGAGCTTAAGAAGGTTCAGGCTGACTTTGATGCCTTCAAAAAGAGTGCGGAGTCTACCCAAGCCGCCCTGACCAAGCGCGCAGACGATGCTGACCAGCAACTTAAGCTTGTGTCAGATGAGCTGCAAACCCTCAAGCATCATATCTCTAGGATGACTTTTGCTATCTTTGGTAAGCACTGAATACTTAGCAAATTTCCTTGCCTTATTTAAAACTGTGCGGGCGGCTTATAACACCAAATCTTTCCTTGCAGGCCAAAGAAGCCGCCAGCTATCTTCTGACAGCTTGTTGAAGCTGAAAGCAGTATACACCTTGACAGAACAGCTATACTGCGGGACCCTTTGCACCATCAAAGCAATGCTGGATGAAAGAAGCATCCTCAAATTCATGAAGGGAGTGATAGAACTCCTGTCAACTCTACCGAAGCAAATCGAAGAGCTCAAACGATCAGCTGCCAGGAAGGGAGCAATGGCTGCGCTAAGCTGGTCTTTGGCCTTTGCCCCTGAACTGACTGCAGAAGAGATGATGGATGGCTTTCCGTCCAAGAAAGACGACGGCTCAGATTTCACAGAAGCTGACTATGCCAAGTGTATGAAGGCCTCCAGAGTACTCGCATCAACACTGGCGGATGAAGTTGATCTGACTACCTACCAGGTGGCTTACAGCGCGGACAGCAAACGAGTACGCTGCCCAACCTTCGAGGCCAGGGACTTGACTCCTGCACGCCGTAAGCAACTCTATGCTCCTGAAATTGACCCGTCCCCCCTCTTTGACGAGGCTCAGTTTGAAGCTTTAACAAACTGCAACTGGGATGTGGACAATCTTCGGATCAAAGAGGTCGAAGACCCGGCGCAGGATGACCCGCCATCGAGCTGATCACTTGCTTCTGAAACTTATAACCCGGCTTATGGACCCGCCAAGGCTAGCAGTGTACAAAATTTTTAAGTCCGTGGTATTTTGGGCTCCCTGGAGAGTTTGTAATAGGCATAGAAAAACTTTGTTTGCCTGAGCCGTGCCATCGCGCACGTATGAACCTTTGCACAACTTGATGCATGCTTATCTCTCTTGTGTTCCACTCATAATATCAGATTTCACGACGGCTCATCTTAGGAGATAAACCCTGCAAAAACAAACAAGACAGAATATGTTCTGTATTGCTGTGAGGGCGGCTTGAAAAAGCACAACCCGGAGATGTTAAGTCTTTCATGACCTTGCTTTTTCGAAAACTCATATGCCGGTTCTTCTGGGTGGATTATCTACTTGAACTCTTAACAACACAGGGTCTCTAACGAGAGTGAGCGTCAATTCCTTTGAACAGCTTAGGGTCTCTAGGCGAGATTAACTGATAAGAGCGCAACGAACCAGAGAGAGACGCAGCAGGGCATGAGTACCCCAGGGCCCATAAGCTACCTCTCACGTGACATAAATCCGTCGTTTGAACCTTAAATAGTGCAGGGTCTTTTAAAAGAGTAACTGTTTGAGAGTACGAACGGGCCACATAGCGGAGAGTCGGCAACAGATGGGTGAGCTTATCCTCGCTTTTCGTAAGCCGGCCCTCACGTGACAAGAGCCGCCGGTTTAACCTTGACCAGTACAGGGTCTCTTGAGAGTGACTGTCAAATATGTTTGAACAGCTCAGGGTCTCTAATCGAGATTAACTGGTAAGAGTTCGGCGGGTCACCTAGCGGAGCAGCAGCATACAGGCAGGTTTAACTCAAACTTGCGGTGGCTGAAGAGCCGATCAAGAGGGTGTGTAAGCTAAACCCGGCGGGTTAGAAGCCCCCAAATGACCTTGTTGACGGAGTCAACTTTTTGGGTATATAACCCGGCCTTACGGTGGCTGAAGAACCGATCAAGAGATTGTGTAAGCTAAACCCGGCGGGTTGGAAGCCCCCAAATGACCTTGTGGTTGTATCCATCTTTGCACAATCTGAGATACGTAAAACGGCAGAGGCCCCAGCTTGCAGGGATGCCAACTTTATTATATATATATAAGTGATATATACAATGATGATGTACAATGGGGGGAGTCGATGACTCAAGTATAGTACGGTCGCAGATGAGCGATATTCCACGGCCGGTGGGTCTCCTGCCC
The DNA here is from genome assembly GCA_039707655.1 of Elymus sibiricus. Lineage (NCBI taxonomy): Eukaryota > Viridiplantae > Streptophyta > Magnoliopsida > Poales > Poaceae > Elymus > Elymus sibiricus. Next base: position 246,631,015 of record CM077671.1, read on the forward strand.
AGAAGTGCGTGACTCGTCTCGTACGTCAATGAGATAGTATGACCCATTGTTGAGGTTTCTGCTAACCACAAAAGGTCCTTCCCATGGAGGAGATAACTTGTGCGCACCCGTCTGATCTTGAATTAGACGTAACACCAAGTCGCCTTCTTGAAACGTCCGGGTCTTAACCCTGCGGCTATGATAGCGACGCAGGTCTTGTTGATAAATCGCCGATCGAGCCGCCGCCAGATCACGCTCTTCATCCAAAGCATCTAACGCGTCCTGACGCGCTGTCTCATTGTCAGTCTCAACGTAAGCCGCCACTCGCGGTGAGTCATGACGTATATCACTTGGTAACACGGCTTCTGCGCCATAAACCATGAAGAAAGGCGTATAGCCTGTTGACCTGTTGGGAGTGGTTCTGATGCTCCATAAAACTGATGGCAACCCTTCTACCCAATAACCCGGCGTTCGCTGCAGAGGAACCATAAGCCGGGGCTTGATACCTCTCAAGATCTCCTGGTTAGCTCGCTCCGCCTGACCATTGGATTGTGGATGAGCAACAGCAGAGACGTCAAGCCGGATGTGCTCACTTTCACAGAACGCCTGCATAGCCCCCTTGGATAGGTTTGTGCCATTATCTGTGATGATACTATGAGGGTAACCAAAGCGGTAGATCAATTTTTTGACAAACTAAACCACCGTAGCCGCGTCACACTTGCCGACCGGCTCAGCCTCCACCCACTTGGTAAACTTATCCACCGCCACCAAAAGGTGGGTCTTCTTGTCTTTAGATCTCTTGAAGGGCCCGACCATATCAAGCCCCCAGACCGCAAACGGCCAGGTAATTGGAATCATACGCAACTCCTAAGCCGGCACGTGAGCACGTCGCCCGAACTTCTGACATCCATCGCACTTGAGAACCAAGTCTTCTGCGTCCTTATGAGCCGTCAGCCAGAAGAAACCATGCCGAAAAGCCTTGGCCACCAGAGATTTTGAGCCGGCGTGATGACCACAATCGCCAGCGTGAATCTCATTTAAGATTTCCTTACCTTCTTCAGGTGAAACACAACGTTGAAAAACGCCGGTGACGCTGCGCTTATGTAACTCGCCATTGACGATCGTCATGGACTTAGATCGCCTTATGATTTGCCTTGCCAAGGTCTCGTCCTCGGGTAACTCGCCGCAAGTCAAGTACGCTAGGTAAGGCAACATCCAGTCAGGGATAGCATGCAGAGCCGCCACCAGCTGCCCCTCCGGGTCAGGTATAGCCAGGTCCTCCTCTGAAGGTAGCTTAACTGACGGGTGATATAGCACATCCACGAAAACGTTAGGCGGCACCGGCTTACGCTGAGAGCCAAGTCTTGATAATGCATCAGCCGCCTCGTTCTTGCGACGGTCAATATGATCCACATGATACCCTTGAAGTGACCAGCAATGATATCCACCGCCTGAAGATAAGCCGCCATCCGTGGGTCCATGGAATCCCACGTGCCTGAAACTTGCTGAGCCACGAGGTCTGAGTCGCCAAGACATCTAACCCGGCACAGGTTCATCTCCTTAGCTACATGGAGGCCGTGGAGTAAACCCTCATACTCAGCTGCATTGTTAGTACAGGGAAACATCAACCTTAACACATAACAAAACTTGTCACCTCTAGGGGAAGTTAAGACAACTCTAGCCCCTGATCCTTCCAATTGTCTGGATCCATCAAAGTGAATTGTCCAGTATGTGTTATCCGGCTTCTCCTCGGGCGACTGACACTCTGTCCAGTCGTTAATAAAGTCCACCAAGGCTTGAGACTTGACAGCCGTGCGGGGCACATATTTTAGATTTAGAGGCCCAAGCTCCAATGCGCACTTAGCAATCCTGCCAGTGGCTTCTCTATTTTGAATTATGTCTCCCAACGGAGCAGAGCTAACCACAGTGATCTGGTGTCCCAAGAAGTAGTGCTTCAACTTACGATTCGCCATGAACAGCCCGTATATCAGTTTCTGCCAATGTGGGTACCTCTGCTTGGACTCTATCAGAACTTCACTGACATAGTAAACCGGCCTCTGAACCGGGTATTCTTTCCCTGCCTCCTTACGCTCCACAACAATCGCGGCACTGACTGCCCTATTGTTAGCCGCCACGTAGAGGAGTAAAGGTTCCTTCTCAGCTGGAGCAGCCAAGACCGGTGGCTCAGACAGCTGTTTCTTGAGCGCCTCAAACGCTTCACCCACCGCCTTACTCCAGACAAAGTTGTCTGTTTTCTTCATCATTTGATACAGAGGAATAGCCTTCTCACCCAGGCGGCTTATGAACCGGCTTAACGCAGCGATTCGACCCGCCAGGCGCTGAACGTCGTTGATGCACGCCGGCTCAGACAAGGAGGTGATAGCCTTTATCTTGTCCGGATTAGCTTCAATACCACGCTCAGAGACTAGAAATCCCAAGAGCTTGCCTGCAGGAACTCCAAAGACGCACTTAGCCGGGTTAAGCATCATCTTGTAGACTCGTAAATTATCAAATGTTTCTCTCAGGTCGTCAAGTAGAGTCTCCTTCTTTCTTGACTTGACCATGATATCATCCACATAAGCATGAACATTGCGCCCAATTTGACTATGAAGACAGCTCTGCACACAACGCTGGTAAGTCGCCTGGGCACTCTTGAGCCCGAAAGGCATAGACACATAGCAGAAAGCACCAAAAGGCGTAATGAAAGCCGTCTTCTCTTGGTCTTTAACTGCCATCTTGATCTGGTGATAACCTGAATAAGCGTCCAGGAAGCATAAACTCTCACAACCCGCCGTTGCATCAATAATCTGGTCGATACGGGGGAGAGCAAACGGGTCAACTGGACAGGCCTTGTTAAGATCCGTGTAATCCACACACATACGCCATGTGCCGTTCTTCTTAAGCACCAACACCGGGTTAGCTAACCACTCCGGGTGAAAAACCTCCACGATGAACCCTGCTGCTAAGAGCCGGGCCACCTCTTCCCCAATTGCTTTACACCGCTCTTCATTGAAACGGCGAATCAACTGCTTGATCGGCTTGAACTTAGGATCCACATTAAGGTGGTGCTCAGCGAATTCTCTCGGTACACCTGGCATGTCAGACGGCTTCCATGCAAAGATGTCCCGATTCTCACGGATGAATTCGATGAGCGCGCTTTCCTATGCGGGGTCCATGTTAGCCCCGATAGTGAACTGTTGTGATGAGTCGCCCGGAGTGAAATCTACCTGCTTGGTATCATCCGCCGCAAACTTGAGGGGCGGCTCAGATTCCGTGTTAGGCTTCTTGAGTGGAGTCATGTCTTCCGGGTCAACTTTTTCCTTATAAAACTTGAGCTCTGCCTCCGCACAACTTGACTCTGCGTAAGCTGCGTCACCTTCCTCACACTCAAGAGCTGTCTTCCGATCACCATGCACGATAATCGTCCCGTTCAACCCGGGCATCTTGAGCTGTAAGTAAACATAGCAAGGCCTAGCCATGAACTTGGCGTAAATCGGCGGTCCAAACAGAGCGTGATATGGGCTTTTGATTTTGACCACTTCAAACCACAAAGACTCCACCCTGTAGTTAAATTCATCACCAAAAGCTACCTCCAAAGAAATCTTCCCCACTGGATAAGCCGATTTTCCGGGCACCACACCGTGAAAAACTGTTGAAGAGGGCTTAAGATCCTTATCAAGCAAACCCATCCAGGTGAAAGTGTCATAATACAGGATGTTGATGCTACTGCCACCATCCATAAGCACTTTAGTGAACACATATCCTCCTACTTGGGGGGCAACTACCAAAGCCAGTTGCCCCGGGTTATCAACACGCGGCGGGTGATCCTCCCTACTCCAAGTTATGTCATACTCGGACCACTTCAAATACTGTGGGAGAGCCGACATGACCGCGTTAACCGCCCGCTTGCATACCTTCCGGTCTCGCTTGTCGAGGCTGGTTGTAAACATGATACTGACCCCCACTGAGCTGTTTCGGGTTAGTCTGGTACCCCGATTGGTTATTCTGCTGCTGGCCTCCACCGCCAGGCTGTTGATGATGACCTCCTTGATTGCCTTCACCCTGGTAACCGGATCCTGAGCCGCCAGCACCAAAGCCGGCTCCTGACCCGCCCGGCCCTGAGCCACCTGACGGACCATTACCGTTATTACGGTACTGTTGAAGGCTGTAATCCCTGAACTGCCGCATAATACTGCAATCCCTCCAAGTGTGACCTGCCGGCTTATCAGGCCGGTTGTGCTCCGGACAAGGTTTATTGAGCATCTCTTCCAAGTTGAAAGGAGCTTTACCCTTGTTAAAGGGTGCCCTGAAGTTCCCATTGCCCTTAGCACGATTGTTCCCAGTGCTGGTGTTCGCCACCAATTCTGACCCGCCGTCCGGGTTCTTCCGTTTGCCCGGGTTGCTGTTTCCAGCCGCGTTTTGCTGTTGACCCTTGCCATTGTTACCTTTCTTCCCGTGACCTGATTTCTCATCATCAGAGCCTGGGTCTTTCGTGTTATTAGAGTCTGCATACTTGGTGAGAGCCTCCATGAGCTCCCCCATGTCTTGGCATGAGCGTTTAAGCCGGCCAAGCTTCTGCTTCAGCGGTGTAAAATGGCAATTCTTCTCCAGAATCAAAACTGCTTGAGCCGCCGTAATCTGTTCCGAAGCGTGGATGATGGTTGAGACCCGCCGGACCCAGTGATGAGCCGACTCGTCATTATGCTGCACACAATGGTCCAGATCCACAATCGTCATGGGCTGCTTGCACGTTCCTTGGAAATTTTTGATGAATTTCGCCTTCAACTCGGCCCAGGAATTAATGGTATTGGGTGGCAAGCCCTTTAACCACGTGCGAGCCGGCCCTTCCAGCATCATGATGAAAGATTTGGCACATACTGCATCACTGACGTCCAACATCTCCATGGCCAGCTCATAGCTTTCGATCCAAGCCTCTGGTGGTAGGTCTGCAGTATAATTGGGCACCTTGCGAGGACCTTTGAAATCCTTTGGCAGACACTCATTCCGTAGAGCCGGCGCTAAGCACGGCACTCCCATAGCCCTGGAGGTTACTCCTGCCCCTACTGAGACGAAAGGTGCAACTGTGGGTTCCTGATGAGCCGCCGCCGCCGCCAGAGCCGCCGCCTCTCGCTGTGCTCTCGCCCGATCCACCAGCGCCTGAGCATCCAGAGCCGCCCGATCGACTCGCGGCGGGTTCCGATGTCGTTCACTGCTAGAAACCGCCGGCGACTCATAACGCCGGCTGTAGCTGCGGCTGGGGATGGGAGTTGAATGCACGCGGCTCCGGCTGTAAGTATACTTCTCCTGCTGCGCCACCGCCGTCTGCAGGTATCCAATAGCGTTCCGCACCTCTTCTGCAAAAGGCGCCTCATCGGGGATGGGGATTGTACCAAGCCGGGTTGCCGCCGCCATCATCTTCTCAGTCGGGTTAGAATAATGACCCGGCGGCGTCGAAAAAGGCTGTGGTGGGGTCGGGTTCTGGCGGGGTGGGTCTAGCCGCTGATGCTGAACCGCCGCCCGGCTTCCAGGTACTTCCGCCGTCCGGGTCACGGTCAAAGGTACGTCCCGTCCTGTCCCTGGCGTGTTGAAAAGATTTCTGGCTTCATACTGATCTGGCAAGCGGGATTGATGCCTCATCCGCTAAACCGCCGCCGCAGACTGCTGCTCTAACTCAAAACGGAAAGCATCCGCCCTAAGGCGCTCCGCCTCAGCATTCGTCTGAGCCTTCAGCACATTGATTTCCTGTTGGACTCCGGTCATCTGGTTCTTCAACCTCGCGATCTCCGCATTACGGGCCGCTTGGTTTTCAGCAGTGACCTCAGTCGCCATCAGGGTTGTAAGCTCATTCATCAGATCCAGAAGAACCTGAGCCGGCGGCCTGCCAGCTCCAGACCCAGTCGCACCAGCGGCTGAGCTACCAGGAGCCGCCGCTGAACCCGCCATGAAGACGGCACCGCGGTTCGGCGGCTCATAATCCTCCGGCTCATGATACTCCGACTCGGGGTAAGGCACGACGTAGCCCCCGAGCTCACCGTTGTGAAGCTGATAGATTGATTCCGTCTCTCCGCTCGAGGATCCATCCTCTGAACAGATGAGAGTTTCTTCCCGTGACATAGAACCTTCAAGCTCCATGCCCTAGGTGAAGCCGACGAAGACATGCTTCTTGCCCGGGTCGGCACGGGCGGGTTGCACGCGTCGGGCGGGTTGCTCGCGCCGGGCCGGATAGACGATGTCGGTGCAGATGTCTGGCCTGGGTTCGGATCCGCCGATCCTGCCGATGAAGACGTGGATTCCGCCGAAGGTGACCCGGAAACCGTACTCAATTGAATCGCCCTCGGGGCCCCAGTCGGCGTCTTCGATGTAGAGCCGGCCACTGCGACTCTTGGTCATCCTGCCAACAGCGTACCCCTCGATCCCTGGGAGAGAGCCCTTTGAGAACTCAACACCACCGAGCGCTAGCCCCACGGTGGGCGCCAACTGTCATGGTTTTGTCACAGCAGATGTCCGAAGACTTAGGTTCGAGGCCATCGCTAAGGCGGTGGACTCAAAGGGGTTGGTCGAGACGAGGGACACGAGTTTACCCAGGTTCGGCCCCTCAAGAAGAGGTAAAAGCCTACGTCCTGCTTGCGTTGTATTGCTTGGAGTATCGATTACAAGGGAGCGGATTCGCTTGACCTAGTTCTCGATTGATTGGTTTCTGTCTAAGCCGCCCCATGGCCTCACCTTTATATAGGAGGTCGAGGCTCTGGGTTACACGACTCCTAAACCGACTCATACATCGTAGTTGATCCTGTCTCTAAGCCGCCTTGCTATCTTGGGCAAGCCGTCTTCGGGCGGCTTAACCGCCCGGGTCTTCACACCATCTTTTGTCTCAGGGCCTTCATCGTGGCCCGTCAGGTAAGCCGCCACGCGGCCTGGCCTTCATCTTCGGGCCCACCTTACCGGTCTTGGCTACGAGCCGCCAGGTACGACCCGGCCCCTCCTGGGCGGGTCTTACCATGGGGTTATATCCCCAACACCCTTCGAACACTTCCTTTCTCTTTAAGTTGTTTGTTTTATTCACCTTTCATCATATGACAGGCGTTCTTATGGATCCCTCTCTTATGAGTCTAATGCATAGTAAACTCCTTTACTAATAGTTTGCGAACAAACATCCCTTAGGATATCTCATATCTTTTAGCCTTTGTCTGTCTCTGAAAATGATTTTCAGATTCCATGAATATCACATAACTATCCAAACTTTTGAAGTTCGGGTCTCATGGAAGCAAACATATTGCACTTGACTGAAACGGAATTCTAGCTTTTGGATCGATGGACGAGAGTCACATGATCCATAGCATTAGTGGGAGAATACCGAAAGCATGTGATAGGACAAGTCCTTCTTGGCACTCTTGAGGACAATGCTCACATTACGTTACCAACCGTAAAGTTTTAACCAGATATTTAACAGCTTATTCAATTTAACAGGGAAGGTGGAAATGCGAGCCATTCTTCTACAACTATTATGCAAATCACACTAAGACAGTGTCCATAATTAATTGCACTAAGAATTAAAAGAATTAATTCTAAAGTGCGCTCCCACTCAAATCAATATCTCTCATAATTGATCGTGAGTGATTCAAGATCCGCATTTCAATTCAACGCCACGGTTCGAGATGAACTCAAATGGCGCGAACTTCAATCGGTAGGCAAACTTGCCGATCACATCTCTATGTGAGTCTTGTTCATCTTTCGATGCGTGTGTTCCGAGCTCAGGACTATCCTGCCTGAACGTCAAGACAACTAAGTGATCTCGCTGCGAGGTCTCAACTCACCCGCCTCACACTTCTCTAATCGTTCGCACCCATGGAGATCATGTGATGCCCCGAAGAGATAGGTGCCGTGATGGTGCTACACTTGGGAGAACACTAACTACTTGATATTTTTGTGAGAGATCACCCTAATAAAAAGCGACTACCGCGCAATCAAGAAGGGTGCATCATAAGGGATAGACATCTCAGGCAATTCATAATAGCATGATATGGTATAGCCCTTTCTGACGGAGAAGTCTTGTATTTCTTCGTCTTCGGCATTCGCGTTGGTGTTCACCTTCGCGAAGATTGCCACCACCTTGTCGATGCACCAGATAATATTGCTATCTCTGTAGCTAATAAAATAATGCATTACAACAAGGTTGACACGCAGGTCATTTAAAGTAACAATCATATGGCTCCAGCCATCATGCCGAATCATGACACGCAGGTCATGTTAATATTACATCATATAGTCATCGCATACATAATCAAATTAATATGAGCACTGCTATACCACATCATATGCACATGCAAACCATCCTGCAAAACCAAGTTAGACGCCTCTAATCGGTTCATGCAAAAACTGGTTTTACGTGGCTTCTAGGGTTTCGAAACAAACCGAAGCTACCAACGTCCATCATCAAGCATGATAATCCAAGTCGCTAGATTAACATTGCGGGGTGTATGAAACACGAGATAATAAAATCTCTAGCCCCATACTAAACTTCGTCATACGCATGACCCCCGTGCAGATCATATCTGCATTGCCCTTTCGTCTGCAAAATTTCATCTTTCTTTTTAACTACGGTGGAATTCATTGAACTGTTAGCACTTCGTTGATCAATCAGGATCGCAGATTGCCAGAACATTGAAACTCCACCATGCTGTTATCAAGATCAGAAATATGCAAATTCCCGGGAAGCAACAAGAACATCGGGTAACAGATTTCATCTGCTACCCGCACAAATAATTTTCAGTAATAGAACTCATCTACTACCTAATTATATTGTGCAACACCCATACATCTCTATGTATTCTAGATCGCAACCTGCATCTACGCATAGCACGGCTCATGATGCCACTGTAGGGGAACGCAGCAGAAAACAAAAATTTCCGACCTATGCACCAGCCCAGGACAACTATGGAGACTGCATACAAGGTTTGATCTTTTTCGTTACCGACTCGTAGCGCAGCGGAAGTAGAGTCGATGACGATCGGCGGTGCAGATCCCCGCAGCTAGGATTTACAACCTCCCAACCGCGAGGATGTATACCCTCATCCGCCCCCCGGACAGCCCTCCGGGAGGCGGTCGGACAGTCCCCCGGACGGTGTCACGGACAGCCCTTTGGGAGGACCATCGAAACTCGGACAGTCACTCGGACAGCCCTTCGGGAGGACCATCGAAACTCGGACAGTCACTCGGACAGCCCTTCGGGAGGACCCACGAAACTCGGACAGTCACTCGGATAGCCCTTCGGGAGGCACTCTCGAACTAAGACCGAAACTACGATCTCTCTACAGAGTTGCACACATACGGTGTCATCTATCCGGAAGGGCTTCGCCGTCCAGAACTAGTTCCCACCGGAACCCAGACAGCCTTTCGGCTCTACGAAACTATTTCGCTGGAAACTATTTCGCTGGGAGGGAGAGAGAAAGCCAGATCATGCATGGCACTTGTATGTGAGAAGGGAAGTGTTTTGGGCTGCCCCCTCCACCTCTATTTATAGGAGAAGGAGGGGTGGAGGGGCTGAAATTTTAGCCACATCCATCCATGTCATCTCCAAGATATTTTGGAGCAAAAGCCCAAAAAGGTGGCTTTCCAAAAAAGTAACCATAAAGCTGATTTCACTATTCACGACGACATTTTTCAGCGTATGTTCGAACTGAAAATATTTATGTGGGCTTGGAACATTTCCAGTACCCACTAAAATAATTTTCAACGCGTTCCGAAACAATTCCGGTTTAGTGATTTTCATCTACGAAAAGCATCTGAAGCGGTTCCGGCAGCTCCGGAACATTTCCGGTTTTCATCCCGGAAAATTCCAGAAAGTTTCCAGAACGATTCTGGCACCCTCCAAGAATTATCAGGCATGTGCCAAAACCAATTTGACTTTATGGTATCCCCTGAAACAACTTTTCAGTTTCACCGGAACTGTTCCGGTGTTCTCTCTGCGGAACTTTTCCGGTGTCCGAAACTTTTCCGGCGATTTTCTCTCAGACTCCCTGTCTAGTATTCAGCAGATAGATGACCCTTAAGCGTGTGACCCTATAGGTTCGGTGAAGCTTAGACATGACCCGGAACCCCTTCCGATCAATGATCAACATCGGAGCCGTGGACACCCATATTGACCCCTATACCCACACGAATGAATATTCGAGTGAACCTCCAGTTGCCGTGTGCTATTCCTGTTGCTTCGTGATATGTTACAAATACACGAGGTGAGACATGTTGGCATCCCCGTGGATCAACAACTTGTCCACTATGCCAGTTACCTCGTTACCGGTATTGTTCTCTTTTCTCGTTCCCGTGTTCCGGCATCCCCGTGATCAAATCACAAAGTGTCTGGCCAGACGATGATGGATACCGTAACACCGAGAGGGCCCAGAGATATCTCTCCATCGTCGGAGGAGCAAATCCCAATCTTGAGCTATCAAGTTACTTGACATACTTTTCCATGAACCCGTAAGCCGCCGTAATAGCCACCCATTTACGGATGACGTTTAACAAACCCCAAAGTTCGTGAAGCAAGCATGAAGAAACTTGATACTCTCATGGTCTAAGGAAGCATGCAAACGATAACCATCTCTATGTTATTAACCATTAACTTGTGATGAATGTATCTCATAGCATAACATCAATTCGGGTCGATTCAACACAAATGTTCTTCCAACATTGTGCCCTCAAAGTTGTTGGCATAGACATGCCCATGATCAGGAAAACATAACCATCATGCAACACTTGAGCTAGTCGTAGAGGCCAGACTAGGAATACATTTTACCATTTATTATCCCACACGTGCATATGAGTCTTCCTCCGAGCCTCGTGGTTATTGCAGACTCGAGAACCATAGCAGTTATAGCATGAAACATAAACCTAATCATGAACAAGGAGATAATCAATAACATTTATTATTGCCTCTAGGGCATATCTCCTACAATTTTATCTTATAGGTCAACATGGATTAAAATGGTTATGATGTGGTATGGTAGTATGGTATTTCCCTCTGAGAAATTCAAGCGGCTTGACTTGGCCCATGTGCAAACATGTAGTTGATTCAAAACCAATGCAGCCTTCATGATGTTTAAATTCATACTGTTCATATCCTACTCATGCTATGTCCAATGTTAATTATTCATAATGCATATCTATGACCGTTTTCGCTCTCTATATGGTCGCTTCCCAACCTATTGCTAGCCTTCGCCTGTACTAAGCGGGAATGCTGCTTGTGCATCAAAAACCTTTAAACCAAGTTATTCCACATGAGTCCACCATACCTACCTATATGGGGTATTACCCTGCCGTTCCAAGTAATATTTGCATGTGCCATCTCTAAATATTCAAATAAACATCCATTTTGTGCACTCGTCTCGCTCATGGAGCGACGAGGCGGTCGGTATCTTCCATGCTAAGTGAGCTATTCTAAAGACGGTCGTTTATTCGCAGTCATTGCATGAGAGAGGCTGGTAAAAAGGATGCCCAGTCCTGCATTATCAAAATTAATTAAACAAAACTCCTTGGGACAGTTGATATGTTGGCAGGCATCCATGGATTCGGTCAGCCATGGTTTGTGTATGGATGGTGGATAGGAGTAAACTTTACTATTCTATTTGGGAACCGCCAATAATGAGTTTAGCATGGAGGATATTGAAAACCTTCGTCGTAACGATGACAAGAAAAGTGCACCACTCAAAAACTATATTTAAATCCTGTTTTAAAACTTGAGCTCTGGCACCTCTGTAAATCAATGCTTCCCTCTGCGAAGGGCCTATCTATTTATTTTTATGTTGAGTCATCATCCTCTTACAAAAGGCACTAGACCGGAGAGCACTATTGTCATTCTTATGCATCGAGTAATGTTGGATGTGAACATGACTGGATCTTTTCTACTTTGAATTATAATGTTTAGTCACTGCTTGATGATACGTTCATTTTGCATCATGATTTCCTACTATTATTTATAACGTTTTTATGCATAATAATGCTTTAGGGAGTGATTCTAATGCCTTTTCTCTCATAATATGCAAGGTTTACACAAAGAGGGAGAATACCAGCAGTTGGAATTCTGGACCTGAAAAAGCATATCAGAGATACCTATTCTGCACATCTCCAAATAAGCTGAAACTTCACGGAGAATTATTTTGGAATATATGAAAAATACTAGAGCAAATAACTACCGGAGGGGGGCCACCTGGCGAGCACAAGACACCAGGGCGCGCCAGGCCCCCCAGGCACGCCCTGGTGGGTTGTGCTCAGCCCAGCCCACCTCCGGTGCCCATCTTCTGGTACTTAAGGTCTTTTGACCTAGAAAAAATAAGGAGAGAACTTTCGGGACGGAACACCGCTGTCTTGAGGTGAAACTTGGGCATGAGCACTTTTGCCCTCCGGCGGAGCGATTCCGCCGGGGGAACTTCCCTCCCTGAGGGGGAAATCGAAGCCATCGTCATCACTAACACCCCTCTCATCTTTGGGAGGCCAATCTTCATCCACATATTCAACAAAACCATCTCCTCTCAAACCCTAGTTCATCTCTTGTGTTCAATCTTTGTACTGGAACCTCAGATTGGTACCTGTGGGTGACTAGTAGCTTTGATTACATCTTGTAGTTGATTACTATATGGTTTATTTGGTGGAAGATTATATGTTCAGATCCATTATTCTATTTAATACCCCTCTGATCTTGAGCATGCATGAATATTATTTGTGAGTAGTTACCTTTGTTCTTGAGGTCACGGGAGAAGTCATGTTGCAAGTAATCATGTGAATTTGATATGTGTTCGATATTCTGATGATATGTATGTTGTGATTCCCTTAGTGGTGTCATGTGAACGTCGACTACATGAAACTTCACCATATTTGTGCCTAAGGGAATGCATTGTGGAGTATTTATTAGATGATGGGTTGCTAGAGTGATAGAAGCTTAAACCCTAGTTTATGCGCTACTTTGTAAGGGACTGATTTGGATCCAAACGTTTAATGCTATGGTTAGATTTTATCTTAATACTTTTCTCATAGTTGCGGATGCTTGCGAGGGGGTTAATCATAAGTGGGAGGTTTGTTCAAGTAAGAACAACACCCTAGCACCGGTCCACCCACATATCAAATTATCAAAGTAGCGAACGCAAATCAAACCAACATGATGAAAGTGACTAGATGAAATTCCCGTGTACCCTCAAGAACACTTTGCCTATTATAAGAGACTGTTCTGGCCTGTCCTTTGCCAAAAAAGTATTGGGCAGCCTTGCTGCACTCTATTTACCATTACCGTTACTTGCTCATTACCTATTATCTTGCTATGAAATTATCTGTTACCTACAATTTCAGTGCTAGCAGAAATTACCTTGCCGAAAACAGCTTGTCATTTCCTTCTGCTCCTCGTTGGGTTCGACACTCTTACTTATCGAAAGGACTATGATTGACCTCCTATACTTGTGGGTCATCAAGACTCTTTTCTGGCGCCGGTGCCGGGGAGTGAAGCGCTCTTGGTAAGTGGAAATTGGTAAGGAAAAACTTATACTACATGCTAAAATTTATTATCACTTGCTACTATGGAAAACAATCCTTTGAGGGGTTTGTTCGGGGTATCTTCACCTCGGCCAGAACCACAATTAGTTGCCCCTCAACCTACTGCACCTACTGAAAATGTTGGTTATGAAATTCCTTCAGGTATGGTAGAAAACTGCTAGCTAATCCATATGCAAGAGACAGAACTGAACATCCTGATATGCACCTAATGCATGTGAATGAAATTTGTGGATTATTTGAGCTTGCAGGTTTATCCGGAGATGAAGTTAAGAAGAAGGTTTTCCCTTTATCTTTTAAGGGAAAAGCATTGACATGGTATAGGCTATGTGATGATATTGGATCTTGGAACTGGAATCAATTGCAATTAGAATTCCACCAAAAGTTTTATCCTATGCATCTAGTTCATCGTGATCGGAATTATATATATAGTTTTTGGCCTTGTGAAGGAGAAAGCATCGCTCTAGCTTGTGGGAGGCTTAAGTCAATGTTATATTCATGCCCCAATCATGAGCTCCCAAGAGAAATTATTATTCAGAATTTTTATGCTCGGCTTTCTCATAAGGATCGATCCATGCTCTTGAGAACTTCTTGTGCTGGTTCTTTTATGAAGCAGACTATTGAATTCAAGTGGGATCTCATAGAAAGAATTAAACGCAACTCTGAAGATTGAGAACTCGACGAAGGTAATGAGTCAGGTATTAAGCTTGAGTTTGATTGTGTTAAATCTTTTATGAATACCGATGCTTTTCACAAGTTTAGCACTAAATATGGACTTGACTCTGAGATAGTAGCCTCTTTCTGTGAATCATTTGCTACTCATGTTGATCTCCGTAAGGAGAAGTGGTTTAAATATCACCCCTCTATTAAAGAAGAAATTAAAGAACCGATAAAAGCTAAGGATGAAACCATCATTTACAATGTTGATCCAGTTGTGCCTACTACTTATATTGAAAAACCACCTTTCCCTGTTAGGATAAAGGAACATGATAAGGTATCAACTGTGGTTTGCAAAAGTAATATTAAAGCACCTAATCCCTCTGAGAAAATTAAAGTTGAACCTAGTTTTGCTATGGTTAAAGATCTCTTGGTAGAAAATATTGATGGGCATGTTATTTACTTCTGTGATGAAGCTGCTAGAATTGCCAAACCTGATGAAAAAGATAAACATAGACCCGCAGTGGGCATGCCTATTGTCTTAGTCAAAATAGGAGATCATTGCTATCATGGTTTATGTGATATGGGTGCTAGTGTGAGTGCTATTCCTTTTACCTTATACCAAGAAATTATGAATGAAATAGCACCTGCTGAAATAGATGTTACTATTAAACTTGCTAATAGAGACACCATCACACCAGTTGGGATTGTTAGAGATGTTGAAGTCTTGTGTAGGAAAATAAAATATCCTACTGATTTTCTAGTTCTTGGTTCCCCACAAGATGACTTTTGTCCCATTATCTTTGGTAGACCTTTCTTGCACACCGTCAATGCTAAGATAGATTGTGAAAAACAAACTGTCGGTGTTAGTTTTGGTGATGTGTCTCATGAATTTAATTTTTCCAAGTTTAGTAGACAACCTCATGATAAAGAATTATCTAGTAAGGATGAAATAATTGGTCTTGCTTCTATTGCCGTACCTCCTACTGATCCTCTAGAACAATATTTGCTAGACCATGAAAATGATATGAACTTGCATGAAAGAAATGAAATAGATAAAAATTTCTTTGAACAACAACCTCTCCTAAAACACAATTTGCCTATTGAAACTCTAGGAGGTCCTCCTCCACCTAAAGGTGATCCTGTGTTTGAATTAAAACAATTGCCTAACACTTTGAAGTATGCTTATCTTGATGTGAAAAAGATATATCCTGTTATTATTAGTGCTAACCTTTCAAAACATGAAGAAGAAAGATTATTAAAAATTCTGAGGAAGCACCGGGCTGCTATTGGATATACTCTTGATGATGTTAAGGGCATTAGTACCACTCTATGTCAGCACAAGATTAATATGGAACCTGATGCTAAACTCATTGTTGATCACCAACGACGGTTGAATCCTAAGATGAAAGAAGTACTAAGAACTGAAATATTAATGCTTCTTGAAGCAGGTATAATCTATCCCATAGATAATAGTAGATGGTTAAGTCCCATTCATTGTGTCCCTAAGAAGGGAGGTATTACTGTTGTTCCTAATGATAAAAATGAACTTATCCCACAGAGAATTGTCACTGGCTATAGAATGGCAATTGATTTTAGAAAATTAAATAAAGCTACTAGAAAAGATCATTACCCTCTGCCTTTCATTGATCAAATGCTAGAAAGATTATCTAAGCACACACACTTTTGTTTTCTGGATGGATATTCTGGTTTCTCTCAAATACATCTATCACAATCTGATCAAGAGAAAACCACCTTTACTTGTCCTTTTGGAACCTATGCTTATAGACGTATGCCCTTTGGTTTATGCAATGCACCTACCACCTTTCAAAGATGTATGACTGCTATATTCTTTGATTTTTGTGAAAAGATTGTGGAGGTTTTCATGGATGATTTCTCCGTTTACGGAACTTCTTTTGATGATTGCTTAAGCAACCTTGATCGAGTTTTGCAGAGATGCGAACAAACTAATCTCATCTTGAATTGGGAGAAGTGCCACTTTATGGTTAATGAAGGTATTGTCTTGGGACATAAAATATCTGAATGAGGTATTGAGGTGGATAAAGCTAAAGTTGATGCAATTGAGAGAATGCCATGTCCTAAAGATATTAAAGGTATTTAGAGTTTCCTTGGTCATGCTAGTTTCTATAGGAGGATTATTATAGACTTTTCTAAAATGTCTAGGCCTCTTACTAATCTTTTACAAAAGTATATTCCATTTGTTTTTGATGATGATTGTGTAGAAGCCTTTGAAACACTCAAGAAAGCCTTAAGTTCTACACCTATTGTTCAACCACCTGATTGGAACTTGCCTTTTGAAATTATGTGCGATGCTAGTCATTATGCTGTTGGTGCTGTTCTAGGACAAAGAGTTGATAAAAAATTAAATATTATCCATTATGCTAGCAAAACTCTAGATAGTGCCCAAAGAAATTATGCTACTACTGAAAAAGAATTTTTAGCAGTTGTGTTTGCTTGTGATAAATTTAGATCTTACATTATTGATTCCAAAGTTATTGTTCACACTGATCATGCTGCTATAAAATATCTTATGGAAAAGAAAGATGCTAAACCTAGACTCATTAGGCGGGTTCTCTTGCTTCAAGAATTTGATTTACATATCACAGATAGGAAAGGAGCTGAGAACCCCGTAGCTGATAACTTGTCTAGGTTAGAAAATATTCTTGATGACCCACTCCCTATTGATGATAGTTTTCCTGATGAACAATTAGCCACAATAAATGTTTCTCAAAACACTCCTTGGTATGCTAATTATGCTAACTACATTTTTGCTAAATACATACCACCTAGTTTCACATACCAACAAAAGAAAAAAATTCTTCTATGATTTAAGACATTACTTCTGGGATGACCCACATCTTTATAAAGAAGGGGTAGATGGTATTATTAGACATTGTTTACCTGAGCATGAACTGAAACAAATCCTACGGAAATGTCATTCCGAAGCCTATGGAGGACATCATGCGGGAGATAGAACTGCTCACACGGTATTGCAATCTGGTTTTTATTGGCCTACTCTCTTCAAGGATGCCCGTAAGTTTGTCTTGTCTTGTGATGAATGTCAAAGAATTGGTAACATCGGTAAGCGTTAGGAAATGCCTATGAATTATTCACTTGTTGTTGAACCATTTGTTATTTGGGGTTTTAACTATATGGGACCTTTTCCTTCCTCCAATGGGTATAGTCATATTTTGTTTGCTGTTGATTATGTTACTAAGTGGGTAGAAGCTATTCCAACTAGTAGTGCTGAACATAACACCTCCATTACAATGTTTAAAGAAGTCATCTTCCCGAGATTTGGAGTCCTATATACTTAATGACTGATGGTGGTTCACACTTTATTCATGGTGCTTTCCGTAAGATGCTTGCAAAATATGATATTAACCATAGAATTGCATCACCCTATCATCCTCAATCTAGTGGTCACATTGAACTTAGCAATAAAGAAATAAAATTAATATTACAAAAACTGTCAATAGGTCTCGAAAGAATTGGTGTAAGAAACTAGATGATGCACTTTGGGCATATAGAACAACTTATAAAAATCCTATGGGTATGTCTCCATACAAAATGGTATATGGAAAAGCTTGTCATTTGCCTCTAGAGTTAGAACATAAAGCATTTTGGGCAATTAAAGAACTCAATTATGATTTCAAACTTGCCGGTGAGAAGAGGTCATTTGATATTAGCTCACTAGATGAATGGAGAACCTAAGCTTATGAAAATGCCAAACTATTTAAAGAAAAATTTAAAAGATGGCATGACAAAAGAATCCAAAAATGGGAATTCAAAGTTGGAGAATATGTTCTTTTGTGCAACTCTCGTTTTAGATTTTTTTGCGGGAAAGCTTCTTTCCAAATGGGAAGGACCATATGTTATCGAAGAGGTTTATCGTTCTGGAGCTATCAAGATTAATAATGCTGAAGGTACTAACCCGAAGGAGGTCAATGGACAAAGAATTAAACACTATATCTCAGGTACGCCTATTAATGTTGAAAGCAATGTTATCAAAACCATGACACCGGAGGAACACATAAAAGAAACCTTCTGGAACACTCCAGAATTCTGAAAAAGAGGAGGTACGTGATATGGTAAGTAAACGGACTCCAAAAAATCCGCAAAAATATTTTCTGTTAGTTTTGGAATATTACAAAAAATAGTAAAATAAGAAATAAACAGGAAAGCAACCGAGGTGAGCACGATACACCAGGGCGCGCCAGCCCTGCCAGGCACGCCCTGGTGGGTTGTGCCCACCTCGGACACCTTCCCGACTCCGTTTTCCTTCCATATTCTTACTTCCCAAGATTAAAAATTCTTTATATATACCCTCGATTGATTTGACCACCGCATCGCAGAAAAATCCCCTGTTCTTGTTTTGTGCTGTTTTCCCGATAGATCTGAAAATATGTCGTCTGAAGATTCAGAGGGGGAGAGCTATGTTGTTGACTATATTGCAAAGCGTAATGTCTATGGAGAGGTGGATCATTATGGATGGACCACAGATGAGGAGGAAGACGCCCACATGAGGGAAACAAATGATGATAGCTCTAAGGGAGAGGATGAACCATTACCTCAGCCTGGAGACATGCATGTGGAATTCAAGAAGTCAAGCCTCCCTAAAGGATACAAACCTGAGGTTCAATTTATTCCATCTCGTTTTCTGCAAGAGAGCAAGGTGGCATTATGCAAAAATATATTAAAACTCGAGTTAGAGAATGAGGATCTAACGGAAGAAACTTTTATGCTCAAATATAAGCTGAAGAAGAAGGCCACTTCATCACCACCTCCTTCATCATATTCACCACCAAAGGAGACTTGAGTACACGGGTATGGCACTCCCCTTCGCTTGAGCCAAGCTTGGGGGAGATGCCCCGGTATCGTATCACCATCTCTTTTATTTACCTTTACCTATTTTAGTTCGATCCTTATCTCTTTCGTGATTTAGTTGAATAAAAGTTTAGTATGATCTATTTTCGAGTGCTAGTTTCGTGATCTATCTATCTATGTAATCGAGTGAGAGTTATATAATAAAGATTAGTTTGAGATTTTGCATCTTTACTTTCTTGTTGCAATCAAAATAAAAAGGAAATAAATGAAAAAGAATCATATGCTAATCTTATGGTAAGTAATAACATCACATAAGGAAAAGTATAAGTGGTAAAATTTATTGGAGATTGACAAACATAGCATTGGTCAATGATGCAATTCATGAAAGAATTAATAAGTTAAGAGAAGATTCACATGCAAATACACTATCTTGGACATATTTTATGATTGTGAGCCACATTAAATATTATATGCCAAAATTGTTGACGTTGGACAAGGAAGACAATGTAATGATTTATGTTTGTTCATATTCACATAGAAGTTATATTGTCATAGATCCTTCAACATGTGGTGCTTGCTCAATATCTTTGCTAGCCAAAAATTCCGCACTAAGTAGCGATACTACTTGTGCATCCAAAAATCTTAAACCCACACTTATGTTTTGAGAGTCCACCATACCTACCTATGGATCGAGAAATATCCTTCAAGTAAGTTATCATCGGTGCACTAAGGCAATAAAAATTGCTTCTAAATGTGTTTGATCAATTAGTGTAAGAGAAAATTGAGCGTTGTACGAACTTATGATGGCAAAGTAATAAAAGCGACGGACTGCATAATAAAGGTTGCTATCATAGGGGGCAATATAACGTACGTTCTTTTGCATTAAGGTATTTGGCATACAAACCAAAAAGCGCATGACAACCTCTACTTCCCTCTACGAAGGGCCTATCTTTTACTTTTATGTATTTACTTTTATGCAAGAGTCAAAGTATTCTTCCCTATTCCTTTTTACTTTTTCTTTTTACAAGCATCATGCGGTGAGGAAACATCTAGGCACATATATCCAGTTGGATATGAGTGAGCATGAGTTATTATTGTTGACATCACCCTTGAGGTGAATACGTTGGGAGGCGAAACTATAAGCCCCTATCTTTCTATGTGTCTGGGCGAAACTTTTTGCTCATGGGTATGCTGTGAGTGTTAGCAATCATAGAAGACTAAATGATGGTTGGGTATGTGGACTTACCAAAAGGCTCCGACACAAGACCCTTCCTGAAAATATGATGAATTGTAGTTGCAAAGTTGACTGAGAACATAGTTTGTTGGTTTTCAATAAGGTTTATGCTTTATACTTCTATGTTGTGATGAATTGTTAATTGTTCATGAGAAGTTATATGATGGAGTTATATAATAAAAGTCATATGAATAAGTTCTATGATAAAGTTTGTTGCTGCTATGATAATTAGCATGATGCTACTATGTCCGTATTTTGTTTTTATCGACACCTCTCTCTCAAACCATGTGGACATGTTTTTTTTTATATCGACTTTCGCTTGAGGACAAGCGAGGTCTAAGCTTGGGGGAGTTGATACGTCCATTTTGCATCATGATTTCCTACTGTTATTTATAATGTTTTTATGCATAATAATGCTTTAGGGAGTGATTCTAATGCCTTTTCTCTCACAACATGCAAGGTTTAAACAAAGAGGGAGAATATCGGCAGCTGGAATTCTGGACCTGAAAAAGCATATCAGAGATACCTATTCTGCACATCTCCAAATAAGCTGAAACTTCATGGAGAATTATTTTGGAATATATGAAAAATAATGGAGCGAATAACTACCGGAGGGGGGCCACCTCGCGAGCACAAGACACCAGGGCGCACCAGGCCCCCAAGCGCGCCCTGGTGGGCTGTGCTCAGCCCAGCCCACCTCCGGTGCCCATCTTCTGGTACTTAAGGTCTTTTGACCTAGAAAAAATAAGGAGAGGACTTTCGGGATGGAACGCCGCCGTCTCGAGGCGGAACTTGGGCAGGAGCACTTTTGCCCTCCGACGGAGCGATTCCGCCGGGGGAACTTCCCTCCCGGAGTGGGAAATCGAAGCCATCGTCATCACCAACACCCCTCTCATCTTTGGGAGGCCAATCTTCATCCACATATTCAACAACACCATCTCCTCTCAAACCCTAGTTCATCTCTTGTGGTGAAACTTTGTACCGGAACCAAAGATTGGTACCTGTGGGTGACTAGTAGTGTTGATTACATCTTGTAGCTGATTACTATATGGTTTATTTGGTGGAAGATTATATGTTCAGATCCATTATGCTATTTAATACCCCTCTGATCTTGAGCATGAATATTATTTGTGAGTAGTTACCTTGGTTCTTGAGGTCACGGGAGAAGTCATGTTGCAAGTAATCATGTGAATTTGATATGTGTTCGATATTTTGATGATATGTATGTTGTGATTCCCTTAGTGGTGTCATGTGAACGTCGACTACATGATACTTCACCATCTTTGGGCATAAGGGAATGTAGTGTGGAGTAGTTATTAGATGATGGGTTGCTAGAGTGACAGAAGCTTAAACCCTAGTTTATGCGCTACTTCGTAAGGGGCTGATTTGGATCCAAACGTTTAATGCTATGGTTAGATTTTATCTTAATACTTTTCTCGTAGTTGCGGATGCTTGTGAGGGGGTTAATCATATGTGGGAGGTTTGTTCAAGTAAGAACAGCACCCAAGCACCCGTCCACCCACATATCAAATTATCAAAGTAGCGAACGCAAATCAAACCAACATGATGAAAGTGACTAGATGAAATTCTCGTGTACCATCAAGAACACTTTGCCTATTATAAGAGACTGTTCTGGCCTGTCCTTTGCCACAGAAGGATTGGGCTACCTTGCTGCACTCTATTTACCGTTACCGTTACTTGCTCGTTACCAATTATCTTGTTATCAAATTATCTGTTACCTACAATTTCAGTGCTTGCAGAAATTACCTTGCCGAAAACCACTTGTCATTTCCTTCTGCTCCTCGTTGGGTTCGACACTCTTACTTATCGAAAGGACTATGATTGACCCCCTATACTTGTGGGTCATCAAACCTCAGAGGCGCTCTGCTTTATGTTTTGCTGTCTCAGAATGGGCTAGCGAAATACCATGTCACCATATTATATCATGATTGTTTTGATAAATTGTTGGCTTGTGAAGTATTTTATTATTGCTTGCTAATTTGTTATGTATTGCCATGAGTTAATATGATGTTTGATTGATATCATGGATGTGGTTATATATAATTTATGCTGAAAACTTCAGCACTAGCTAAGCATGTGTATAACTACGAGAACAGAAGAGTTTGTAAAAGTTTTCTTTATCACTTTTAGTTTGTCAACTGAATTGCTTGAGGACAAGTGATACGTCCATTTTGCATCATGATTTCCTACTGTTATTTATAATGTTTTTATGCATAATAATGCTTTAGAGAGTAATTCTAATGCCTTTTCTCTCATAATATGCAAGGTTTACACAAAGAGGGAGAATGCCGACAGCTGGAATTCTGGACCTGAAAAAGCATGTCAGAGATACCTATTCTCCACATCTTCAAATAAGCTGAAACTTCACAGAGAATTATTTTGGAATATATGAAAAATACTGGAGCAAATAACTACCGGAGGGGTGCCACCTGGTGACCACAAGACACCAGGGCGCACCAGGCCCCCCAGGCATGCCCTGGTGTGTTGTGGCCAGCTCAGCCCACCTCCGGTGCCCATCTTCTGGTACTTAAGGTCTTTTGACCTAGAAAAAAATAAGGAGATGACTTTCGGGATGGAACGCCGCCGTCTCGAGGCGGAACTTGGGCAGGAGCACTTTTGCCCTCCGGCGGAGCGATTCCGCCGGGGGAACTTCCCTCCCAGAGGGGGAAATTGAAGCCATCGTCAT
The DNA here is from genome assembly GCA_039707655.1 of Elymus sibiricus. NCBI lineage: Eukaryota > Viridiplantae > Streptophyta > Magnoliopsida > Poales > Poaceae > Elymus > Elymus sibiricus. Next base: position 246,653,973 of record CM077671.1, read on the forward strand.
CACCAACAACCCTCTCATCTTTGGGAGGCCAATCTTCATCAACATCTTCAACAACACCTTCTCCTCTCAAACCCTACTTCATCCCTTGTGTTCAATCTTTGTACCGGAACCTCAGATTGGTACCTGTGGGTGACTAGTAGTGTTGATTACATCTTGTAGTTGATTACTATATGGTTTATTTGGTGGAAGATTATATGTTTAGAGCCATTATGATATTTAATACCCCTCTGATCTTGAGCATGAATATTATTTGTGAGTAGTTACCTTTGTTCTTGTGGCCACGGGAGAAGTCATGTTGCAAGTAATCATGTGAATTTGATATGTGTTCGATATTTTGATGATATGAATGTTATGATTCCCTTAGTGGTGTCATGTGAACATTGACTACATGACACTTCACCATCTTTGGGCCTAAGGGAATGCATTGTGGAGTAGTTATTAGATGATGGGTTACTAGAGTGACAGAAGCTTAAACCCTAGTTTATGCGCTATTTTGTAAGGGGCCGATTAAATGGTCCGGTAACCGATTAATCGGTTGTTAGGTCGATTAATCGGTTGTAAGGCCGATTAATCATTTTTGGCCCGCTAACTCATGGGCAAATAAAGCCCGATTATTTGTCCCATACCCCTCCCAGCCCCTCCCGCTCCTAAGGAGATATGGTTTATTCCACTGCCAGACCCCACCCACTCTTCCCATCCCCTCCCCACCTAGATGACATTTGGCCAATTAGTCCTCATCGGTGCGCCACCACTTACCATCCTCCCCTGTGTCTCGCCGCTTTCTCTTCTCCCTCTGCGCATCGCTACTTCCCCTCCTCCTTCATGACCTGCCACCTCCAACAATGGACCCGTTCAGACGCCCTGCACGACCGACGTCACCTTTCCTATGTATGTCGCCGTTGTGTGGCCGACATTTCGTTCGAGGAGGAAATCTGCAAAAAAGTGTTGTTGTGTATTTTTTTGATGATTTTTACGCCAGCGGGGATGAGTGTTCTTGTATACATGTTTGTCATCTATTGAGAAAAGAAAATGTTGCCATTTGCTTCATATTTGCAATGTAGGTTTTTCTTCTCCATGCAAAATTTGCTTCTATTGAGTTAGAAATTACACCGATTATTGGTCGACCGATTTATCCAGTTAATAGGCCGATTCAACGATTAATCGTTACTCCCAAGCTGAACGAGCAGTTACCAGTTAACGATTTATTGAACAATGAGATTAATAATGTCGAAGGTACTAACCCGAAGGTGGTCAATGGACAAAGAATTAAACACTATATCTCAGGTACGCCTATTAATGTTGAAAGCAATATTATCCAAACCATGACACCGGAGGAACACATAAAAGGAACCTTCCAGAACACTCCAGAATCCTGAAAAAGAGGAGGTACGTGATACGGTAAGTAAACGGACTCCGAAGAATCCGCAAAAATATTTTCCGTTAGTTTTGGAATATTACAAAAATTAGGAAAATAAGAAATAAATAGGAAAGCAGACGAGGTGAGCACGATACACCAGGGTGCGCCTGCCCTGCCTGGCACGCCCTGGTGGGTTGTGCCCCTCTCGGGCACCATCCCGACTCCGTTTTCCTTCCATATTCTTGCTTCCCAAGATAAAAAATCTTTATATATACCCCCGATTGTTTTGACCACCGCATCGCAGAAAAATCACCTGTTCTTGTTTTGTGTTGTTTTCCTGACAGGTCTGAAAATATGTCGTCTCAAGATTCAAAGGGGGAGAGCTATGTTGCCGACTATATTGCAAACCCTAAGGTCTATGGAGAGGTGGATCATTATGGATGGACCATGAATGAGGAGGAAGACGCCAACATGAAGGAAAAAAAGGATGATAGCTCTGAGGAAGAGGATGACCCACTACCGAAGCCCAGAGACATGCATGTGGAATTCAAGAAGTCAAGCCTCCCTAAAGGATACAAACCTGAGGTTCAATTTATTTCATCTCGTGTTTTGCAGGAGAGCAAGGCGGCATTATGCAAAAAGATATTAAAGCTCGAGTTACAGAATGAGGATCTAAGGGAGGAAACTTTTATGCTCAAATATAAGTTGAAGAAGAAGGCTACTTCATCACCACCACCTTCATCATCTTCACCACCAAAGGAGACTTGAGTACACGGGTATGGGAACCCTCTTGGCTTGAGCCAAGCTTGGGGAGATGCCCCGATATCGTATCACCATCACTTTTATTTACCTTTACCTATTTTAGTTCGATCTTTAGCTCTTTCGTGTTTTAGTTGAATAAAAGTTTAGTATGATCTATTTTCGAGTGCTATTTTTCTGATCTATCTATCTATGTAATCGAGTGAGAGTTTTAAAATAAAGTTTAGTTTGAGCTTTTGCTTCTTTACGTTCTTGTTGCAATCAAAATAAAAAGGAAATAAATGAAAAGGATCATACGCTCATCTTATGGTAAGTAATGACATCACATAAGGAAAAGTATAAGTGGTAAAATTTATTGGAGATTAACAAACATAGCATTGGTCAATGATGCAATTCACGAAATAATTTATAAGGGAAGAGAAGATTCACATGCAAATACACTATCTTGGACATCTTTTATGATTGTGAGCCCCCATTAAATATTATATGCCAAAATTGTTGACGTTGGACAAGGAAGACATCGTAATAATTTATGTTTGTTCATATTCACATAGAAGTTATATTGTCATCGATACTTCAACACGTGGTGCTTGCTCAATATCTTTGCTAGCCAAAAATTCCGCACTAAGTAGAGATACTACTTGTGCGTCCAAAAACCCTAAACCCAAACTCATGTTTTGAGAGTCCACCATACCTACCTATGGATTGAGTAAGATCCTTCAAGTAAGTTGTCATCGGTGCACTAAGGCAATAAAAAATTGCTTCTAAATGTGTTTGATCAATTAGTGTAAGAGAAAATTGAGCGTTGTAGGAACTTATGATGGCAAAGTAATAAAAGCGACGGACTGCATAATAAAGGTTGCTATCATTAGGGGCAATATAACGTGACATTATTTTGCATTAAGAGATTTGGCATGCAAACTAAAAAGTGCATGACAACCTCTGCTTCCCTCTGCGAAGGGCCTATCTTTTACTTTTATGTATTTACTTTTATGCAAGAGTCAAAGTATTCTTCCCTATTCCTTTTTTCTTTTTCTTTTTGAAAGTATCATGTGGATCTAGGCACGTATATCCAGTTGGATATGAGTGGACATGAATTGTATTGTTGACATCACCCTTGAGGTGAATACGTTAGGAGGCGAAACTATAAGCCCCTATCTTTCTATGTGTTCGGTTGAAACTTTTCGCTCATGGGTATGCTGTGAGTGTTAGCAATCATAGAAGATTAAATGATGGTTGAGTATGTGGACTTGCCAAAAGGCTCCGACACGAGACCCTTCCTGAAACTATGATGAATTGTAGTTGCAAAGTTGACTGAGAACATAGTTTGTTGGTTTTGAATAAGGTTTATGCTTTATACTTCTATGTTGTGACGAATTGTTACTTGTTCATGAGAAGTTATATAATAAAAGTTATATGAATAAGTTCTATGATAAAGATTGTTGCTGCTATGATAATAAGCATGATGCTACTATGTCCGTATTTTGTTTTTATCGACACCTCTCTCTCTAACCATGTGGACATGTTTTTCGATATCGGCTTTCGCTTGAGGACAAGCGAGGTCTAAGCTTGGGGGAGTTGATACGTCCATTTTGCATCATGATTTCCAACTATTATTTATAACGTTTTTTGCATAATAATGCTTTACGGAGTAATTCTAATGCATTTTCTCTCATAATATGCAAGGTTTACACAAAGAGGGAGAATGCCGGCAGCTGGAGTTTTGGACCTGAAAAAGCATGTCAGAGATACCTATTCTGCACATCTTCAAATAAGCTGAAACTTCACGGAGAATCATTTTGGAATATATGAAAAATACTGGAGCAAATAACTACCGGAGGGGGGGCACATGGTGACCACAAGACATCAGGGCACGCCAGGCCTCCCAGGCGCACCCTGGTGGGTTATGGCCAGCCCAGCCCACCTCCGGTGCCCATCTTCTGGTACTTAAGGTCTTTTGACCTAGAAAAAAAATAAGGAGAGGACTTTCTGGATGGAACGCCGCCGTCCGTCGGGGGAACTTCCCTCTCGGAGGGGGAAATCAAAGCCATCGTCATCACCAACAAACCTCTCATCTTTGGGAGGCCAATCTTCATCAACATCTTCAACAGCACCATCTCCTCTAAAACCTAGTTCATCCCTTGTGTTCAATCTTTGTGCCCGAACCTCAGATTGGTACTTGTGGGTGACTAGTAGTGTTGATTACATCTCGTAGTTGATTACTATATGATTTATTTGGTGGAAGATTATATGTTTAGATCCATTATGCTATTTAATACCCCTCTGATCTTGAGCATGAACATTATTTGTGAGTAATTACCTTTGTTCTCGAGATCACGGGAGAAGTCATGTTGCAAGTAATCATGTGAATTTGATATGTGTTCGATATTTTGATGATATGAATGTTGTGATTCCCTTAGTGGTGTCATGTGAACGCCGACTACATGACACTTCACCATCTTTGGGCCTAAGGGAATGCATTGTGGAGTAGTTATTAGATGATGGGTTGCTAGAGTGACAGAAGCTTAAACCCTAGTTTATGCGCTATTTCGTAAGGGGATGATTTGGATCCAAATGTTTAATGCTATGGTTAGATTTTATCTTAATACTTTTCTCGTAGTTGCAGATGCTTGCGAGGGGGTTAATCATAAGTGGGAGGTTTGTTCAAGTAAGAACAACACCCAAGCACCGATCCACCCACATATCAAATTATCAAAGTAGCGAACACAAATCAAACCAACATGATGAAAGTGACTAGATGAAATTCCCGTGTACCCTCAAGAACGCTTTGCTTATTATAAGAGACCGGTTTGTCCTGTCTTTTGCCACAAAAGGATTGGGCTATTTTGCTGCACTTTATTTACCATTACCGTTACTTGCTCATTACCAATTATCTTGCTATCAAACTACCTGTTACCTAAAATTTCAGTGCTGAAAACCGCTTGTCATTTCCTTCTGCTCCTCGTTGGATTCGACACTCTTATTTATCGAAAGGACTTCAATTTACCCCCTATACTTGTGGGTCGTCAACAAGCAATGAGTTAAGCTTGGGGAAGTTGATACGTCTCTAACGTATCTACTTTTCCAAACACTTTTGCTCTGGTTTTGACCTCTAATTTGCATGATTTGAATGGAACTAGCCCGGACTGATGTTGTTTTTAGCAGAACTACTTGGTTTTATTTTTGTGTAGAAATAAAAGTTCTAGGAATTGGAAGAAACTTTTTGTTGATTTTTTCTAGGATTTATAATGAATTATGGAGCGAATACCTCGTAGAGGGAGGCCACCTGTGGGCCACAAGCCAATAGGGCACGACCCCCTAGGCCGCGCCCTGATGGTTTGTGGGGCCCACGAGGCTCCTCTGACCCTGATTCCAGTCCTATAAAATCACATCTTCGGAGAAATTTTTTTGGAGAGAAGTTTTCATCGCGTTTCACGAGACGGAGCCGCCGCCACCTCCTGTTCTTCCTCGGGAGGGCTGATCTAGAGTCCGTTTGGGGCTCCGAAGAGGGGAAATCGTCGCCGTCATCATCACAACACCGCCATGATGCTCACCACCGGGAGTGAGTAATTCCTTTGTAGGCTTGTTGGACGGTGGTGGGATTGGACGAGATTGATCATGTAATCGAGTTAAGTTTGATAGGACTTGATCCCTAGTATCCACTATGTTCTGAGATTGATGTTGCTATGACTTTGCTATGCTTAATGCTTGTCACTAGGGCCCGAGTGCCATGATTTCAGATCTGAACATATTATATTACCTCTGAATATAAGATTGATTTGGATCCTATCTTGCAAGTTGTATGCACCTATTACGTGTCTTGATCCGCATACCCCAATTTGACAATAATTGGGATTCTTTCTGGTGATTTCCGTAGTTTGAGGAGTTCATGTATTCACCATGTGTTAATGCTTTGTTCCGGTTCTCTATTAAAAGGAGTTCTTAATATCCCTTAGTTTCCAATAGGACCCCGCTGTCACGGGAGGGTAGGACAAAAGATGTCCTGCAAGTTCTTATCGCAAGCACATATGACTATATATGGAATACATGCCTACATTATATTGATAAATTGGAGCTAGTTCTGTGTTGCCCTAGTGTGTAATTGTTACATGATTGATGTCATCTAAATCATTATCCATCACCGATCCACATGCCTACGCTTTACATATACTGAATCTTTCTAAGTTACTATTGTTACTGTTACCGTCACAACTGTTACAAAATTGCTGCTGTCACTACTACTGTTACTTTTGCTACTACTATTTGCCGTGCTACTAAATCTTTGCTGTAGAGAGATATCCCAGGTGCGGTTGAATTGACAACTCAACTGTCAAGTCCAATAAATATTCTTTGGCCCCCTTGTGTCGAATCAATAAATTAGGGTGAAATACTACCCGTGAATATTGTCGTGATCCCCTATACTTGTGGGTTATCAATCACATATGTTTATAAATAGCGTAGCCTGTGGGATAGATTCAACCTTCGCATACGGTTTTTTAAGGATAAACGTGTGCACTCTCATATCATATCACAGACGGTCATAGTAGAATTAAATGTGTGTGATATACGCCTCATCCTACACAATGTACAATCATGAACTGTTTGTGATGTAGCGCACATCGTAAACGGTGCGGCACCTCATAGCGCGTGCGATGCTAATGTGATCTCACATGAGCAGCAAAGATGGGCCATATGGGAAGTACGACATATCTCAAATGGTTGACCGATGACTCTCATTTGTGATAGGTGCGTACATCCCATACGCTTAGTTTTGTCAAAAGTTTGCGTTCGTTGATCACCATCGCCGACAATTTTTCCATGTCGTGTGGGATGGACACCCCTTATCGCCCACACAGGCAAGGAGACGGTTTTAACGTTCGTCGTGGAAAGGGGTTAAAAACCATTTGTATAGCACGTCGCTGCACCAGTATTGAATTATGTGATATGCAAAAGAAAAAAAAGATGTGGATAATGATATTGTCAAGTTGAAATTATTTCCTTTCTCACTAAGATATAAAGCTAAAGCTTGGTTTTCAACCTTACCTCGTAATAGTATTGATTCATGGGATAAGTGTAAGGATGCTTTTATTACCAAATACTTTCCTCCTATGAAGATATTATCTCTTAGAACACAAATTATGAACTTTAAATAACATGAGCAAGAACATGTTGCACAATCTTGGGAAAGGATGAAATTAATGATTAAGAATTGCTCTACTCATGGATTAAACTTGTGGATGATTATACAAAAATTTTATGCTGGACTAAACTTTGTGTTGAGAAATCTTCTAGATGCAGCTGCAGGTGGTACACTCATGAGAATTACATTGGGAGAATCCACGAAGCTTCTCGATAATATGATGGCAAACTACTCCCAATGGCACACCGAACGAGCTCCAACTGGTAAGAAGGTAAATTCTGTTGAAGAAGTTGCTACCCTGAGTGATAAAATGGATGCTCTTATGAATATGCTTGCTAGTAAAAATACTCATGTTGATCCTAATGATGTCCTATTATCTACTTTGATTGAGCAAAATGGTGATACTATTATGTGAACTTTGTTGTTAGAACACTACTAGGAAAATGGCTATAGCTAATATGGACATTAATGGCGCACCATGTATGTGGTGCGCCACTGCTATATAGCAGTGGCGCACCAGATATGGGTGCGCCATTAATGTCCATATTATTAATGGCGCACCTGGTGTGTGGTGCGCCACTGCTAAGTTTCTCCTGGGCACACCCCCCTCCCCAGACTTACCAGTGGCGCACCGGGGAGTGGTGCGCCACTACTAACAATTTTTTTTTTCAATTTTTTTTTCAAAACTAGTAATGGCGCACCGGGGTGTGGTGTGCCATTACTAGTTTTAACTAGTAATGGCGCACCACACCCTAGTGCGCCACTACTAACAATTTTTTTTTCAATTTTTTTTTCAAAACTAGTAATGGCGCACCACACACCAGGTGCGCCATTAGTAACCCTGGTTACCAATGGCGCATTCTTAGGAGGTGTGCCATTGGTAACCTGAGAGCAGCTAGATATTTTTGACAGCCACCTACCACACTCACTTCCCCCCACTTCATTCTCTCCACCTCTACCAAGCTTGGTCTCGACTGCCTCCTCCTCCTCACCTCATTTGCACCATAGATTCACCCAAATTAAGTGGTTAAATTTCCTTTTTTTGATAGGTAAGTAAGAGGAAAGCTTTATTTATGTTCTAGATCTACTTTTTTCTCCCTCCAACGTACACACTTTTTATGGCCTAGATCTACACTTTTCTCATTGAGCTAGATCTACGTATGTTTGTGGTGTTGCATATGTTTGTGTTTGCAGGTACCGGTATTTGAAATGTGATAGTTGCCAATATTTTGCCGGAATGTTGATTCATTTCCGTTTCGGCGAGAATTTGGCACTATGCATTCTTTTTGGTCCTATTTTTAGGCAAAGTCATGCCAAATTTTTTTTGGTTCTAAAATATCGTTTTGCTCTACCCCGCAGGCGACCATGGTCCGCACGATGACCGAAGGCATCGTGAATAGGTTTTTGAGCTCCGCGAAGGCCGAGATGCTTCAAAAGAACGAGACGGAGATAAGATGTCCGTGTCGAAGATGCAAGCTGAAGAGCCTTATGGACCCGGATTCCAGACAGGTGCGGGACCACCTGCTCGTGCGTGGTTTCATGGATGGCTATCGGTGGCAAGGTGATGAAGATGATTATGAAGTCGTCCATGGGGGCCGGGCAAGAAATAAGGAAGGGCAGCAAGACAATAGCGGCGAGGGCGGGCGAGAAGACGAAGAATCTCAAGGACATGATCACGAAGTAGATGCAGGACACAGTCATCATGTAGAAGATGCCGGACATGATGATGAGGAAGATCAAGACGAAGGGCATGATCATGAAGATGAAGATGCCGGAGCAGACGACGATGGACCATCGATGGGCTGGGTGCAGGACCCTCATATTCAAGAGCTGCTTCTCAAGCAGACGGGTAATGCAAGGGCTGCCGCCCGAGAGAAAGCCAAGCTGGATCAACTGGAGATAGACGCGGTTACTCCATTGTATGAAGGATGCAGGCCCGAGGATACCCGCCTGAAAGTAACACTCATGGCTCTGGAGATGAAGGTAAAACACAAAATGACCGACGCATGCTTCGACGAGAACATGTCATTCTGGCACGAACGTCTTCCCAAGGGGAACAAGTGCCCGACCAGTTTCGAGGAGGCGAAGAAAATCGTGTGTCCTCTGGATTTACCGCACGTGAAATACCATGTGTGCATGAACGATTGCATCATTTATCGGGACGAGCACGCGGAGTCTACCATATGTCCGGTGTGCGGCGTCACTCGATACAAGAAGAGGAAGAAAGACCAGCTCGGAAAGCCAGGACAGCGAGGTTAAAGAACTCAAGGCACAAGTGGCGCGGATTCCGGAGATAGGCCAAGAGCAAGTGCGAGACCAACTGGGAGCGACGATCACCGCCATTATGCCTACCTTGCTTGAGGGGCTGCGGGGGTGGATTGCGGGCGGCCAACAGGGGCCGCCCCCGATTCCCAGCTTCACGGGCAGCAACTCGCACAACACGCCGGCATTGGTGTCTCCGGCGGAGGCGACATTGGTGTCTCCGGCGACGGCGCCGGTATTGGAGCTTAATGCACCCGGGTGTGGGAAGAATACGCCGGCCGGCACCTCGGCAGCAAGCGGCCCCTCCGTCACTTGCATGCCCGCCGTTGGCGGTGCCTCGACATTAGCCGAGCTCGACGCCATCACGGTAACTAAGCCTCGGCCGATGACTTCATCTCCTTGCCTTTGACTGGGCATCCCTGACGCCCTACATGTTTTCGCAGGGCGCCGCCAACGTTCCATGCACTCTACTGCACTTCGTGGACGACGAGTTGATCGATGTCGCCAAGGCCAAAATCGTTGAGCCGGGCAACCGCGTGTTCCACGGTAATCCGATGCCACCCACCGTGTATAGGGTTCAACTGGTTCGGGTGCTGCGGGGCTGCGACGACTTGTTACCTCCGTATCGACCCCCTGGGGCCGACGAAGATGATGTGATGACCCTCAGCGCCTGCTTAAACTGGTCCATGCTTTGGCCGAAGAGCCAGATTCGTTTGAGGGCGGGGCACACCACCCCACAGACAACACCGCCAGTCGTGCCGACGCCAAGCCATGGCAAGACCGCCGCAACGCTACCGCCGTTAGCTGATCCAGACATGCATATGGCACAGGATGGGTACGGTGACGAATTCTTGGGGCCTCCTTCTCAAGAACCCAACCCTGCAAAAGACGATCGCGATCTAGCTGGTACCGCGGAGAAACCCAATTGCAACAGGCGTCGTCTGTTCAGTTCTCAGGAGACGCCTCCAGATGCCGCCTTCACCGAGACTCAAATAGCCGAGGTGCGAAATATTATCAGCCCCAACACACTCAAGAAGGTGGTCTCTGAGCAGAACTCGATCCCATTACTGCAGAAGAAGCAGAAGGGACGGAAAAGAAAAAATAACAAGGGTGCGAGCCAGCCGGCACCGATTACGATCCGTGCTCAGGACGGGCCACCAATACCTAAGGATATCTCGAGGAGGGTGCATGTGGCGGGTTGGCCGATGCTACCGACTAATCTGCTCAATGCTGCAACCGGTGCTATGCGGAGTCTGTATGACGGTGTTCTTTCTATGGAGAAGCGGCGTCTCTCCGAGAATGATGTGGCATACCCGGTTTTCGTGGCCAAGGTGCCAGAGGGCAAGGGCTTTGTCGATAGCACCATCGGGCGTATGATCGTCCTGCGGTTTGATGACATCTTCGCTATGTTTAACCTTTATCCACTGCACTACACCTTCATTCAGCTATTTTCGCTCAGTATGGAGATGCGGATCATTAGAGACAAGACCCCGGACATCGTGATAGTCGACCCCTTCTACATGCGTGCCAAGATCTTGGGCAGCGCTGGGGACCGGCAAGTCGCGAGTTCATACCTCGAAGGCGTCATTCTGGCGAACCCAGATAAAGATAACTTCCTCGTGCCTTACTTTTCCGAGTAAGTCATCCCCTCACCGCCCCGTAACATATGATTTCTTAGATTTCGATCGTTCTTTTTTTTTCTAACATTCCGTGCTTTGTGCAGTGACACACATTGCACACTCATCCTCTTAATCCCGAAATATTCCATGGCCACGTATTTCGACTCGGACCGTCAGTTGAAGAAAGACTACACAGATATCAAGAAAGTTCTTGATGATGCTCTCCCCGGCTATGCCAAATCTGGAGGCGCCTTCAGGAGGCCAATTTGTAGGTACGGCAAGCACGTGTTCACCCACGTAACGACGTTCCCCTGCGTCAAGCAGCCGCCTGGCAGTCAGAAGGATGCCTACTACGCCCTCCATCACATGCGGGCGATCGTACGGAACCATCATCAGCGTATGCTACCAAATGATCTCAAAGAATTGGCCGCACGCTTGTCGGCAATCCAGGACGAGGACATCAAACAAGAATTCTTTCGCATCCAGTCGGAGTTAATGGAAATAATCTATCAAGATGTCCTTCGTACCTCGGGGCAGTTCTACCTCAACTATCAACCGTCCAACAGTGAAATAGAAACAACGCTACAAATGCAGGCTGACAACGACCGCACATTCATGACCATCACGAAAGACGGCGGCTTCATCCACGCTCCGGTCCCTGAGTCGAGTCGAAAGTATTGATGCTATGTAGTTCTAAAATATCGATTAGCTCATGTTGTAATTAAACTTTAATGAACTTGTATGTCTCTTTAGTTTGGACAGTCGTTCAACTTATATGTAATCGATGCTATTTATTAGTAGGACCATGAACCGTGCTATTAATGTGTTGCTTTTCTCTTCCGATCCTTTTGTTGCATACTTATATATTGCTTATATATTATCTGTGAATTGCTACTAACGTTTTGTTTGTCTAGTGCATAGAGATGCCGTCGTATGTCGTGTACAAGGGTGAGGTTCTCGGAGTCTACGACGACTGGGAGGAGTGTCGAAAACAGGTTCACTGTTTCAGCGGTAACAGTTACAAAGGGTACACCACTAGGGCGGAGGCGGAAGCTAGATACGCGTTCTATCTAGCGGGAGAGAGGAGGGAGCGGAGGAGGAACCGGATGAAGACCAGTTTCATCGCGATGATGCTCATCGTGACCGCAGCTCTCTTCTATGTGATGGTAGTTTAGATGATCGATATCGACTTTGTAATGTGACGACAAACTCGCTACTCGCGGTCTCGAGACCTAAACTTCGCTAATGTTTGAAGTTTGTTCACTATTTCGAATTCGGAGACTAATATGATGAATTGTATATATTATGTGATGTTTATACTTGACTAATTGTGGTGCTGTATTGTACTATATATTCTGTGCATATTTTTCTGTGCTGTATATTGTATTTTGTAACCTGTGAAAATACCAGAAAATCAAAAAAAAAATTCCTAATATTCATAGTAGTGGCGCACCATATTGAACATTAGTGGCGCACCAAGCCTAAATACCAGTGGCGCATTATGGGGCATAGTAATGGCGCACTTGGGGGCATAGGTGAAGGTATATATGGCCCCCTAGGAGGCATAGTAATGGCGCACCGTAGACATAGTAATGGCGCACTATGTGGTGCGCCACTATTATCTGGGATACTAATGGCGCACCAGTGGTGCGCCATTAGTATTTGTTACTAGTGGCGTGATAATAGTGGCGCACCTATAGTGCGCCATTAATAGCCAAAATAGGTGCGCCACTAACAGCCTTTTTTCTAGTAGTGGAAATAATTTTAACAATAATGCTTATAGAGGGAATTTCAATCCTAGACGTACCCTAGAAACCCCTCTAGTAATAAGTATCATGATGCTTCGTTTGATAAAAGATTGTTTGAAATTGAGGAAGCCACTAAAAACTTTATGCATTCATATGATCAAAGGAATTATTTGTCAAAGAAATCAAGGAACACTCAACTGATACGTCCATTTTGCATCATGATTTCTTATGGATATTTATGATACTCTTGTCCATTATTCCTTATTATCATACAATTCTAATGCCTTTTCTCTCTGAATATGCAAGGCAGTGTACTAGGATGTCTCTGTATGAATGCCTCTGGCAGTGTACCAGGATGTGCAATGATCTACCATGACATATATCAAAAATATGATGAACGGTGGCTTTGCCACAAATACCATGTCAGCTCTATATGATCATGCAAAGCAATATGACGATGAACAAACTAGTCATGTGAAGTGACGATGGAATTTGCATGGCAATATATCTCGGAATGGCTATGGAAATGCCATGATAGGTAGGTATGGTGGATGTTTTGAGGAAGATATAATAAGGCTTATGTGCAACAGAGCGGGTCATGTCACGGGGTTTGGATGAATGTTGCACCGATCCTCGAGGTGAGAACGGGCTATGCACGGTACCGAAGAGGCTAGCAAATAAGAGAAGGTGAGATTGCGTATGTACATGGTTTAACATTAGTCATAAAGAACTCATATACTTATTGCAAAGTTTTATTAGTTTATCATAGATCAAAATACTACTCTCAATGCCCCGAGGGAAGAGGTTGGTAGGAGTTAACCATCGCGCGCTTCCGACCCGAAACAACACTAGGATTTCAACGAGGAATAGAAATGCTCACACATCATCACCATGACTCTTTAATTTTTAGATGAACAAAAGGGTCAACCTTTATTAATATCGACACTTCTATGCTTTAACAATTATGAACTCACACCTATTTCATATTACCACATCAATATCATTGACCCACAATTTCTCTATATGTGCTACATGATGGTTTTGATTATCATTCATTGAATACCTAATATTTCTGAACTAGTCTTATGACCCATGCAAATTACCATCACTATTTATTAACTCTCAAACAAATATGAGTGAAGAAGGAGAGTGAAATTATTTCTATAAAATCTACACGCCACCGTGCTCAAAAAGATATAAGTGAAGTACTAGAGCAACTGCTAAGCTCAAAAGATATAAGTGAAGCACATAGAGTATTCTAACAAATCATGATGAAGGTGTGTATCTCTTAAATAGGTGTGTCCAGCAAACAATGATTGTGGCAAACTTAAAGTAAAAGCAAACAACAGCAAACGACGCTCCCAGCAAAACTCATATCATGTGACGAATAAAAATATAGCTTCAAGTGACATACCGATGGATTTGAGATGAAAGAGGGGATGCCTTCCGGGGCATCCCCAAGCTTAGATGCTTGAGTATCCTTTAAAATATTACCTTGGGGTGACTCGGGCATCCCCAAGCTTAGGATCTTGCTACTCCTTATTCCTTAGTCCATCATGATAACACCCAAAACTTGAAAACTTCAATCACACAAAACTCAACAAAACTTTGTGAGATCCGTTAGTATAAGAAACATATTGCACACTTTAAGTACTTTTATAAATTGATTAAAATTTCATAAATGCATAATAGGTAATGTGTTCTAACTTCTCCATGTCTTATACCCCCCGATACAATCCATAGCATAATCAAAACAAGCAACTATGCAAGCAAAAGCAGAATCTGTTTAAAACAGAACAGTCTGTAGCAATCTGTAGAGAACCTATACTTATGTAAATCTCAAAATTCTGAAAAATTAGAAAACCTCTAAAATTTGTATAGAAACACTTTGTAAAAATTTCAGATCATTATCATGCTCCAGTAAAAAAATGAAATTCCTGCACTGGAGTCAAAAGTTTCTCTTTTGTTTCAGCATCGATTCTACTCATCTTGTGAGTCATCCCAAATGATTTACTTGGCATAAACTCTAATTTAAACACAAAAACATAATCATTAAAGAGGAAATAATCATTTTATAAAAAACAAACAGAAAATTTAAACCAAAAATTTAAAGATAACTATTGGGTTGCCTCCCAACAAGCGCTATTGTTTTATGCCCCTTGTTAGGCATAATGCATAGTTTCAAGTATTGTCATATCCATGGAAATGATCCATCATTCCATAATAATATTCCCTTATTTCAGCAGAAAGTTTTCTAATAGGTAAGCAAAAATAATTGAAGGTACTAAACTTGACAACACAAGGATCCGAGAGATCTATTTCAGGAGGAATGGGAGGCTCTTCTTTAGGTTTCTCATAGGTAATAACTATTTCCTCATTGTAAAGATTTCGATGAAGGTATTTCTTAATTATCATTCAAGCTCATAACCCATTCCAAGTTTTGGTATAGGAAATTGATCATTATGTTCAGAGATTTTATCAACTAGGACATTAGGTGGAACCTTCTTTCTAAGGTTTTCATCATAAGCATCATAGTCCGTTGATCTTAGTTTTCTTACCCCTTCCAACTCATAAGGAATTCCTTCTATTAGTGGGCACTCACAGTTAATCCTTTAATAAGAAAATATGTCTGTAGCCTCTTGTATGATATTGCCAAATTCTTGAATAAGAAATATAGTTGCTAGACGCTTAGTAGGAGCTTCCTGAATATTAGAGAATTCTAGAAACAACCATTGTGTGAAGGGATGCATATGGACAAATTGTCTTTTCAATTGTGTAATAAGCATAGATATGGCATCCACATAACTTATAGTTCTATTAACAATGGAACCACCCATCAATGGCAATGATCCCGCACAACTGAACAAATTTTGAATCACACTCTTGCCAATAATATTCCCACTACCTATACGGAGTTTCTTTGTTTGCATAGTGGGTTCATTTTTAGAAGGATCATCATCCGCAAGATTATCAAGTTTTTCCTTAGCAACTTCATCAAAATATCTTTTAGCATTATTAGCACAAGGTGAGGTTGGATATTCAAGGCCTTCCACAATAGCGGCGGATACACCACTAATTTCAAAATCACACATGATAGCAACTTCAAGCAAGCAAAAGAGTAAACTAACAACAAGCAAAGATAAATATTTTTGTATTTTTGATTTTTATGTGACAAGCTAAATATAACATCACATAAAAAGAGGAACAAGTGAATGAAAATTTGTGTGAAGTTACTTGATAGTTGATGATGATATTCCCCGGCAACGGCGCCAGAAATCCTTCCTCATACTTGTGATATGCGTTGCGTTTTCCTTGAAGAGGAACTGGTAATTGCAGCACAAAGTGGTTAAGTATTTCCCTCAGTTATGAAACCAAGGTTTATCGAACAAATAGGAATATCAATCCTCAACCGTCTTCAGTGGCTGCCCACAAATGAACAAACGACTTGCACCCAATGCGGGCAAGAGGGTTGTCAATCCCCTTGATCTCGTTATTTGCAAGCAAATGAGTTGTGTAGATATTTGTTGAAAAATATAAATTGCAAAATAAATAAAATTAAATAAAGGTAGCGAGGTAATTGTAGCGTTTGCAAATATATAAGTGAATAGACCCGGGGGCCATAGTGTTCCCTAACGGCATCTCTCATGTAGCCAGCATACGGTGGGTAACAAATTACTGTTGGGCAATTGATAGAAAAGCGGATAGTTATGCAATTTTCACGGCAATGATCATGCGTATATAGACATCACATCCATAAGCAAATATGCTGACTCCTGCCTGCACCTATTACTATTACTCCACTCATCGACCGCTATCCAGCATGCATCTAGAGTATTAAGTAAAAACAGAGTAATGCTTGGAGAACGATGACATGATGTAGACAAAGTAAACTCAATAAATATGAATGAACCCCATCGTTTTATCCTTAGTAGCAACAACACAAATACGCATCTTGTCCCCTACTTTGTCACTGGGATATAGAAACTCGCCAGGTTGAACCTACCACAACGCACCACTCCCACCGATGAAATATCAATCTACTTGGCCAAACCACATCAATAAATCGGAGAGCATTACAAAAACATAATGATCATGCAATTAAGAGATAATATATATCAGAGGCATCTCAAATAATTTTCATGAATAATCTGAACATAAACCCACAATTCATCGGATCCCAACAAACACACCGCACAATAGGATTACATCGGATTGATCAAAGCGAAGATGCGTTGATCATTGTATTGAAGATCATAAGATAGAGAGATTGCCATCTAGGTACTAGCTATGGACCCGTAGGTCTCTGGTGAACAACTCACACATCATCATGAGGGCATCAAGGTTGATGAAGAGGCCCTCCGTGATCGATCCCCCCTCCGACAGGGTGCCGGAACGAAGCTCAGATGGCCTCGCGACGGAACGGAGACTTGCGGCGGCAGAAAAAGGGTTTTGGGACTGCCTCCTGGGTTTTCACAATATTAGAGAATTTATAGGCCGAAGAGGGACGCCAGAAGAGCCACGAGGAGGCCACCACATATCAGGGTGCGCCCCCCAGGTCGCGCCCTGATGTGTGGTGGGGCCCTTGTGTGCCTCTTGACCTCCTTCCGAAGCTTCTTGGTCTTCTTTTGGTCCAGAAAAAATCACCAAAAAGTTTCATAGCAATTTGACTTCGTTTGGTACTGTAAACCTGAAAAGGCAAAAACATGCAGAAAACAGCAACTGGCACTAGGCACTAGGTCAATAGGTTGTGCTCAAAAATTTTATAAATTGGTAAATAAAGACCCAAAAAGTATCCTAGAATGATAATATATCAGCATTGAAAAATAAAAAATTATAGATACGTTGGAGACCTATCAAAGGGGCGCGCCCAAAAACCCGCGCCGTGCTGGAAGGGTAGCGACGCTCCCTCGCACCACATGTTCCCACATGGGGTCGTGCGCGGGGAAGGGAGACGGTCGGCCAAGTAGCGCACTTGGTGCCAAACAATCGACTTCCAAGTCCTCCAACATCACTTGAGCGTCATTGCTCCTCCCCCGTTGCGTCCCGCGTGATGCGTGTCATACGCGGGGTCTGACATTGGTTGAGAGGGGCGGTCATGGGCGCTGACTGAGAGCCAGTGCGCGTCCAGCCCAGGTAACGAAGAGTCGGTGCTTCCCCTTCCCCAGCCCTATAAAGAGGGGAGGACCGAGGGGAGGCATTGCTCGTTCGCGCCCTTCTGCTCTCAATCCATCGTCCACCATCTTCTTCCCTCGTCTTCTGCCATCTTCTCCAGCGCGTCACCCTCGAGATGGCAAGGGGTCGTGGCCGCGCTCGTGGGTCGGGTGGCGCTACGAGGGGTGCTCCGTAGAACCCGATGCGAATCATGGTGATGATGACGGGGGCCGGGTCCAGCTCCCACACACGGTCGGCGCCCGTGGGTCGCGGGCAGGCAGCTCCGTCGATCCGTGGGGGTCGCAGTGGCCGGACGGCTCTGTCAAACCGCGGCGGTCACGATGGCGGCCGCGGTGGTGCGCCTCTCCCCCAACCCCACGGGGGAATCCATGCGGGGGGAGGAGGTGCTGGAGTTTGTTGTAGTGGTACCTCGCCACCCCCGGAGCTGGCTGCGCCTCCCCGACCCATTCGCTCGGGCCATGGAAGGCAGCCCACGTCAGGGGTTATGGCTGCGGGTGGATGGTTGCTGCAATGGCCCTACCCCTTGGGTCCTCTCGCTTGCCAAGGGCACTTGCTGGCACATACGCCATCCCTTTGGACGCTTCTAAGGATAGATCCTGAGCATCCTGATAGATGCGTCGCTTCCGGCAAGGCCGCCTTGCCATCTTCACCGTGGCAACTTCGAGTGTTGGGCATGCTTCCAATCACCCAATCGCGCAACGAATTTGACAAGGGACCTTAGCGCGCAAGTTTTCGCACACAAACAGGGAAAGGCTCAAAAACTTTTCAAAGAGTTTGTGCAACTTAGCTTTTTCTCGTCGCGCTTCTTGCCGCCGCCGAACGCGCTTGTAGGTGCCCATACCGTTACTACCCTGGGAAGACTTGCACGCGGGGTCCCTTCTTCCTTTTAAGAAAAAAGAAAGAAGAGAAAATAGAGTAGGCCAGGAACCCGAGTGGTTCAACGGTCATCTTATTCAACATGTCATGAAAAGATACACTAGATAAGTATGTACTTTTGACAAAGGGTTGTGTAATACTTAGCTTTATTAACTATGCACAGGGTTATCGCCTGGCTTTGTACAAAGGATTACATGCCTTGCCGGCATAACTTGCACAAAAGGGGTTGCCGGGCGGACCCGGCAACAGCGCCTCATGGGTACTTTTGAAGATGCTCGATATTCCACGAGTTCTGCACCGGAGTGCCATCTTTGGTCTCCAGGCAGACTGCGCCAGGCCTGGTGACTCGTACCACCCGGTAAGGGCCTTCCCACTTCAGCGTCAACTTGTTTGATCCCTTCGCGGACTGAATCCATAGAAGAACAAGGTCGCCTTCCTCAACAATCCTGGCGCGCACTTTGCGGCTATGGTAGCGGCGCAAGGCCTGATGGTACCTAGCAGCATGCAGTGTGGCCTGGATATGATCTTCCTTGAGGAGCGTGTCATCGTCATGCCGTAGCCGCTCTTGCTGGTCCTCGCCAAAGACCTGCACTCTCAGCGACCCGTACGTGAGTTCCGCGGGGAGAACTGCTTCTGCACCATAGACTAGGAAGAAGGGTGTCTCGCCGGTGGCTCAATTTGGCGTCATTCTGATCGACCAAAGAACCGCCAGCAGCTCATCAATCTAGTGCCTTTCGTGCTTGTGCAGCTTGTCAAAAGTTCTTGTCTTGAGGATCCGTGACACTTCAGCATTTGCCCTCTCCACTTGCCCGTTGCTCCTGGGGTGGGCAACCGATGCGAAGCAGACCTTGGCGCCAATATCTTGACAGTATCGCATGAAAGTGCTGCTGATGAATTGTGTGCCGTTATCGGTGATGATCCTATTCGGGACACCGAAACAGCAAACAATCCCTCTGAGAAACTTGACTGCTACGTGTGCCGTTACCTTTCTCACCGGCTCCACCTCGGTCCACTTCGTGAACTTGTTGATGGCGACGAACAAGAACTCGAAGCCCCCGGTAGCATGGGGGAGGGGGCCGACTATGTCGAGCCCCCAGTCCGGGAATGGCCAGGAGAGTAGTACGGTTTGAAGGGCTTGTGTTGGTCGGTGCATCTGCTTGGCGTGATATTGGCATGCTCCGCATGTTGTTACCACCGTCAACGTGTCTTGAAGGGATGTTGGCCAGTAGAAGCCTTGCCGAAATGCCTTCCCGACAAGGGCTCGTGATCCTATGTGGGACCACAAATCCCCTCGTGTATCTCCGCTAACAGTTGTTGTCCTTCTTCCCAAGGAATGCATTTCATTTTCATGCCGTTCGATCTTCTGTTGTACAAAGTGTTATCCACAAATTGGTACATGCTTGACTGTCGGGCTACTCTTTCAGCTTCTTCCTGTTCCTTGGGAAGATCCCCTGTCTGAAGGTATTGGACAATCTGTTATGCCCATGTCGGAGCTTGTGGCTCGACGACAAGGACTAAAGGCAACTCTTCCACCGCGGGGACACTAACTTCTACGACAAGGACCATCGCGGCTGCTATCCTCAACCCGGCCAGCAACCCTTCATACTCAGCTGTGTTGTTTCTTGACTCCTCCCTGGGAAAGTGCATCTGGATCACGTACTTGAGGTGCACCCCGGCAGGTGCAACGAGTAGCACTCCACCATCGGCGCCTTGCAGCGAGAAAGCTCCGTCAAAGTACATGACCCATTCCTGAGGTGCTTCCTTGCCGTGGAGTGCTGTCTTAGGGATTTCTTTGTCCGACTTGGTGTCCATTCTACTATGAACTCTACCAAGGCCCTGCTCTGGATTGTCATCGTACTTTCAAAGCTCAAGTCAAAGCTAGCCAGCTCCAACGCCCATTCGACGATCCTGCCGGTTGCCTCTAGATTCCTCAAGATACGTTGCATCAGGAACTGGGTGATGACGTTGATGTGGTATGCTTGGAAGTAGTGGAGAAGCTTTTGAGAGGCCATAAGGAGGCCGAAAAGCATCTTCTGCATCCCAAAGTATCTTGATCTAGCCCACTGCAGGAGGGAGCTAACAAAATACACTGGTCGCTGCACCATCTTCTTCTTCCGCACAACTTGTCGATTCCCTTCGTGCGTCATATCTGTATCTGACCCTGGCTTGTTGGTTGCGGGTTCGGGGGCCTCTGACTCATCTCCCTCAGCTTCCCTCTCTGCTACTAGGGCAACACTAACCACTTGGTTTGTTGCCGCTAAGTTCAACAGCAACAGTTCCTCTGGTTTAGGCGCAACTAGGATTGGCGTCGAGGAGAGGTACTTCTTCAGATCCTGTAGTGCTGCCTCTGCTTCCGGGGTCCAAGTCATCGGGCCCGCTTTCTTCAAAATCTTGAAAAATGGCAAGGCACACTCTGCGGACTTGCAAATGAACCTGCTGAGGGCCGCGATGCAGCCCGCCAGACGGCGCACGTCCTTGATGTGCTTTGGCGCCTCCAGCTGCTCAATTGCCTCGATCTTGGCAGGGTTGGCTTCAATCCCGCGTTGCGAGACAAAGAACCCAAGGAGCTTGCCGGAGGGGACTCCGAAGACGAACTTCTCAGGGTTGAGCTTCAGGTTGATCTTGCGCAGGTTTGCGAAGGTTTATTCTAGGTCTTGCACCAATGTGTCCTTGTTCTTGGTCTTGACCACTATATCATACATGTAAGCTTCCACGTTCGTATGTAGCTGTGTCCCCAGACCAATCTGAACTGCCCTCGCGAACGTTGATCCGGCGCTCTTCAACCCGAACGGCATGTGTGTGAAGTAGTACGTGCCGCAGGGGGAGATCACAGCCAGCAGTTGAGTCCACAATCTGGTCAATGCATGGCAAAGGGAATGGATCCTTTGGGCAAGCCTTGTTGACATAGGTAAAGTCGATCCAGAGCCTCCATTTTCCCATTCGCCTTGCGTACCATCACTGGATTTGCTAACCAAGTTGGGTGGATTACGCCCCTGATCAGACCTGCTGCTTTTAACTTTTTGATTTCTTCGGCAATAAATTCTTGCCGCTCCAGGGCTTGTTTCCAGACCTTCTGCTTGACGGGGCGCGCATGGGGACAAACGGCAAGGTGGTGCTCAATCACCTCCTTGGGAACACTAGGGATGTCAGACGGTTCCCAGGCAAACACATTGACATTCACCCGCAGGAAGGTGATGAGCACGCTTTCCTATTTGCTGTCGACGGTGGCACTTATGCTGAAAGTGCCGCACTCGCCGTTCTCCCACGCGGCCACTTGGGGATGGTCACCATGTCTTTCTTGCTCATGGCGGCGAAGTCTCTGGTAAGTCCTCGAAGGGTGTGCTGCACCTCTTGGCGCGCTTCCCGGAGTCCTTACGAGACTCGCCAGAGCTCTTGTTCTTGTTCTTCCCCCCGGGAGCTTTGTCGGCAGGAGCAAGAGCCTCGTCGGTAGACGCTGCCACTGCCTCCCGGAAGAGCTTGTTTATGTAGAGGACTGCATTCTTGTTGTCAGCTTGGATGGTGATGACGCTCATCGGCTCTGGCATCTTGAGCGTGTTGTAGGCGCGGTGAGACGCCGCCATGAACTTTGCCAGCGCCAGTCAGCCCAGTATTCCATTGTACGGCAGCGACATCTTTGCGACGTCAAAAACGATCCTCTCCATCCTGAAGTTGAGCTCGCTGCCGAACGTGACCGGCAGAGTTATCTTTCGCTTTGGATGACATCTTCCCGGGTTGACCCCTTGGAAAGATCCCGTCGGCTTGAGATCTAAGTCAGGGATCTGCAAGCGCTTGATCACGTCTGGTGAAATCAGATTCAGCCCGGCCCTACTATCGACCAGCATCTTGGTGACCTTGAGGTTGCGTATTGCTGGTGATACCAACAACGGCACACACCCGACGGCAGTGATGCGGTCAGGGTGGTCCTCAGCGTCAAAGATGATGGGAGTGTTGGACCACTTGAGGGGTTTCCTTGCTTCTGCCGCTCGTTCTGCCGCGTTGATCTCACGGGCCCATTGTTTGGGTTGCCGAGGAGAGGAGTGCAAAGATGCACCTCCGTCAATGCGCATGGCGTCCAGAACTTCTAGAACTCCGGGTCTTCGGACTCATCTTCGTATGCGTCGTTGTCGTCATCAGGTTTGTTGTCTCGGCCTCTAGCATGCTTCTCTTTTTCGTGCTTGGCCTTGCCGCGGCGGCCGCCACGGCCACCGCAGCTTTTCTTGCCGGAGCCACCCGCAGCGTCTTGACCTTTCGCCTTGTCACGCCTTTCGAACTCTTGCCTCTGCTTTTCGGCAAGTTGTTCTACTTGGCGGCAGCTGTTGATGTCATGGCTCTTGGTGCGGTGGATTTTGCAGTATGGCCCATCGATCTTCTCCCCTGCCGCGACCACGGCGTCTTCGGAGCACGCGGCAATATTCTTGCCGGACCCCTCGGACTTGGCCTTCTTGGAGGACTCGGAGTTGCCGGCCCATTCAATGTCCATCACTGCCTTTCCCTTGTGCTTCTTGTGTGCTTCTGGCCTCTCTTCTTGGTGGCTGACGCGTCATCGTCGCCGGGGTCGACTTCCGCGCCAGCGTCTTCTCCCCTCTTTAGCGCGCGCGCACTTGTCGGCCAGAGCATATAGCTCAGTGACATCCCACACTTTGCCGATGCTCATTTCCTCCCGCATCCGCCAATTGCGCACGTTCGTATGGAACGTGACAATCACTGCGGCGGGGTGGATATCAGGGATGTTATGCTGTGTGTCGCTAAACCTCTGAATGTACTTGCGGAGGGTCTCATTGTCCCTCTAGGGAAGCACATGCAAGTCGCTGGGCTGCCCTGGGAGCTGGTGGCCCCCATGGTATGCGCCAACAAACCGGTTGCATAGATCCGCCCAAGATGAGATGGACCCCTCCGGCAAGTTCATCAGCCAACTCCTCACGTTGGGCTTGAGTGCTAGTGGGAAGTAGTTGGCGAGTATCTTCTCATCCCGTCCCCCGGCGGCCTGCACGGCGATGGTGTAGATGCCAAGGAACTCCGAAGGGCTGATCTTGCCGTCGTACTTGTCGGGCAACTCGGGTCTGAAGGCCCTGCTGGAAGGCCAGTGAACTTGCCGCAGCTCACGGGTGAACGCCGGGCATCCCACCTCGTAAGGTAGGCTGCCAAGCACTCCCGGCGTGGGTTCGTTGACGGCTGGGTCTGCGTGGCCATCAGATTGACAACGAGTTCCGTGCCGCCTCTTGATGGTCGTGCGGGCATCCTCCTTGCGCCTATCCTTCAGGACTTGGCGTTGATCTTGTTCCTGCCGCGGGTCTGACGAGGCGTATGACACCTCATCTTGTATGTCGGTCCGGTGGGAGGTTCACTACGGAGGTGACTGGAACGTAGGCGCCCACCAGCGTTGCGCCCGGTGGCTGGGCCTCACGGAGCTGCTCAGCATGTGTGCGATGGTCCTACTCCTCCAGCTTGTCGCGGTTCGCGAAGCTCAGCAAACTTTGTATAGTCGCCCTCCAGTCCTCCATCTTCTCCGGCGCAGGTGAAAAGTTCAGCAGTAGCTGTGCCTACGCCAGAGCTTCTTTCGTGGTTTCGGGCATGGAGCGGTGTGAGGCATGGGTGACGCTCTTACTCCTGACAGTGTGAGGAGGAGCGTTCGCTCGCACCTTCGCACGCCTGCCATCTTCCCCAGGAGGTTGCTATCAAGCTTGGCCCTGTGCGTCTTGGGAATGACACGCGGGGGTCTTGTCTGCGTGCTGCCCGGGCTGGCCGCCTCGGGGGTGTTGGTCGCGGTCGCCCTACGAAGGACGCGACGGGGGTGCTGTTGCCTTTGCCGCTACTGCGGCCATCGCCGCGGCCGCTGCCGCCTCGTCATTAGCCCCCGACGTCGCCGACGCATCCCACGTTTCTATGATAGCGGGGTCCAGGTCGCGGCTCGTGGAGCTTCGCGTGGTGTTGTGACTATGCTCACCAGTGCGGTGAGCGTGGGGGTCACCTCCGTCGGTGCTGTCAACGTCTACCTGAGATGGTAGCTTGGACGTGGTCGCAGCAGGCGTCGCCGCACCCTTGGCCTTCTTGGAGGCCATGGGCGTCCATGAAGCTATTGATGAAGATGCACAAAGATCAGTGAAGGTTCACGCAAGAGAACCCCCTACCTGGCGCGCCAAAGATGTCGGGGTATGACGATCTATGGGGCCAGCAAGGCCCCTTCGTGGTTCGACTGTCAGGCTGTAACACGCAAAAAGCATCACTGATTCCTGCGTACGCGAGGGATTAGACAGGTTCAGCCACCGGAGCATAAAACCCTGCGTCCTGTGTTTTGGTGGTTTATGAGTGTTCACAGTACAGGGCACAACAACCCCGGCGAGAGGTGCCTTGGGAGTGCAGCTACGCGTGTAGAATGAACAGAGTGTCGACCTTTGTCAAGGTAGCCATGGACCTCCTTTTATAGATAAGGGGTTACCATAGTGGCAAAATGGTCTTTAGATCTAGTAAACAGTGGATACTGCCCTCTACTAGAGTGTCAGCAGAGGTGGTAGTGGGAAATACCTAACCCTGACGGACTAGGACAGACTCATTGAATGCGCCATGAGGTCTCTAGCTGGCGACGTCTCCCGGCAAGGACTACATTTCCTTCTGTGTCGTCCGCCCAGCTACCTTCTATTCTTTCGCCACGCCGTGGGACTGGTGTCGTTAAAGCTGCTATAAATCCCTCCATGCTACCATGCGCCCTGACCGGCTCCACCTAACCGCCTGCCGGCTCGCCACCTAGCCGATGTAGACAAACAACTCGATGATGTGGAGCTAGGCCTTTGCGTGCGGAGTCCTTGGCCGGTGTGCTCGCCCTTGAGCCCCCCGGCAAGGCGCCTTCCGTGTTTCTTGGTCCTTTGCTTGGTGTGGTTGGAGGAATGCTTCTGCCCGGCAAGATCGTTACTTGTTTATGATAAGCTATATGATGGAAAACTTGCTGTTATGATAATATTCTTGATGCTCTCATGTCCGTATTTTGTTTTTATCGACTCCTCTCTCTCAAATCATGTGTTCCTTATTTTCGAGTTTGGCTTTCGCTTGAGGACAAGCGAGGTCTAAGCTTGGGGGAGTTAATATGTTCATTTTGCATCATGATTTCTTATTGATATTTATGATATTCTTGTCCATTATTCCTTATATCATACAATTCTTATGCCTTTTCTCTCTGAATATGCAAGGTACATCACAAAGAGGGAAATATATGGAAACTGATATTCTGGACCGGAAACCAAGAAAACGGCAGAGAAATCACCAGACTCCAAATGACCTGAAACTTCACGGAGAATTTTTATGGAATATTTAAGAATTATTGGGCCAAAAATATACCAGAGGGGGGCCACCTGCTGGCCACAAGCCAATAGGGCGTGCCTTGATGGCTTGTGGGGCCCCAGCAGGCCTCACGACCACCTCTTCTCCTATATGGTGTGTTTTACCCTAGAAAAAATCATAAGCAATCTTTCGGGAGGAAGCACCGCCGTCTCAAGGCAGAAACCTGGGCGGAGGCCCTTTTGCACTCCGGCAGGCTAATTCTGTCGGGGGAAACTTCTCTCCGGGAGGGGGAGATCGAAGCCATCATCATCACCAATGCTTCCTCCTTCGTGGGAGGACCAATCTTCATCAACATCTTCACCAGCACCATCTCATCTCCTACCCTAGTTCATCTCTTATATTCAATCTTTGTCTCAAAACCTCAGATTGGTACTTGTGGGTTGCTAGTAGTGTTGATTACATCTTGTAGTTGATGCCAGTTGGTTTACTTGGGGAAAGATATTATGTTCAGATCCTTAATCTCCATTATTACACCTCTGCTCTTGAGCATGTTGATGAGGTGTGAGTAGTTACTATTGTTCCCAAGGACATGGGAGAAGTCTTGTTACAAGTAATCATGTGAAGTAGGTATTCGTTCGATATTTTGATGGTATGTATATTGTTACTTCTCTTAGTGGTGTCATGTGAACGTCGACTACATGACACTTCACCATGTTATGGGCCTAAGGGAAGTCATTATGGAGTAACAATTAGATGATGGGTTGCTAGAGTGACATAAGCTTAAACCACAGTTTATGTGTTGCTTCATAAGGGGCTGATTTTGATTCACACGTTTCATGCTATGGTTAGATTTATCTTAATTCTTCTTTTGTAGTTGCGGATGCTTGCGATAGGGGGTAATCATAAGTGGGTTGTTTGTTCAAGTAAGAACAACACCTTAGCACCGGTCCACCCACATATCAAATTATCAAAGTAGCGAATGCGAATCAACTCAACATGATGAAGATGACTAGACAGAAATTCCCATGTATCCTCGGGAGCGTTTGCATAATATAAGAGTACTTTCAGGCCTGTCCTTTGCTACAAAAAGGATTGGGCTACCTTGCTGCACCTTTGTTACTACTGTCACTTGTCACTTGTTACTAATTATCTTGCTGCAAAATTATCTATCACTGTTACTCATAGCACTTGCAGAGAATACTTTGCTAAAAACTGCTTATCATTTCCTTCTGCTCCTCGTTGGGTTCGACACTTTACTTATTGAAAGGACTATGGTTGATCCCCTATACTTGTGGGTCATCAAGGAGATGGAATGGTACCCCTGATATGCACTTGATATATATAGATGAAATTGTGGATTATTTAAGCTTGCAGGTTTGTCCGAAGATGGTGTTAAGAAGAAGGTTTTCCCTTTATCTTTGGAGGGAAAGTCGTTGATTTGGTATAGACTATTGGATGATACCGGTACATGGGATTGGAACCGATTGAAGCTAGAATTCCATCAGAAATTTTATCCTATGCATTTGGTTCATTATGATCGGAATTATTTATATATTTTTTGGCCTCTTGAAGGAGAAAGTATCGCTCAATCTTGGGGGAGGATTAAATCTATGATGCACACATACACTACTGGAATCAGGGACTTTGCCATCTGCCAGCTCTTTGCCGTCTGCTGGCAGATGGCAAAGAGGATATTTGCCGTCTGCTTTTATAAAGCAGACGGCAAACAACATGCTGATGGCAAAGAGGATCTTTGCCATCTGCACTTCTTTGCCGTATGCTGGCAGACGGCAAAGAGTTCTTTGCCGTTTGCCAGCAGACGGCAAAGAACAAAGTGGGCCCCACTTGGTACTGCACTTGCCAGGTCACACGGGCCAACGGCAAAGAGGTGAGGGGGCCCCACAGTGTAATGGCGGGGACGGGCTAACAGCCCCCCTCTTTGCCGTCTGCTGGCAGACGGCAAAGAGGGGGCTTAATTTTCGCCATCCCCCCGCGCCTCCCGCCTCTCTCTCTTTCTCTCACCTCTCTCTCTCTCACACCCGCGCCCGTTCCCCTCTCTCCCCGCCGCCGCCGCCGCCGCCCCCTCCCCGCCCTCTCGCCGCCCCCTCCCCGCCCTCTCGCCGCCGCCCCCTCCCCCCCTCTCTCACCGCCGCCGCCGCCCCCTCCCCGCCCTCCACCACCGCCTGCCCCCCTCCCCGTGGCGCACCTCCACCACCGCGGCGCCGCCCCCTCCTCACGGCCCTCCTGCCGCCGCCGCCCCCTCTCCGGCGGCCTCCTCTCCTCGCCGCCGGCCTCCTCTCCTCGGCGCCGGCCGCCCTGCCCCCTGCCCCTCTCTGGTGAGCTTCCCCTGCCCCCCTTTTAATTTTTTTTCTGTTTTTCTAATTAGATTTTTAGTTTTCTGTTTTTAGATGTTTTGCAAATAGTTGTTTAGGTGTTTGGGTAAATAGGAAAAAATATTTAGACATTTAGGTAGAAAAAAAACCTAGAAGAAAAAAAAGAAGAAAAGAAGATGAAAAAAAGGAAAAATAAAAAAGAAAAAGAACAAAAAATAATAATAAGAAGAAGAAACAGAAGAAGAGGAGGAGGAGAAGAAAAAAGAAGAAGAAGAAGAAGAAGAAAAGAGGAGAGGAGGAGAAGAACAAGAGGAAAAAAGGAAAGGAAGAAGAAGAAGAGGAGGAGGAGGAGAAGAAAAAAGAAGAAGAGGAAGAAGAAGAAGAAAAAAGAGGAGAGGAGGAGAAGAAGAAGAGGAAAAAGGAAAGGAGGAAGAAGAAGAAGAAGAAGGAAAAAAAGGAAGAAAATGAAGAAAAGAAAGAAGAGGAAGAAGATGAAAAGAAAAAAAGAGAAAAAACCCCGACCCCGACACGGCACCTCGACCCCGACCCGACAACCCGACCCCGACCCGACACCCCGACCCCGACACCCCGACCTCGATCCCGACCCCGACACAGCACCCCGACCCCGACCCGACAACCCGACCCCGACCCGGCACCCCGACCCCGACACCCCGACCCCGACCCCGACCCCGGCACGGCACCCCGACCCCGACCCCGACCCGACACCCCGATACCGACACGGCACCCCGACCCCGACCCGACACCCCGACCCCGACACGGCACCCCGACCCCGACACCCCGACACCCCTGACACCGCGACACCACGACACCCAGACACGACACCCCCCGACACCCCGACCCCGACCCCGACCCCGACACCCCGACACCCCTGACACCCCGACACCACGACACCCAGACACGACACCCCCCGACACCCTGACCCCGACACGACACCCCGACACCCCGACACCACGACACCCAGACACGACACCCCCCGACACCCTGACCCCGACACGACACCCCGACACCCCGACACCACGACACCCCGACACCACGCCACCTAGACACGACACCCCCGACCCCCGACACCTCTTCGGCCTCCTGTTGACCGAAAAGGTGCTCTTCGGCCTTCCAGAGGCCGATGGGGTCATATATTTGTGAATTATGAGTTAGGAAGTATATTTCCCGATTTTGTTAAAAAAACATCATATATATTTGTGTTGATTGGGTGGATTTAAATGTGCAGTTCTTTCGGGGCTGCGAGGGTCTGGTGTTCGACGACCTCCCCGTGCGTTCGACGAGCTCCGCCCCTGCGTTCGTGGGTGAGCACAAATGACATCTCCTCCTCCCCCGTTCATTTGCTCTGTTCCGGTCTTCGTGCCGATGAAACTTGCTAGCTATAGGTGTCAATCATCAGTATGCGTGACCACTATGCGTCTCCCATTCGAAAGGGTTACATCTATAAATATGCATGCATTTGCATATTTATAACCATGATTCTTTCGAATTGTCCAACGTTATCCATGGACAGCCCGAGTATGTGTAGATTGGGTTCGTTTTCCCATATGCTCTGCTCCGGATCCGATGCAGAATTTCGTCAGTGCCTCCCTGTTGTTCTCCGGGTACACATCCTCTCTGCTTATTGCCGAGACGTGTATCAGGAGAATAGCGGGGAGGTGCTGCCGAAATTTTGCGTCGGATCCGGAGTAGAGCATGGGAAAACGAACCCAATCTACACATACTCGGGTGGGATTAGGACCTATCTTTACCTACTAGCGTCTAGGTTGCATGGACGTAATAAAACTGACAAACTCTATTAACTGATGAATATGGTTTGCTGAATTATGTATATATTTCTTGTGTGTCCAGTAGCTAGGCAAGATGAGTGATCGTGCGTGGATGTACACCGGTCACACTAGTCAGAAAGACATGACCCATGAATGGCTAAGAAAAACCAAGGGGTTTGTGAGAGCCGCATTTGCAAATGGACAGGAAACAAACTGGTGCCCCTGTGTCGACAGCGACAACTTTCATAAGAAGTCCGAGTTTGAAATGATCAAACACCTGCAGAAGTTGGGTTTTACGCCTGATTATACGGTCTGGACATTTCATGGTGAGTCTGCCCAACGTGCCAGAGCTGAGGAGGGCCGTCGTCGCACCGACGAGCATGGTACCGGGATGGAAGACATGGTGGAAGACTTTGATGATGCTCGGGATTCGGACGATGAGATGGAGGAATCTGCAAAGGCCTTCAATGATATGTTGGAGTCTTCAAAACGTCCTCTCCACGAGCACACTGAGCTTTGTCAGCTGGATGCCATGGCACAAGTAATGGCTCTGAAGGCTCAATTCAACTTGGACAGAGAATGCAACGACGCGACGATGACACTATTTGGACGCTTTCTACCCAAAGGCCATGTAATGCCTGCAAACCTGTACCAGTCGGACAAAATCCTCCGTGCACTTAAGATGCCCTATGAGAAGATAGATGCCTGTGAGAAAGGATGTGCCTTATTTAGGCTTGAGTATGCAGACTTGAAGTATTGTCCCGTTTGCCAGTCTTCCAGGTATATTGAGGTAGACAACAGTATGGGTGAGAAGAGTCAGACAAAAATCCCAGTTAATGTTCTTCGGTATATGCCAATCATACCAAGACTTCAATGTCTTTTCATGGTCGAAGAGACGGCCAGACAGATGACATGGCACAAATTGGGCAAAAGAACGGAACTAGATGCAGATGGGGAGCCGATGTTGGTACACACATCGGACGCTTTTGCGTGGAAGCGCTTCGATGCAATACATCATGCTAAAGCGGCAGATCCAAGGCATCCTCGAATCGCCATAAGCACGGATGGGTTCAATGTGTTTGGTATGATGGCAGCTCAATACAGTTGTTGGCCTGTATTTGTCATTCCACTCAATCTCCCCCCCCCCCCGGACAGATTATGCAAAGAAAGAACATTTTCCTGACGTTGATAATTCCAGAGCCCAACTATCCGGGGAAGAATATGAATGTGTACATGCAGCCGCTTAAGGATGAACTGCAAGAAGCTTGGGATAATGGGATCAAGACATACGACGCTGCTACAAAAAAAACTTCCTAATGCGTGCGTGGTACATGTACTCGATGCATGACTTGCCGGCGTATGCGCTATTCGTTGACTGGTGTGTGCATGGAAGGTTCCCGTGCCCCACATGCAAGGCAGCTCTTGAGTTTCGTCGGCTGCAGGCGGGTGGCAAGTTTTCTTGCTTCGACATGCATAGACAGTTCCTGGATCCTCGCCATAAGTTCAGAAAAGACAAGAAGAACTTCATCAAAGGTAGAGTTGTCAAAAACTCTGCACCACCTGCGTTGACAGGCCAACAGACCCTGGATCAGTTCAACTCTCTCGAGCCGGATCCGGAGCGTCCATGGTATTTCAAGGGGTATAATTCCGAACACGCCTGGACTCACAAGACATGCTTGTGGGATCTGCCTTACTTCAAAGACCTCCTTTGCCCACACAACATCGACGTGATGCACACTGAAAAGAATGTCGGCAAGGCCCTCTTTGGTACATTGTTCGGCATAGAGGGGAAAACAAAGGATAATCCTAAGGCTAGAGTTGATCAGGAGGCTCTATGTGATAGACCGCTACAAAATATGCGACAACCGAAAGGAAAGCAGAACTGGACGAAGCCAAAGGCATGGTTCAATCTTGGAAGGCCAGCTATGAGGGAAATTATCCTGTGGGTGAAAAAGGAGTTGATGTTCCCCGATGGGTATGCAGCGAATCTAAAGAGGGGAGCGAGCCTTGAAAAATTGAAAATATTTGGTCTCAAGAATCATGATTGGCACATATGGCTTGAGCGGGTAATGCCGGTGATGTTGCGTGGCTTTATCCCTGAGGATGAATGGCTAGTACTGGCAGAGCTGAGCTATTTCTTCCGTGTTCTTTGTGCAAAAGAACTATCGCCTGGCTTGCTAGAAGAACTGGAAGAGTTGGCGCCGGAGTTGATCTGCAAGTTAGAGAAGATCTTTCCACCGGGCTTCTTTAATCCAATGCAGCATTTGATTTTGCATCTCCCGACCGAGGCACGATTGGGGGGGGCCTTGCAGAATCGTTGGTGCTACGCAACTGAGAGGATGCAGAAGACGCTTCGAGAAAAATGTAAAAATAAACGTCGAATTGAAGCATCGATGGCCGAGGCATTCATTACTGAGGAGGCGGCAAACTTCGTGACAGCACACTACGAAGCCAAAAATCGTCATTTGCATAATCCGAAGCCTCGGTACAATGCTGGCGACCCTAAAAAGGGTGGATCCAACCTCAGCCTATTCAAAGGGAAGCTCGCACCAGCCGGTGCTTATACTTCCTTATCGCTGGATGTCGACGAATGGCGGACCATTACGTTGTATATCTTGAACAACCTAACAGAAGTGCGGCCGTACATCGAGTAAGTTCTCGGTACATTGTTTCGCAACCTCTAATTCCTTTGAACTGCTCTTATTCCCGGATATTTGATACAGTCGATACGTCGCCAAATTCTCGTATGGAGCGGTGATCCAAAAGGATTCCGTCGAAGAGTATGAGCTTCTGGCAATGCATGGAGGCGGCTATCCCGGTTTCATCTCTTGGTTCAAACAAACGGTAATTTCCATTAGACCATTTCATTTCTTCGTCTAATTTCCGGCTAATGCAACAATCCTTTCGTATTAAACTTGTAGGCTAGTTCAGAGTCTATGGACGCCGAATTGAGACAAGTCGCTAATGGTTTTGACTATAAGGTCCGTTCATTTGACAAATACGACATCAACGGGTATCGCTTTCGTACCTATGGCAAAGAGCTATCTATGGCCGACCGAAAGTCTACAAATTGTTGTGTCTCTGCTATCGGCGAAGGAGGTACCGAGTATTATGGAAGAGTTGAAGCAATTTATGAACTTCTATTCTATGGTGCAAACCCACCGAAAGTCGTAGTCTTCAAATGTTATTGGTTCCAGCCGAAGGAGACTAGAAGGACTCATGAACATCTAGGGCTAGTCGAAATCAAACAAAGCACCCATTTGGATGTTCCCGATGTCCATATTACGGCTCAACAGGCAACCCAAGTTTTCTATCTACCGTGGGCCTGCCAAAGTGATCCAAATCTCAAAGGTTGGGATGTCGTTTATGAAGTGCCGCCACATGTTAGACCACCTCCCCCCAATGAAGAGGATTATGAACCTCACATTAACCCAAACACATATGAAGGAGAATTCTTCCAAGAAACACGTCTTTCCAAAAAACGTTTCAAGAACCGCTCTACTTCACCTCAGAACATTGAAGTAGACAGCGGCAGTGAATCCGAGCCTGAACCGGAACAAGAAGAGCCGGAACAAGAAGAGGTTACTGCTGCGGATGACCTGTCAATGCTTGACCGATTACGTACAGGAGGCCTTCCACATGTTGATGCATTTATTGATGATGATGATGAGCACGTCATTACTGATAGTGATGATGATGATGCATTTATTGACCCCGAAGCATATATAGACGATGATGATGCATTTATTAATGATGACGATGAAGATTAATATTATAGTTCATGTCAGGTATTCAATTATTATTATGTACATATATATTATTAATTGGTTCATGTTAGGTATTCAATTTTTTATTATGTTCATGATGATGATACACTTAAATTATATTCATGTCAGGTATTCATTTTTTTAATGTTGTACTAACTTCGTTTACTCTTTGTCATTGCAGGTGTTGACAGATGGTGGGCGCGGGTCGAGAGCGCTCCGAGGCTCCTTCCTCGGCGCGTGGTGGGAGGGGTACTTCCATCCCACCCCACCACCTCCGGAGAGCGCTGGATCTCAGTATGCAGACACCGGCGGGCGCTTCTTCTTCGACCGGGAGAGGTCGGGGGGGGAAGAAGGTTGGTAGAGGTGGACGTGGCGGCGGGAGAGGTAGGAAGGCTGCTACTACGCCTTCCTCGCCGCCACCCCCAGCTGATTCACCCGACCACATGAGTGCTCCGTCTGAGATGGAGCAGCCTAAGGTGCAGCCGTCTCAGACTCCGGTCCACGAGCCTCAGGCCGACGAGCCTATGACAGACGAGGCTACGACAGACGCGCCTACGGCCGACGAGCCTGGGGCCGACGAGCGTCGGGCCGCCGAGCCTTCGTCCCACGAGACTGGGGATCACGCTGAGTTGCAGCAGAACCCAGGTGCGGGCTCGTCGAGTGGCCATGCTGAGGGTGGCTATAGTTCTGATAGCTATAGCGAGAGTGAGTGGGTTGAGGGGCGCAAAGTCTACCAGCGTGGTGGTACAAAGCTCCCGCCCACCCCGGCGACCCCCGACCAGAGGTGGTTGATTGCGCCGCAGGGGGAGAAGTAAGTGCATTTACTCTTTTTTAACCTTTTGTCTTCACATTTCTTCGAATATCTAATGCGTTGGCCTTGTCATACTGCAGGTCTTGGACACACGTGCCTGGTTGCCGCAAGCCCAACAGTGTCCTTGGCGTGATTTGTCGCCAGAGCTTCCCGGGGTGGGTCACGTTGCCCGGTGAGGGCCGGGTTCCAGAGCTAGGAATGACCTGGGAGCACTACTTGGTTGCCCCGGCCCCGCCGGGGCATAGGATCGGCGATGTCGAGTGCCACACGGTCGCCGACATTGTGATCCAGACGTTTTGGGTAATTTCTCCTTTGTCGTCTACGTTGTGTTTTCTTCTTTGATTGGCAACCCTAGTGATTGTACTAATCCATGTTTTCTTGTTTGATTGCAGACCTTCTACAGGTGTGCTGAGGGACAGGAGGAGGCCGCGGCTCGGGTTATCGACAACGGGTGCAGGCACCTACTTCAAAACTTTCGGCACGAGGCTCGGACGCAGGCTATTCAAGACTACTACACCTCGACTGGTATTCAGAGGAAAAAATAGAAGTGCCGCCTCAAGTATCTGAGTAAGGAGAAGTACATGAAGGTAATTACCTATTCTTAAGGCCTTGTACTTAGTTCCTTGATTTGATTCGTATGCGTAGCGCTCAAATTTCTCTTGCTTAACTTAGGTGCCCCCGAGATGGTGTGCGGATAGGATGGACTGTTGGGAGGCGTTGGTGGATGAGTGGTGCACTCCCCAATGGCGCAACGTCCACGACGGTGCAAAGGAGAAGCGTGCCCAAATGAAAGGTGTCCCACACCATCTAGGCAGCGTCAACCTACGTGGGTTCGGGGAAAACTGGGTATGTGGTTTGCTTCATGATTCATGCAAATTCATTCTTCATGCTAGCTTGAGCCCTTAACTAATACTCTGTTCCTCTCTTTTAGGCGCGGCACAACAAGGCTCCAGTGCCAGAGCTGTTCGACCTCTATGCCATGTCCAATACTGCCTTGTACAAGAAGGCCAAGGCATTCTCTGAGTCTGACCTCGATGATCCAGAGAAATTCAGCAACCGCGCCTCCCACAACAAGCTTGTGAGGTACAGAGACGAGGGGAAGGCGAGGAAAGGGCCGGAGTTTAACCCGAGCCAGCAACCTCTTGATCCAGAGCTGGTGATGATATCTGGTGGCGGGAGGCACCATGGCTTGTTAGCCATTGGGGATGGACTGATACGT